>JAKGUB010000556.1:15900000-16247500 GCA_026261675.1 Hippocampus mohnikei | reverse complement strand
TTCATCTGTTAAAAAAAAGAAAAAAAAGAACCAATACAAAAATGGATAAAAAACAAACTAAAACAAAAGCATTGTCAAAATATAAAAGCTAAAAAAACAAACATCTGTTCTAAAAACTAATTGAATTAAAAAAAAAGTCAAAATGAAAAACTTTTACAATCCTACTACAGCGGTAGAGAAGAGAGCTAAAATCTTTCAATTCATTTACCCAGTTTTATCAAGCAGTCTGCCTTGGTCAAATGACATGTCAGTGTTGGTGTAAAAGTGGTGCAATCACATATTGCTTGAGGTTTTGGCACCTGACAGTACCTGACAGTACATGACATTACGGTGAAAAGATCTATCATAAAATCTAACCTAATTCCAATACAAGGGAAGCTCAAATAAGTTATTTCAGAAAGACAGAGCGATCTAGTCGTATTTCATAGCTATTTTGGGTATTAAAATGCCATGTATGACTGTCTGTCAAAAAAGGCTCTAGAAGAAACAAACATGTGCCATTCATCTTTTCAATAACGTCCTGTATGCTGATGGGAGTTTACCGCACATGGTGGGAGTCCACTGTATAGAAATGTATATTGCAGCACCATCTATTTTTATTGTCATCTTCATTAGCATATTTGGCATGAGAGTAATCCAAAAGTAACTAAAATTATTCAAGTTACTGTACATTACTTTATGAAAGTAATTGGATTGTGTTGCTCACTAAATTTTTTTTTACCAGCTAACTGGTAATTGTATAATACATTTTAAAAGTAACCCTCCCAACCCTCATGATCATTATACATTCAAATAGTGAAGAGAGAACTATTGAAATTGGTTCTCTTTGGCTATCATGTATATGGAATGGTGCAAATAAACTTACATGTTACAACACACAAAAACAACACTTATTTGAAGTTATGTTGTTGATATTCCTGATTTTTTTTTCTTTAGTGTGCCCTCAATGTACGTCCTCTGTATGAAGGTGTATTATGAGGTGAGATCGATGCTGTAAAACCCTATGTGGGTTTCCTGATCTGACCTGCACTATTTCTTCCTATGTTCTCGTTATTTTATTATATTGCTTTGTTGTCTATATGGAAATGATCACGTTTTTTTTTATAAATGCGTTATACTAACTGAGGTGATGATACTGCACAATGTGTCTGTGCTCGAGAAGTCAAGGTAGTCAGTCAGTCACTCATCATGCAAGCGGTCATTGTGGTGGGCCAACAGTGTGAGACAACAGGCTTTAGTTTCAACAGCGTGGTCCATGTCCCGACTTGACTTCATGTGACACGAAGCTATTCATTGAAAACAAGGCTGCAAACACGTATTCCGATGGCGCACTTGTTATATGTTCGGAATTCACGTTTGACGGCGCTGTCATCCCATAACTGACGTTAGTAGCGCATTGTCGTCATAGAAGACAGAACTGACAGAATTTTCCCCCAAAAATAGTTGCAAAATGTGACATCTGCCACCACGCGCGCGTCCCGTATTGATGCACATTGTAAAGTCCACTCCAGTTCACTTACTTGAGACCCAAATCGTGTAAATGTTGCCCAATGAGCCTGATGACGTCTTCCTCAGACTGAGACAAGCGCTTCTTTTTCTTGACGCCACAGTTGATGTCGCCCGAGCTGTTGTTTATGTTGTTGGACGCGGGCTGGGCTGACACTCCGTTGTTGTTACTCACTGGGTTTCCATTGTTAGTGGCTGACACAAGTCCATTGGAGTGAGCTGCCCCAGCGGCGGACGAGTCGCCGTTCTGGGTACCGTTTCGGCTGGACACTTCAGGGTCTCGGTCCGGCACTGCCCCGTTAGCCTGCATGTTAGCACACTTTGTATGGCGAGTACAAAGAAAAGGACGACAGACGCAGTGGGACAACGCGGGGGCAACGAAACCACCGGCAAAGCCGCCGATAGGCCCACTGACCCAGATGCAGCCCCCAACTGTCTCGTTCCCTCGCGGCCGAATCTGCTGTTCGATACGCGGCGGTTGCTGCGACAAAAAAAAGACTTAACACTTCGACTCGGACGAAGAGACGAAGGCGACAATTATTCCTACCGCCACATTTTGCGGGATTTCGTAATATTTGGTGCTGTCATATAGCGCTTCGGTCGCGTTAAAGTTACTGGTTATTACGGCTTGTTATTGTTGCTTCAGACAGCTGCAGCCCTGTTATGGACTTACGCAGTGACGTCAGCGGAAATTCCTTCATGTCTTTTTGTACGTGCGGCGTCACCGCTAGGGCGCACACGTGCCTGATCCCTCCATGTCCATTATCCGCACCACCACCAAATACAGCATCACCCTGAATGCAAGTGCAACCAGAGGACAGTTCAAGGAGAGCCAGAACCATAGAAAAAGAGTCGACGTGGGAGAGTTAGAACAGATAACTGACTAATCCTTATTTCGGGTTAAATTTCAAACAATCACTACTACAACTATTGGGCCCATTTGTTACCCAGTTTCATGGTTCATGTACACATTATTCCAGTCTGAAAGGCTTTACACGAGGCTGCCGATAAGCTGTAAAATGTATTTCCAAATTCTGCTGCTAGTCTATAAAGCCATTGAATGGTTTGGGTTCTGAATACATTAAAGAAATGCTGATTTAACATAAACCCAGTAGGGCTCTGAGATCTGCAGACTTGGGTCAATTAGTGGAGCCTAGAGCTCAAAGTAAACATGGTGAAGCAGGACTTAGCTGTAATGCTGCATGCAAATAGAAATCCAAGTTAAAACATTAATTTCTTTACTTTTAAATGATCTAGCTGTTTTTTTCCGTTAGTGTTTAAATGCCATCAGTGTACACCCTTTAAGTAATTTTGGTAAGATACTTTTGTTTTCTATGCTTTACTTCTGAATGTAATTCGCTGTTGCTTTTAGGTGTTGTCTTTGCTTGTGTGAAGCACACTGAATTGCATTTGCATTGTGTATGAAATGTGCTACACAAATAAAGCTGCCTTGCCTTTTGTCCTCGCAGGTAAGAATTCAGCGCACTATGTAAAATGACTGGGTTGGACTGCCATGTTTTCCACTATTGCCTTCCAACACCGTACAACATTTTAGCAGAGTAATTGGAAGAGCTTTGCTTACTAGTAAAGCAACTACATGCACGAAAACTCCACGCCACCAGTACTACCAGTGACAAAATGCTACTAGTTTACATGTAGCGCTTCACTAGGACTGTTGCGCTATCAGCATGCTGATGTCAACTAGCCCAGTTTTACATTATAGTGGCATGTAGTCCTTACTATAGTGAGGACAAAGAATATAGGCCTGCCAGTAGACGGACCTTAAGGAAGAGATCAGGGAGTTGTTTGAATATAATATGTTGCTGATTTCAGTAGAAAATAGTTATAAAAATGACAGGCTCACATTAAAAAAAAGACAAAAAATCAACTCACTTTATTATGACAACTGAAATGAACAAGGTAACATCGACTTATAAGTATTTAAAATGAAAAAGCATTCTCGGCATCAAATGTTCATAAGTGATACAGGAGACCTCTACAATATAAATCAAGTGGGAAACAGCGGTGGGCTCATTGCCGTCAAGTCGAGAGTCAATGAAAGAAAATTGGCGCATTGAGGGGGACGACTGGAACTACTTGGAGAAATCTATGCAGTTTTTTGGTGCTATTCGCTGGATTTGTAGAAGTGCTTGAGCAACGTAATATATGGAATTAACACATTATTTAAAGTGCTATCTTGTTCCCTCGATGCTTTGAAAATACGAACAAGGAAACGCTCTCAAATCCATGTTTTGGCTTTAACAACTAATCATTTCGTGAGAATTGGCACTTTCACATGAGTGTAAAAAAATGTCCCAGGTGTTTGCAAGTCATTCATCTCACCCATAAATACTGTTTTGACTCTTATGTACAACAGCATCTTTTTTTTTAATGGAGCACAATTTTACATTATATTATAAAAATATGACTTAAAGGGGAAGGTATGACTTATCCTTTTCTTAAAAGAGCACGTCAAGATTTACAGAGGAAACTATTGCACTTTGATCCCGTTCTACAGCAGAGGTTTCCTAAACACACTGAATCAAAACCAACGTAATTGTTTCCTAATTCTCCTGTGTGTCCCGGCTGCCACCTTGTACATCTAAAATGGCAACTTTATGCAGAAGGATGCTGTCATCTCTGCCAACACCTGAAAACAATGCATGCGCTGCTGACTCGACTGTTCTATTTAAAGGTGCTGAAATTATTACATTTTCCAACAGAATTGACCAGAAATGGACAAACTGACATGAAAGGGTTCTGCAACAATTCCATGATGTTAAAATTGGTCAAAGTAACAGGACTTAGAACTTTTGCTTCCTTTAAAGAAGCAATACAACTGGACTGGTGGTTTGAATATCCTACGTAACGGTACTGGTTTTGCATTAAATTGTCCCAAACAGACTATTTCATGCAAAAATATACTGTATATATTTGTAGTGCTGTACTTTGCATGAAACCCACGTGTTTACTTGAGTGGTTGTCAAACCTTGAGTGGTCCCATTTTAGTGTGAAATTCCTAATCACAAAATAAAACTTGGAAATGTCATTATGACAGAACATAAAATAAATTAAACATGACAGAAACTACACACATTCTTTTAAAGATGACACAGAGAGGAACATTTCAACAAAAATGGCATCGTGTGTACAATTCATGTTTTTTGTATACAATTTTGACCTGAGAAGTAACTAAAGCTGTCAAATTTATGTAGGGAATCTAAAGCAGATTAATGGCACAAACAAATTTAAAGACTCAAGTAAAGTGCAGGTACCTCAAAATTGTACCCTTATTAGTATAATTCCATGACCTTCCATCACTGGTTTGTTTGCCAGTTGTTGAAGCTTTCAAGTAGTGTAGTTATTTTCATCCAACTATTTGGAATAGATGAGATCCCATTTCCACCTGTTATTTACTTGGGTGCAAGCACAACATCAGCAGTCACCCCCACCCCATATAAAAAAATAAACGGGAGAAAACACATTCACTTGACTTAATTTGTCCCTCCTCTGAATGAAATTCTTGTCCATTTCCTTGCCCTGGTGTTAAAGGAAAGACATTTTACGACTGCGTGGCTCTTATTTCTTACATCCCCCAAATGACAGGGATGTCATTACAAAAAAAGTTTGATGATCTAAAACCAGAGGTGATCAATTGGCAGACTGCAGGCCTTTCTATATGGAGACAAATTTTGATGAATACTTGGATTCATTTAACCAGGTCGACTTTGGGGGGGACTCAGGTTGTCTTATTTTATCCTGTGCAGCTTTCTGGTATCTTTTTTATGATCATAGAGTGTACTGTATACACAGCGGAAATGTTGTGTGCACGATATCTCCTCCAATGTAACAACTCTGCCAATCAAATGGCTTAAGCAGAGTGGCTTTGCGAGTGCTGCAAATGGTTTTTCAGTGAGGTAGGAAAGGGGTGAGGATAACTGGGTAAACAGATAATAGGACACTTCAAAACAAGTTTTGTGTATTATTGTTGAAAAAGTATTTTAAGAAGAACAAATGCAGCAACTCCGATTATACTCACATGCAAAACTTTGTCTATGTTTCTTTCATATTTACTGTATTTGGTTCATTTTCTAGCCAGTTTTAAGCATTTTTGGGTGTCCTGTCGAAGCAATATTTAATATGCATTTGAGAAAAGTTCTTGTCCTTCTAGTTCAGGGTGAAAAATCACTGAATGCAATTTCCTGAACTGAACCTTTTAAATCGAGGACCCCTGATATGAACAAAAGAGGTCAAACAAATAGCCAAAGGCCTCACATATCAGCAATAAGTTGAACTTGCAAAGAAAGAACGAAAGAAAAAACCCTCAAGTCATTGTAATAATTATTCATAATAATAATGTAGTTTGATTTTTGGCTAAAAGTTTGGTTAGAGAGTCTAGTCTACATCTGATATTGCTGGGCCGACAGTAGTTTCAGAAGCTCACTGTGTATAATATTATCATCAAATGGCTAGAACAAAAAACCCCAAACAACGCTGTCACAATAAACTGCCATTCTCCTTTAAAAGCACAGTCAATAGACAGGAATAGTGGACTTGAGAAAGTGGAATCCTTCATCTAAAATTTGGTGATCACATCTGTGATAGGCACTTCTATCTACCAACAACGAGTAAAACAAACAGCATCTGCTCTGTGGCTCCAATCTTGTCTCTGTCCAAAAACATGCACAGTTTTATCTATTATTCATGTTGATGGCCCAGGCCAGCAGTTTAAGTGTGCTTTCGAGATCTCATGAACAGACAGGAGAGGACAGGACAGTACGGACTCAACTAACCTATTGCCCGGCCAAGAGCACGGGGAACCAATACATTGGCTGAGGAAATCCAGCAATGCAGATACATACACACACGCACACACACACACACACACCTATGAACGCCGCCACTCCATATGACAGCTCTCTTCCGGTCAAATTTTTGGGGATTGCAAATATAGATAGTTGGATGTTGAAGTCACAGTGTGATTCCAGTCTGCGGTTTGTTTTTCAAAAACAAACTTTTCTCCCATTCTTTTCTGTCTGCAAATTCCATCACCATGACCTTAATGATGTAATCCTTTGAATGAAGTGTCACATGTTTATACGACTGGAACATAATGATGTATTATGTTACACTTTCACAAAGAAGTAAAGCCAGAACTCCAACCGGGCGGTATCCCCCTCACAAACGATTCAACGATGGCACTGAATTACAAGTACATTCTCTAGTGGCATTAAAAAAGGGAATTGCTTCCTTCCCATACAGGTGAAGACATCGTCAGTAAAGAGCGGCTTGTTGACACAGACGGCTGTTTAAGCATGTCCGCGGTAATTAATTGGAGCTGTCAACCATGTCTTCAGCAGAGCCTGCAAAAAGATGTGGCTACGCAGAGACGCGGAGGCAGTGTCTAAAGATTATGAGGGCATTTCATGGTTTCAAGGCAAATGACTTTGCATTCAAAAGTTCTTTGCACAACTTCTCTGAATTTAGCATACATGTGCTGTGATTCTATGTTTGAGCTTAGCTGTCCACAACTTGATGTGGAAGAGTGACAGAGGAGCCATTCAGAAAGGAACCTTGTTTGTCCCTTCCCTTGAGAAAATAAGTGAGCAGCTCCCCCTTTCCCTTCACAAAGATAGGCCCCCTCCTCACAAAGCGGAAGCCATACTCTTTGAGAATGTTGTAGCAATCCTCCACCACCTGGGGGAAACACACACAACAGAATACAATTATCCAGATTTAGCTACAGCGCTACATACTCTTAGCACACGTTAGTTTTCCCTAATATTATTGTTAAAACCATAACCTCCTAAAAATTATTATATTCATATTTTCCATCGTAAAGATAATGTGATTTTTGTTTCCTTCTTAAATATCTACCCCCCACTATTCAATACTTTTTAGAAGCTTCCAAGCCAGCAATTGCAGCCTCAGCCCTTTTCACAATGATGTTACAAGCCTAGCAAGCCTTTTTATGAGTAGTTTCTTCCATTTGTCTTTGCGGAGCTTCTCAATCTTCATCAGACTGGATGAGGAAGTTGAATCTCAGCCAATTTCAGATTCCTTCGGAAATGTTGCATCAAGTCTGATCTCTGGCCGGGACACTCACGGATTCGCTGGAATATGAGCACAGTTGTTCCGTTGAAGGGTGAACCTTTGACCCGCGTCTGAGGTCCACAGCGCTCTGAAGTGTACATTGCTGTATCATTCTCGATCTCACGTCCGACTTTCAGCTGATGGAAAAACATCCTCTGAGAATGATGCTGCCGCATCGTGCTTAATTGCAGGTATGGTGTTGGCCAAGATATGAATGCTGTCATTCCTTTAGACATGAAACTTGGCATTCAGGTCAGAATTTAATGATTGGCTGCATCAGACCAGATGAGGCACATTTTGGCAAACTTCAATTATGTAATCATGTGCCCTTCTCCTGTGATCAATCATGCACTTAAGAAGAGTTCTAACTGGTTACAAAGTTCTTCTATTTTGAAAAGATGGAAACCATCGTGTTTGCTGTGGTGTCATCTATGCCATACATTTTATTTTTAACCTTTGCCCAGATCTGTGCTTTGAGCAATGTAATCTCTCACAATGACCAGACAATTCCTTCAAAGGAAAAGTGAACCCCAACATTTTCGTGACAAGAATATGTTTTATGCAGCCGGACTAGACTAACTATGGCCTTTTGAGTGATTTGATTTGGGGAATATGAGTTCAGCAGTAAAATCCACCTGTTTTTGTCCATCTCACGGGGCGGCCATTTTGCCACTTGCTGTCAACTGAAAACGACATCACAGTTGCTCAGGGCTCAGGTCATGACCAATCCTGGCTCAGCTTCAGAAAACGGGTGAGGGGTGTAAAAAGGATACATCTGAGGACAAGTTTTGGTGTCACAGAAAAGGGCTACATTTACAGGGTTCGTTGAAACAACCCAAGTGCAGGGAATCATTTTTCGTTGTTTTCTTTTGCTTTGATTCCATTCTTCTCGTCTGCGAGTTGATTGAAATCTGACAGAGTGCTTCGAGTGCTGGTTGGGAAAATATTAGGTTTTCTTCAAACGTAGGTTACTCTATAGTTCCAAAGCTGTACCCTCTCAAGCTAAATTCAGTAACATGTGAAAGAGTATGTGATCTTGACAATAAGGTACAAACTGTTACGATACCTGAATGTTTCCCATCACCCCTGTGGACTCCATACGACTGGCAACGTTCACTGTGTTTCCCCAGATGTCGTAGTGAGGTTTGCGGGCACCAATCACACCTGCTAAAACTGCTCCTTTATTCAGACCTGATGGAGGCCATGGATAAAAACAAAGAAGCAAAATATATATATATATATATTTTAGGTTTAGCAAATTACAAGTGACTGAGAATCATACTTTTATCGATTTATATTTTCCTTCCTTCCTTTTAATTTCCTTCCGGGTTTCATTCATTAGTACAGAACTGAAACCATCGTTGGTCCATGTACCATATTTGTATTCGGGTCATCAGACAGCCTTTTTTTGTTTTGTTTATTGTACATTGTACTATTTAATTAGAGGACTCCAGAAATATGGTAATACATTCAAAGAATATATTTGGGAGTGAGATAACTCAACCGTACATTAACAATGCATGGGAAATTAGACTTCATAAATGGTCATTTGAAGGATACCATTCAAGTCCCGTATTACTCTGGAATTCCTCAAGAACCCCTAAAAGGGTGACGTGCCAGATGGTTTATTTCACGCAAAGAGTTATTGTAACAAATCAACTTAGCAAATAGCAATTTCCATGAAGAAATTATGGGTTAAAAGCAAGAATTTGGTCAGTCAGGTCCATTCCAAATGAATACTTTTATATCTTTTTCATTCATTGAACTAATATCAGCACATCCGCCTCACAGTGTTGAGGTGCAGGGTTCAATGCCGGCTCTGGCCTTCCTGTGTGGAGTTTGCATGAGCTCCCTGTGGGTTTTGTGGGTCTCCCTGTGTGTGTTTTCTCACATGCATGGCAGGCTAATGGAGCACTCAAAATTGTCCCTAGGTGTGAGTGTGAGCGCGGATGCTTGTTTGTCTATGTGTGCCCTGCGGTTGGCTGGCAATCAGTTCTACCTACTGCCCGAAGACAGCTGGGAAAGGCTCCAGCACACCTGTAACCCTTGTGAGGACAAAACGGATGATACATTTATATAATCTGCTGGAAGACCACTGATAGATTTGTGATTACAAATCAGACAATGTTTCTATGCCAAATTAGTACTTTCATGTCATGCCAATGTTTCTCCTATAAGCTTTTATTTATATAATATTACAGTGAACCCCCACTACTAGTGAGGGATCGGGACCGGGGCCGGCCTATGAATAGTGCATTGGAGGGGAAAAAGAAAATAAATAACCCAAATAAATAGTCCCCAAAACACAGATAATGATTCAATAGACATTTTCCCTGGAAAACACCGGAAAACATGTGGGGGATCACCCGCTAAAACCATAATATACCACCACAAAATGAAAAATATTGAGAAAAAAAAAAGGTAATTTGCGGATACCAAACTGCAAGCATTTTGGGGTCCACTATATAATCAAATACAAACCACATATGAAAGCAGCTAAACTGTGAAGACGTACCGATTCGTAGCATGAAGTTGTTGAAGGACTGGTAGTTTATGTTCATGAGTGTGACCTTCATGGCCAGCGCAAAGTCCGCCAGGTCTGCCAGGTGCTGCCAGCGCTCTTTGTCGGACTGCTCCTCCTTCTACCGAACAATGTCCAAATTGGTATTAATATATTTTTGTGGTAAGTTGATCAGTGACACAGAAACACACAAGTGTCGAGTGACCATACTGACCTTGGTACAGGCGTACCCATTGTTGACGTCAGGAGTAACACCTGATGCGGCCATGTACGTGCTTCCGATGGTCTTGATTTTTGTGATGTAGCGAAACTGGGGCTCATCCAGCAACTGTAATGGATTTTTTTTGGTGCCTTAATAAATTAAACTGGCATTTGGAAACTTAATTTTGTATTTCCTTGGGTAGTCTCTGTGTGATATTAAAAATGGTTTGATGAACCGAAACCTTTGTATGTGATAAATATGCAAAGAACACAGAAATGAGGGAGGGGGCAATTTCACAGCACTGTACATCAAACACAGATACTTGTACCCAAATCACGATCAGGGTATACTTTGTACCCCAATTCAAATGAATTCTATGACCCGAAGCGAGAATCATTTATTTTCCTTTTTGAAGTCGCATGACCAGTAGAGAAAGCATTACCCACAGTTTGTGAAGGAACTGGGTTCTTACAACTTGGCTTGCGATGGTTTGCAAATTGAGGGGACATTCATGTGCAAAACAAAGAGATGAGGCGAGAATATGTGAAGGGTTCATTTCCAGTCCACACGCTCCAAATCCTCAAACAAGAAGGACCATTCGCATTGGTAGATAAACTGATATATTTACAACTAATAAATAATAATCCATTCAATCCATTTTTCGATCCGCTTTATCCTCACAAGGGTCGCGGAGGGGTAGGTGGTGGTGGCAGTTGGGGGGGGGGGGGGGTTCTGGAGCCTATCCCAGCTGTCTTCGGGCAGTAGGCGGGGGACACCCTGACTAGGTTGCCAGCCAATCGCAGGGCACACAGAGACGAACAACCATTTGCGCTCACATTCACACTCCACACAGGAAGGCCGGAGCCAGAAACGAACCCTGCACCTGCGCACTGTGAGGCCGATGTGCTAACCAGTCGGCCACCCTGTCGCCTGTCGAAACGTTGTTGTTGTTTATTCCTTACAGTGTCAAACAACTGATACAGAAGAGGAGAACTTTTGGTAAACCAACTTACACTGTCAAAGTCTGAGATGATCTCGTTGAGGAAGCGTAAGCATTCAATGCCTCCATTATTGATGCTCTCCTCTGTGTAGAAGTCAGAGAAGTTTGGAATGGACGCAAACATGACTCCGATCTCATCATACGACTGACTGTACAACTCCTAGAACACAGCAAGTTAACAGGAGATTGAGAATGTTGGTAATGATCCATATCTGTAGGACCCAATAAATCGTATACTGTACTAACAGAGTGAAGGACCATTTGGGGGAAAAAAAAGAGCAGTAATCTGTTGATGTCACCTCATCTCTTTTCTTGGAGCCCAGGAAGTGTCGAGCAACATGTTCAGGAAGCATGTTGGTCACCAACGCTTCATTCCATCGTCTCATCTCATATACCTTCTCTTTTTGCTCATGAACCTCAAGCTTCCACAGGAATAGGGTGCGAGCAAGCTTCTCCACCTTCAGGGTAACAACAGCAACTCATCATAAGCTTTGACCACTGTCAACATAGACCTTTCTAATGTCTAAAATGTCAACACAGAGACCAAAATTCCTCATGATATTAGAAAAACTGCTGTTATATAATACTGTATGGCAGCGGTTCCCCAACCTTATTTGACCAAAGATCTACTTTTCAATCAACAAACCTCCCGCGACCGACCTGCAACCGCACGAGCACGCATGGCGCGCTCATGCACACGTACTCACGCACGCCGTGACGAGCAACAGCCATAACGGCCTCTAACATGAACAAAACAAAAAATAAATTAGATACAAGAGTTTCCGAGTTTGTGAAAAGGAACTCACTGCCTACCTTACGAGAGACCTGACGCAGAGGCAGAAACTATCGTACGTATGTGTATCGTTTTAAAAAGCTTCTCAGGGCGTTTTTTTTTTTAAATACTTTTTGGGAGAACGTGAAACTGATCGGATGCTTAGGATGCAGTGTACACTAACAAAAAAATATATAATGTTAATCACACGCACACAGATACAGACATTTTTTTTTTTTTTCATTTTTCCCATTTCATTTTTTCACCCCTCGTGATCGACTTGGGACCAATCTGTGGGCTACCGGTCGATCGCGATGGATGTATTGGACATCACTGCTGTATTGGCATACATTTCCCTAAAAATATTTCTGTGATTCCTTCGTGGATGAATATGACTATTTAAAGGTTCTTACATGTCAAATAATGGCTGAGAGTACAAAGACATTTATTACAAGTAAAGCTTTTATTCGAGAGGAATCCTTAAGATAGTTACTAGTTAGTCGAGATGTAACGATATCCAAATGTCACAATGTGATATCATGACATGAACCTCACAATGTTGTGTTTTTTGGACATTACAGCAGTGACAATGAAATAGGCAGTGGCATTTTATTGTCAATTGCTCTGATTGTCTCAGCGTCGAAAAAAATCCTAATCTTTTGAGTTCACAATGCCGTGGTTGGCTGATAACACAACTAATACTTAACATTGAGACACTTTCGTGCTAATGCACACACACATTGTGAACCGAGTCAATTTGCAGAGGAAGCCAGTGCTCCCCTTCATCTGACGATTAGTGTGGGTCTTAAACGTAAGTGGCCAAAGCAGGCCTAATTCAAATTAAACTGCACTAATAAACTAATCCCCAGAGGGTGCTGGAACTGCACAAATGGAAAATAACCTGGCCTATTTAACAGATGCGGTACTTTTAATCTTGTGGCATGACTGCGATGATAATGTGCCAATAACAATATTCTGATATCGCACTATTGCCATGATCGTTACATCCCTACCGGTTAGCATGTCTGCCCTAACACGGTTCTGTAACTGACAACCAGTAGTGTAGTTTATGTATTATACAAATACACGAGAAGGAACACAAATGCACATGCCAACACACAGTGAGCTAGTTAGCTCGACGGATATTTGTAGATAGACATTCACAGGCAAGACAGCATTTATAGTAAGTAAGCAATGTTAACTTACATGTCGGGAGAAATAGTAAAAGCTGACCATCATAGTGAAGATCATAACTGTCATGGTTAATTTGGATGGCACTAAGTAGGACCTAGGAAGAAGAACATTGATATCCAAATATTAAAAGTTACAAAAATATTTGTTACAAAAAATGTGTGGGAATTTTAGGTACAAGTTTGATGAGCAAAGAAATCAAAACGTACCGGTACTAAAAATCTATGCATGCGCTTTTTTTTCCTCACCTGTAATCATGAAAGCGGGCCATGTCATAGCGGTCAAAGATGTCCCTCCAGCTGTATATATTGACGACACCAGTAGCCACTGTGATAAGCAGCATCAGCGTGAGTTTGACCATGTGACTAACTTGAACCAGCATGGTGGTGGCCATCAGTGCTAGCACAGCAATATAGCTGTAATATTTGGGGTTGTTCAGACAACCTTCAGGGCTCGACCAGATGGAGGATAAGGAGGGCGGGGATGCCACCGAGGTGCTGACTGACAAAGGACCTTGAGGCAGACAACTCAGCTAGAAGATGGACAGAAATGAGTAATGAGCTCAGTAACTATACATCACAGATCAGTGCCTCTTATGATTAACGTGCAGCTCGACAGCTCTCCACTCAGATATAAGCTTTTGCGGATATGGCACAAAGCTTACCATGTCAACAATGTCAGCCATGGTAAGTATGAAGATGGCTGCCATGGCCCAGGTGTTACGAGCCCAGCGAGTGTGGTCAATCCAAGTTGAGAAACCAACAAGCTTCTTTGGAAAAACCTTGCCAAAAGAAAAACAATGTCTTTTTAATGAAACAGATGAAAACCCGAGGAAGGATTAAGCAGTACAGAAAATGCATGGATGAATGAAAACGCCAGAAATGAACGTTCTCTCATTGAATATTGTTGGCTGAAAATGGCCCAAAAGTACACTTTCATTTTTCAGATGAAAGATTTTTGTCACTGAAAAACCGTGGCCGAAACAGGGTGTTGCGATAACGCAAGCAAAAATTCCCCGCAGCTGCGGCAGTCAGCTATCGGACCAGATCGAGAAGGCTGCCTAGCCAATGAATACCTCTGCGGTGGCCTGGGTTCAACTTTTTCATTTTTTTTTTTTAAAGGTTTTAGGGTAGCGTAATTTATTTCAGTGTTTTTTTTTCTGCCTTGGTCCACACTACTTATATCCGACAAAGAAGATTGTGGTGGCTAACAAGCTAATGCTTGTTGTCCAAACTTCTGAGTCAATTCTGCCGATGAAATGTTAAACTCAAACTCAGTCCTGTGAGTAGAGAAACATTGCTGTCACACTAAAAAAAAGCCTCATTATCACTATCTTGTCATTATCATTATTACATGAAAAGTGTCATGTTAGCCCGTGGAAGTAATGTGCTTACTTCACATTATGATTTAGTTAAAAACAAACAAACAAACAAACAAAAAACTCCCCCAAAACAATTAACTACTGTATTGCGATACAAATACATTCTGGCACATTCGCTGTGTTGTGTAATTCCTGCACTTATCACTAGCAGTACCATTTGTGTCCCTTTTTGGAGATCCCGGGATCAGCCCCAAGACTGTCTCCTTGTAGGACAGAGTGAAAGGGCTAACAGCCAGGCAAAGGTGTGAAGAACTGCCTTTGTTTTGTAAATGGGGCCGTTCCTCATGCACCACAGGGGGGCACATGAGGAAGACACCCCTGGCTGTTGTTTTACATTTCGGCTCCCAAGAGACATCCTGATTTCTTGGCTGCTTTCAAATTGTTCTGTTTACATGGTGGCATGGTGTGAGTTCAACCAATTTGGTCGCCTTGTACATTATAATTTCTCAACGGTGTGACAGTGACACGATTTTCAAAAAAGAAGCTATATATATCTTTTGATGTATATATTTTACTCTCTGAGAAATACTGATTTTATTTTAATATTACAGTTTATTTGAGCAAGTGTTTGTATACACCATAGGTGTCCAACTCAGGTCCTGGAGGGCCAATGCCCTTCATGTTTTCCAAGTCTCCTGTTGCAACACACCTGATTCAAATGATCAGATCATCAGCAAGCTCTGCGGAAGCCTGACATTGAACCTGTTCATTTGAATCAGGTGTGTTGCAACAGGGAGAGTTGGAAAACAGGCAGGGCATCCTTCAGCTGAGTCAAGAAACATATTTACTCATTTATTTGCGGTGAAAATGATATTTATAATGGCCAGTCATTTTACGGAGGGCATATTGCATACTGCCAATCCTAACATTTTCGAGGACAGAGGAACAAAATTAGCACCCCACACATTTCAATTAGAGCTTAGAAAAACAACAAACTGTATAATTCGGAAAAGACCATTTTTGTTTCACACAAAGATAAGCAAAAAAGGACAAAGGTATCAAGCGAGACAAATGTTTCAAGCAAAGAATTGTTCCACACAATCTTCACATTCCCACTCGTTGATGAGTACTTGAGAATACAATGGACAGTAATTAGGGTGTGAGACATATTTGGTTTCTGTGGGGGTTGAAACAGAGTTTAGACTCAAGTCTGCATGTGGCCAGCTCTTTTGCCAGTTCAACCAGGAACAGTGCTCGTCTTTCCTGCACCCTTGTGCATGCCTGATAGACAATGTGAGCATTCAGTGTAGCCATGTCGATCATGTTGTAGAACACAGCAATTGGCCATCTCCGTGTTCCTGCACGCACAGTGTACTCCCGCACCATCACATCCACTCCACACTTGGATTTGTTGTACTGGGTCACAGTGTTTGGCTTTTTCTTGTGTGTATTCTCAGTCTCAACTTGGCTGTGCATGCTTCTGAGGATATAGACAGTCTTCTTGCGTTTTGGTGCATATACTGTCAGGGTTGCTTCATTGGTGGAAAACACTTTTGTTGTGAATTGAATCTGGTCACTCTGTCTTGTTGATGGAGGAATTTCCGGCAAATCTTGTTGACAGTTCCAAGGATGGAGGTTCTTCGGCTACGCAGGCATTGTGCAAGGGAGAGTGACGAAAGATATTGTCTGTTGTTACAGTTCTGCCTTGGTCCATGAATGGCTCCATCAGCTTCATCACTACACGCCTGACAGTCTCTCACCGCTCGGGCGACTGTGGTCCTTGCCAAGATATGGGATTGCATTGCAAATGTACTTTGATTTCAAGTCACAGGCCACCCAAAACTTGATGCCAAACTTGTCAGGTTTTGTTGCAATGTACTGCAGGAAACGGCACAGAGTCTTTGATGGGAAAAGTTGTTCGTCAACAGTAATGTGTGGGCCAGGTTTGAAGACTGAGATACAGTTTTTGACTAAGTGTTCCCAAACAGTAGAAATAGCAGCAAACTTATCAGTCTCTACTCTCTCAGCACATGTGAACATGTCATCAAAGCGGAGATGTTGCATGATGCTTTGGAAGCGGTTTCGAGCCATTGTAGATATGATTCTTGAGTGTACAAGGAGATGGCCGATGGCAGCATGCACAGCCAAGTTGAGACTGAGGATACATACAAGTAAAAGCCAAACACTGTGACCCAGTACAACAAATCCAAGTGTGGAGTGGATGTGATGGACCAGATGGTGCGGAGTACACTGTGCGTGCAGGAACACGGAGATGGCCAATTGCTGTGTTCTATAACATGATCGACATGGCTGCACTGAATGCTCACATTGTCTATCAGGCATGCACAAGGGTGCAGGAAAGACGAGCACTGTTCCTGGTTGAACTGGCAAAAGAGCTGGCCACATCTCACAAAAATGAAAAGGAATCACGGAAAGAAAACAAGCTTCTTCAGCAGCCTCTCACACCCAGCCCCGGTAAAAGAGCCAAGTGTCAAGTTCAAGTTCAGACCACGCAAACGCAAAACGCAAATGTGGATTTTGAGATTTTGAGAAGTCGGTGGATTCCCTATTTTTGTACTTTGCAGGATAACAACAATAAAAACATAGGCAAAAATATTGGTGTTTTGGTATATTTTGCTTTGATATATATGTTTGCAAGATTTTCAAAAGAAGCGGTTGCATTGGTGCAACCAGCTCTTCGTGGCAAGGACAGGTAATCATCTACTTGCTATTATTGCCTAAAAGACGGAGAGCTAGAGGGAGACTTGAGTCTAAACTCTGTTTCAACCCCCACAGAAACCAAAATGTGTCACTACCTAATTACTGTCCATTGTATTCTCAAGTACCCATCAACGAGTGGGGACTTACCCACTCACTGACAAAGACGCAGCTGTCCTACCCAATCTCAAATGTGGTGTCGCCATCAACGACCAGAGATTGCGCAATTACTCTGTGCGTGCAGGTACGAGGAGATGGCCGATGGCTGTTTTATAACCTCCTTGACATGGCTGCCACAAACACATATGTTTTGTAGACAGCATGTACAGGGTCAAAAGAAAGGAGGTTCCAGAGGAGCGCAAAGGAGACTGATGACGCAGTAAAACAACACGTGGAAGAGCGTAATCAGCTGAGCCCTAAGATGAAAGTTGAGAGTCAGCAGATAAAGAATAAGTGGCAGGCACGCTTACACTGCAATAATAACAGAAGTACTTGGCAAATCACTGTGGCAAATTTACTTGTGGCAAATGTAGGCGGACTTCACCTTGTGACAAATGTGAGATGTGAAGATTGTGTGGAACAATTCTTTGCTTGAAACATTTGTCCTTTTTTGTTTATCTTTATGTGAAACAAAAATTGTCTTTTCCGAATTATACAGTTTGTTGTTTTTCTAAACTCTAATTGAAATGTGTGGGGTGCTAATTTTGTTCCTCTGTCCTCGAAAATTTTAGGATTGGCAGTATGCAATATGCCCTCCGTAAAATGACTGCCCATTATAAAAATCATTTTCACCGCAAATAAATAAGTAAAAATGTTTCTTGACTCAGCTGAAAGATGATTGATAAACTTTAGTGTATACAAACACTTGCTCAAATAAACTGAAATAATAATAAAAATAAAACCAGTATTTCTCAGAGGGTAAAATATATACATCAAAAGATATGTATAGATTTTTTTTTTTATCTTGTCACTGTCAAACCGTTGAGAAATGATAACGTACAAGGCGACCAAATTGGTTGCACTCACACCATGCCAAGTAAACAGAACAACTTGAAATCAGCCAAGAAATTAGGAAAGATGCAATGTTTTCATCATGTAGCGATGATATACGAACGTACTGAAGCATGAAAGAATGCAGAAGGCAGTACAGTACAAGGGGCACTTGGCATAACCTTCTGAGCAAGGTTCCCCCATCCCACTCCTCAGGTAATGGCCCGAATTTGCAAGTACATTTGCAAGTACATTTGCAAGTACAGAGATGCTAATGTCGTCAGTTTGGAATAACATCACAAAAAGGGACACCTTTGGTCACAATCCGGAGCACCAAAAACTCTGGTACTGCTAGTGTTATGCTCATGACATTGCAATGTGATGTAATCTTGATCCTGATAGAAGAACCTGGAAAACTATTAACATTGACTCATCTTTATACTCAACTCAGCATAGTCATTTATTGACTGTGCTGTGAATTGCCTGAGAGGGCAGGCGATCAATTCTGCTGGATATCAAATGCATTTGAATTTCCATGGTGAAGAGGTCTGAATCTAAAGTAGTCCTTTGTGCCAAATAACATATCGACATTTCTCGTGGGCGCGCGACCACATTGAAGCATTCCTTTAAACAAATATTTAAACAAGTCGTACCTTTATGAAATATTAACATCTTCATACAATATACCAAAAGGTAAACAGGCCCATGGCTTGGCCTTACTGCTAAAAACCTCTGAGAGAGGATCGATCCCAGCTTGGAGCTTTATTTTCCAACAATCAATAGGTACATCCACTACCCCTAACCTGTAATAATGATAATAATGACTAAAGATCATGCTTTACCATCTTAACATAATTCTGGTTTCTTTTGTTTATGTTTGTGGGACCTCGAAAATTTCTCAAGGGGCAAAGGAAAAACACCGATGATACTGTTGACACCATATATTGCGTTTGCCATATTTATTTTATGGTAATTAAATGATTGCATGAAAACGACTAGAGCCTTTTGTCTTTTTGTTGTTTCATACAGAAGGCAGCAAAGGCAGGGTGTACGGCATAGCATTATATTTTATTTTATGAGTAGATCAGGGATGAGCAACTTAAATAATGGAGGGTCCCACCAGTTTTCATCAGTGCTACTGGAGGGGCGACACACTACAGGTTATGAAAACTTGACAAAATGACCCTCAAATCAAATCATAAAACTCCTTCGACTCACCCTGGGAAAGATGGCGGCCATTGAGCAGATTGTCAGGATTAGGAGTAGGACTTCCCCCACTGCAAAAGTGATGTAATTTGCAATCAACCTGTTAAAAAGACAAAAATCGTGTTAGTTAGCAGTCAACAAGCAAGAATAAAGTGGAAGATTCAAAAAATTAAAATTTCCAATAAAGTTCAATAATTCAACCCCCAAACAGCACAATTAGTGAGTGCTGTTTTAATCAGTAAATGCATATTGTTTCTATTCAGTGTTTTTTTGCATCATTCATGGAAAATGTTTTTGTATTTGAACCCACCGGCCTCAAGAACTAACCTGGGATCAATGAGGGCCTCCATGGCAGCAGTGAAGAGCAGAACCATGCAGGAGCAGCAGAAGGCAGCTCCACTCTGCTTCTCCTTCTCCACCGAGTAGCGAGTCTCCAAGTCGGGGTCAACAAACCTCAGGGAGAGACGGTTTGTGTGCTTCCCCTTCAAACTGAGGGGGAAAAGAGAACCTCAATACTCATATCAAACATTTCATGGAATTTATTTCTGAAACGTCATAGCTATAAATTGCACATGGGAAAATCTCCTTTTCGCGAGCTTTTCTAGGTCAAAACTTAAAAACAAACAAAAAAACAGAAAATATCTCTGAAACTTGAAGTGCTAGAAAAGACTAAAGCCATTTTTAAATCAGTGCCAAAAAACATTCAGGGACACAAAAAGCCATCCCTGATTTAAACGTGCTGTTGACCAGTGTAATTGACAGCAGCACATACAATACAATAAAAGACATCTTTATTTATATCACGCTTTGGCACATCATTGACTCATTATTTATGTACAGTGATACAAACTTTAGATCGCATCAGGCAGCAATGTCCTAGGCTACATAACTATAACTCTTCAAAATGGCTATCAGGTGCGGTGACATCATTTCACGGAATTCTCCTCATTAATTTTATTGGTCAGAGTTATTGCGATTTCATATTATTAACTACCCCACTGACCAGGGATAGTCAACCTGAGGCTCTTTCATCCTTCTCTCGTGGCTCTTTGTGTCTTTGCTGTGACACAGGAGCAAAAATCACATTAACCCGTAAAGTCATTATTCTAATGGGCTATTACTTCCTAAATACATATTTGATATTGTTAAGTGAAATAGTCCTCGCTCCACTTTTCAAAGTTTTCATTACATGCAGAAATACAATTTTGCTTTCTCTGTAGCAGTTAACCTATCTCATAAATGTAAACCACTATAGCTTTTATACATAAAAAAGGATGGAGTCCAAATGGCTCTTTCACTATTTAAGGTTACCGTCCCCTGCCATAGACCAATGAAAACATTGAGATAGTCAGGCATAGTCACATCGAAAGTGCCCCTGGACATAACGGAGTCAGATGGATGGAAACACAATTTCACAATTCACTCTGCACTAAATATAAAATACATATTGACCGAAAGTCAGCCGGAATAGGCTGCAAACCGAATGAGGACAGGTGGTACAAAATTAAATGGACGCAAATAAATCAAAACACCATCTGCTAGATTTGATTACTCCCTACACACCTAATGCTGTTCACTTTTGGCATCTTATTTTTGAAAGCATTAACATATTTTCATTAAATGCTCTATTGAATTAGGCAACTACCGTAATGAACTTTTTGGGGGAGTCTAAAAGTAAACTCTTATTTTTTTTTCCATTGTATTTTTGCTTAGGCTCCTAAGCTAACAGAGATAACCTTTAGATGGGGGGTGGGGGGGTGGGGAATGAGACTCACGCTTGGACAGTTTCTCGCTCCAACAGAGCTTCATTTAGCAGTTTGTTGAGCTCCTGTTCGTTCTCTTGGGCATCAATCACCCTTTCAGCCAGATCCCGCAGCCGTAGCCTTCGGCGAGGATTTGGGAAAGAGGGGTTGACAACCTGCGGGTCACCAAATTGCTGTCATTATCAAGCTCATGTCACTGTTCTTCCTAACATCGCTCAAGAAGAAGTCCAAGACAAAATCTGAACAATCTGATCATGCCACCAAAGTTAACAGAATGTATTATGCAGAATGACATCAGGCTCCATATTACATGTTTTTCGATTAATTCATTTTTTTATTTTTACAACACTCTAAATTTTTTTTCTTCATATTTTAGTCTTTTTATTTTCTTTTTAATTAAAGTCTGTTGCTGTACAGGTGTACGGGACTCCCAGCTATGGACTAGTAACTTTGCCAGAGAGCTGAATCCTCACGGTATTTGAGAGTTCTCAAAACCCCGTGAATCCATCTTGTCCCGAGCCTGCTGATTTGCACTGAGCTGCACAACTGGCAGTGCGGACAAATCACAGAGCAACGTGTTTGGGGGTGGGATATGCAGCCGTGATGAAAATTTTCTCGGTTGACAATCGGCTTGATTAAAAAAATCAACTCGTTTTATTTTAAGACGCCTTTGATCCACTACCGCGCAACGCCATGATGCCATATGTGCCAATTGAGATAACGGGACTTGGCTGGTCAAATGAGACGCATGCCGATGATATTTTTACCCGTTGCCGCGATTGCTAAAAACAAAAATTTGGTAGGCACTAATTGCCACATCACTCAATCAGCGCGAAGTACGACTGAATGTCCCGTCCTTTTCGAGGAGATTGTATTGGAGCAGTCCCACTGTGGAGAACTTCTTTTGAGTGATTCACATACCAATATGGCTCTTTCCAGGTTAGAGGACTAATGATCTTTGTTTTGTCATCTGAAGTCGGATCTGAGAGATTATGACTGTTTACCCTGGTGTCCAGTTCTTCAGGTTCTTCTGGTGTGGTGCAGGCTGTGTTCACACTACCATTACACTCTGTGGTGTTGATCAGCAGAGGGGAGTTTCCATTGGATGAAGTTACAGATAATTTCTAATTGGAAACAGGTAAAAAAAATAAAATAGAATGAACACTTTTAATTGTAGGCGAACAGTTAGGTTTGTGTAAAATAGTAATCTAATCTAATCAGCCGATCTAATGAAACATACCTAGGCAATAAAGCACACTTGTCAGTCACATGTTCCAATACTTTGGCTCACATGACAAATAAGTACCGGTAGATTTAATTTTTTTTTTAAAAAGGGCAAACTTTTAAACTTTGTCTGAGATAAAAAAAATAAGTACCTGGAAACAAAAACCAAAAGGCCGATATCTCCTTACATACAGTATTTATTTGATGTCAAACTCAAATGATTTCAGTCTACAGTGGAAATAAAATTGAATTGGCCTCACTTATTCTTTGGGAGTGGGGTTCCTGCCGGATATGTGCGTGCGTGTGTGTGTGTGTGTGTGTGTGTGTGTGTGTGTGTGTGTGTGTGTGTGTGTGTGTGTGTGTGTGTGTGTGTGTGTGAAGTTTCTACTCACTACACTGTTGATGCCGTTTTTTCCCACGGGTCCTTTGGAAACAACTACTAGGTAGGTCTCGAGTCCTCTCTCCCTTAGGTAGTCACAGCGCTCACCTCCATTCCCTGGCTCAACTTCAAAATCCCCATGAAGACACTCCATAGTGGTCTGTGAGATGTGGACACGACTAATCCACACCAAAAGAAGGGGGGGGGGGGAATTATTTTTATTTGTGTTTCAGGCAACAGCAAAAGCAACACAGTAACTGTCGTATTCCAACAACAACAAAAAAAGCAAATTGGTAACAAAAGTCATTTGTGTCAATATATGGAGGGGAATAGGTCAGAGGTCAGGCAATTCAGGGTGGGGGGTCTTAAAAGACCAGCTATTACAGTTGATTTTTGCACTTATGAACCACTGTGAAAAGGAGAGCACTGTAGGTAGACAACCAGTAGACATGCACACACTCCTGAATCATAACCAGCCACCACTCAGGGTTTTCGTGGCTCGCCCTGAGCCGAAGTTATACTTACAATTCTGAACTATGACAAGAATCTTACCACACTTCTTTGTAGAGAACTTGGGCACACCTAATGCTGTACCTTCTCCACAATAGCAATTCAAAATCAAAGCCTTGCCAGAGCCATAGAATAATATTCCAATTGCAAGGGCTTAATTTTCACCCACTCCATTGGAATGAAATGTACATGCGTGAGAACTTAATACACAATACCAAAAATAATACCACATCAATAAAAGAGAAAAAAAAAACAATTTGAATCTGCTTCTGAAAAAAGAATCATTGGAAAGAGTCAGCAATCTAGCGAATGAGTTGATGGGGTGTGCACATATAGTAGATCAGGGATGGGCAACTTAAAGTGGACCATTTATATTTTATCTTTTGACCACCACAGGTACAACTTTAATGCTGAGGGGTGGAGGGCACAATTTTTCATCAGTGCTACAGCGGGGTCACATAAGACCACACACTTCTTAACCAGATGTATGACAAATATGCAATTTTACTGTAATAGGGAAAAAATACATGCTCTTAATAGCCTGTATTTCATTTTTAATCAGACACTTTTCAATGCATGTACAAAACATCCACTATACTAACCCAACAAGAAAAGGCTTGAAGCAAACAAAAACAAAAAACCCACTATTTTTTTCCCAATGGATCAAAATGATCATTTAAGGATGGCACAAAACTGTTGAACCCAATATTTAGTACAATAATTCATTTTGTACGTCAATTCACTCATTTTTCTTAAAATAGGAGGTACCGGTACTATTTTTTCCTGCATATCATTTCAAATCCATAAAAAAAAATATTAGGCCTACTCATGTCGTAGTATATGGCGCTATAAGACTTAGTGTAAGTGCAACTAAGACATGTCTGTCATCTAGTGTTGAATGGCAATATTACAAGTTAAAACTACAGTCGACCCCGGCACATTCGCAATTCGACACCTGTGGATTTGCATATTTTTTCATATTTTGGATTTATCCTGGTTTTGCTGTGAATTTTCCTCCATTCTCCCATTGTTCATGGAAAACGTTTTTGAATGTTTATCAGCTCACAGGCTGCCCGCCAGCTGCCCATCCCTGCATTAGATGGCTCCAGTAAAAGTACAACCTGTTAATATGTTGACATAATGAAAATCCTGGTCTGGGGAAACAATTTGACTCTTATGTATTTGGCTTGGTGGCTGAGTTCAGAAAGCACATACTGATGCAATTCATTTTCCCAAATCTATACAAAGTTGTATAGGATGGCACAAATTTAGGAGTGTTGGGCCTAGGTAGACGCCTGTTGTCTTCCGAGTGCTATTCAAGATTTTGAAAAGCAACCACAGTGTGTTCTTACCCTGGTATCCCTCCAGCCTCCATCTTGTTGGCTACAGTGACATCAGTGGACCACACGTCATATTGCCATCGTTTTTGACCCAGCACTCCCCCCAAGACTGTGCCGCTGTGCACTCCCACTCGCATGTCAACATCTGTTTGGGTTTTCTCACGTACATACCTAGTGTTTGTTTACAGAGACATGGAATCAAATGAATGCATTGTTAAAAATACTGTCACCGCACCAGCATCCGGGGCAGCAAATAAAACAAATAATCACACACGCACGCGCACTCATGCGGAAAGATCCCTCAACTAATGCACTTTCTTTCACGGCCACACACAACAAAAATCTATGTTAGTCTGTGAGTGATCAATTTTCCATTGAGCATGTGACAGACCAGCGCGCTTCACGAGCGAATGCGGTGATTGCCTTCTGGGAATTTGAAATACACAGCTCGAGTGTACACTCACGAGATGGCCTCAACCATGGCGAGGCCCATCATGATGGAACAGGCGGCATGGTCCTCCCTGTAGTCTGGCAGCCCGCAAATACAGTAGTAACAGTCTCCGAGGATCTTGATTCTCAGCTGGTGATATTTCTGAAAAGGTGGTTGGGTTTTAGTCAGAGCAAGGATATACTTGATCTTGCATGAGTTGAAACTATTGATGATTATTTTTTAAAGTGCATATTTGTGTTGGCTAACTATTCAGTTTAACTCTGATTACTTTTACTGATAGCAAACATGTATAATCGGTGCAATTAGAAGGAAATAAAACTCATGGGCTTAGTTTTGTTCTAATTGAAAAAAAATGCCCGCAGCTTTAAGAAACCTAATAATATAAGTAACAACAGAATATTGTACAAATATGCTAAATCCCATAAACTAAATGTTGTTGGTTATCCACGTCACAAATCTATACTGTACAAAAATGATCTCCCGATTGTCAAAAAGAATGTAAATGCACGTGTATAACCGGATTGCTTAATACTAAGACTCACTGCAGCTAGTTTGTCAAACCGAGCAAAGAGTTCATTGAGCAGTTTGACCAGCTCCTGAGCGCTGCATGATGATGACAGCTGGGTAAAGCCCACAATGTCTGCAAACAAAATACTGCACAACAAGAGATTGAGACAAAGCAATGCATTAGTATAATGACACATTCATTTGAAGGGTGACGACTCCTGTAGACGTCAATGAACCATGCAGTAGTTGTCAAAATCTATAATACAGCTTGAAGGAGGGGAAGTAAAATTCTTGGCACGTTTACGTAAATCAAACATATTTTGTGTTTTTCGAGACGAAAAATTAAAATGACTTTATGGGGGTCTTAAGTACCGTATCGGCCCGAATATAAGACGGTGTTTTTTGCATTGAAATCAGACTGAAAAAGTGGGGGTCGTCTTATATTCGGGGTCTAGACATTATACTCATTCACGACGCTAGATGGCACCCGATATCATAGAAGCGAATGTTGAACGTCACTCCCCAGGCCAAAGTGAACCCCTGTCACTAGAATAAAAATAAAAATAGCGGTAGCACGAGTAAGAAAAATAAAAAATAGCGGCAAGAAAGAAAAGAGAAGAAAATAATGGAAGAGATAACAGAAAATGGAGAAACGTAGCGACAATCTGGAGAAGAGTGGGTCGAAGATCGGGGAGGTTAACCCTATGTTGCATATGGGTTACTTACAGTAACCACAACTTTAACTCATATTGGTTATTCAAGTTACCAGTTTTAGTTTTTAAATCCACCGCGAGATGTCACTAGCGTGCGCAACAGCGGGAGGAAAAGGTGAAAGAGGGTCCACAAAATGTTGAATAATTTCTATCCGTGAGATGAAAAGGTCCAAATACCCTATTGTACTTGTGCAGAAGAGTATATAGAACATATAGAACACAATAAATAACAGTTTCTATGTGTTACCTATCAGTACTGCCATGCTTTTTGGCAAGGTAATTGTAGTGACCATTATGCACACAAGTACCCCCCTATTAGGCGTAGAAAAAAAAGTAGTGTGTTTCCGGTAGCCCGACCGACCGAGAATTTCTACCTCGAACAAAAACGTTCCGGTCGGCATTTTTTCCAAACCTTCTACATTTTTGTGTAATAATAATAATAATTGTACATTTCATTTATACGCGCCTTTCAAAACACTCAAGGACGCTTTACAATCAAAACAAGAACAATAAAACCACAGACAAAATTATAAATAATAAAAGGAAAGATGTTTACATCGGTGCAAACTCTCGCGATATTCACGTTGAGCATGCGCGTCATTTGCCATCGTGTGTCAACAACATTGAATCATGGCGGCGGCCGCGATCTCCGAAAATAGTTTAGACCGCGTTTTGTGTGTTGCAGTCTAGCATTACTACACCTTGTGACGAATATTTTGTTCATAAAGTTACCATGCTACAACCAGTAAATTATAGAATAACCAATACTTTTTCATAATATTTTTCACAGCGATTAGCCTACAAATCTAATGACCAATTTGCCATGTAATCGTGCCTCGCGTCGTCCGTCTCTCGCTCTCGTGTTTTGTGCATACGTCACAGGTCAGTTTAGTGATACGCCCTTCGGACGATTCATACGAAAAATCAGACTGGCATTGCCATTTCTTAAATGACGTAATTAGTAGACCTTTGTGAGTTTTTTTCGCCGCCATCTCAAACTTTCATCCGCGCGATTCCTCAATTTGCGGACTAAAATAGCAACCCGCATACGCACCTATCTGTTGCGTCCCCCCCAACACTCAAAACGAAAGTAAATTCGAAGAAACACACCCACACACCACAAACACACAGAGGCACAGTGAAATCGCGTTGATCACACAGTCAAGTCGTGTGCGGTGACTTTAATGGTTAAACTATGTTTCGGTACCGTAAAATGACGCCACGGAAACGACACGCTACCGGTAACTATTGTTACGTGAAATCCTCAGGCTTGCCGTAGTTTTTTGTTTGTTTGTTTGTTTTCCTTCGGCGGCGAGCGGGGGTTTCAATGTCTCCTTGTTTTATGTTTTATGGTTATTTTGTTTACATTTATGATGGGGGCGTGGCAAAAAAATTAAAAAAAATAAAAACATTTGTCCGACCTACCGACCCTATGCCGAAATTTCATGTTACCGGAAACACACTACTATTTTTTCTACGCCTTATGTATTTTTTTCCCAAAATTGTGAATTTATTATGATATTTGGCCATAATCTACCCTAAATTTAAAAACAAACCACAATTGAATAACTCCTGCAGAAGCCATGCAACATAGGGTTAACCGGCAGCTGAGGAGAAGTTATCATGTAATTTACATTTCAAAAACCAGAAGCCATTCATTTACGAATGTGATTGCACTTTAGTTTACAAATTTATTCATTCATTCATTCATCTTCCGAACCGCTTGATCCTCACTAGGGTCGCGGGGGGTGCTGGAGCCTATCCCAGCTGTCTTCGGGCAGTAGGCGGGGGACACCATGAACCGGTTGCCAGCCAATCGCAGGGCACACAGAGACGAACAACCATCCACGCTCACACTCACACCTAGGGACAATTCGGAGTGTTCAATCAGCCTGCCATGCATGTCTTTGGAATGTGGGAGGAACCCGGAGAAAACCCACGCAAGCCCGGGGAGAACATGCAAACTCCACACAGGGAGGCCGGAGCTGGAATCGAACCCGGTACCTCTGCACTGTGAAGCCGACGTGCTAACCACTGGACTACCGGGCCGCCCTTTACAAATTTTAATGTTCAGATATTAAGATTTGAATGAGGCAAAATAACATGCTTTTTTCTCTCAAATATATTGTTATAATCATTTGTTTCAGATGTACTGTAATTATTTTCTGTATAAAAATTAATTTAGTGTTCAAAAAGTCTTTTTTCAAACTTGAGTCTTGAAAAAGAGGGGGTCGTCTTATAATCAGGGCCGTCTTATATTCGGGCCAATACGGTATATTGAATATTAGTTGCTACATTACCTGACATTTTCATGTCTGTACATGTACATGGTGTTAAACTGTTGCATCTCTTTCTGACTGGGCTCCTTTTTCATGTCCTGCAGCATCTCGTCAGCTATGTGTTTGGGAAGGATGGACAGCAGCAGGCGTTCCTAGAAAAGAAACAAACCATGAACTCTCCTTCAGAGGAAGCACACAGCATCAATCATGATTGAAATAAACAGTGCTGCTACATCAGATCAACATTTTGTTCATGATTTGGGAATGAAACAACTCGTCAGGGAACAATCTGAATGATAAAGATGTGCATCCTAACCCCCCCCCCCTCCCCCAACAATGCTTATTGTCAATGTTTAACAGAAGAATAAAAACAGAACTCTTGATAAACTGACTCATCTCATTGGGGAATGACGATTGCTCAGTCAGCACAGAAAATTCAAAGGGGGTCTCAGTCAACAGTGGAACGTAATTTGAGAGAATTCAATCTGAAAGCACGGTTTGCCGTGACCCGAAAAAAGTTTCCACAAAATTGCACACGGACGAGAAACAAAAGGTGTGTCAGAACAGTTTCTGGGACTTATTGACTAATATTTGAAAT
The DNA here is from genome assembly GCA_026261675.1 of Hippocampus mohnikei. Classification (NCBI taxonomy): domain Eukaryota; kingdom Metazoa; phylum Chordata; class Actinopteri; order Syngnathiformes; family Syngnathidae; genus Hippocampus; species Hippocampus mohnikei. The sequence goes on along the minus strand of JAKGUB010000556.1, from coordinate 16,218,216 downwards.
CCAAACAAAAGGTTTCCCCCTTCTATTTTAGTTTGTAGTTTGTTTGTTGCTGACAACAATCCCAAAACTTTTCCAGCACACCTCATGCCGTGTTGTATGTTGCACAGGTGCACAATTGCGCATGCATAAGCACAACTGAAGTACAGGGGGAGGAAGGGGGGCACATAAAGGGTTATGTGGGGGTGCTCTTAATATGAATCCAAATTTCACAGTGTGGCGGATAAGAAACAATTAACTGATCAGGTTGACTTTGTGATTGCACGTATATCATCTTGGGAGGCTAATTGTCATGGTAACAGACAGTACAACATACTCCATCCTTGATTGGTTGGTGGCCCTCATCTGCCAGCAGCCTCAGCATCCCATTCTGAAGATGGTGTACTGTAATTAAGTCTGATATAAATTGAGAGAACGAGATCCCTCTAAATGTCTCGAGTCAGGCTCATTTTCAGGCTTGAGTCGTATTTCGAAGGATTCTGACAGACATTGCAAAATTTGACACATCAACATGACATCGAGGATCTTGGTTAGCTAGCACATTATTGATTGAAACACTTGTCGAACAATTAACCTCAGTAATCCCTAGTTTGTTTTGTCATTTTTCACTGTTTGCGACCAATCAGAACAAAATACAAGGAACAATACTGAACATTCACGAGTTTTACAAATCAAGACAATGATTGTGCTGTTGGTTGAAACCAGTTATTGATTTATTAATGATTACCAGTAAGTGAATCTTTGCTGTGTGAGACTGGAAAAATATTGTCTGATTTTGTGGTATATGCTGTATTCATGATGCCATATGAGTACAATAAAAGTGTTAAACAACACATTTTGATCCATTTATATAATTGAATAAACCTGGAGTACACAGCTGCTGATGTAATTATGTTCATTCATAACGCATTGTTTTCAAACATTTACCTTTTAAATATTATTGCTTTGAGGATCAGAATTGTTGATGATGAATATCAGTCAAAATAGAAAAATGGGTTCCCATGATGAATGTTTACGGAACCCAAAATTTGTTTCAGTGGTTTACCATTGGGTAATCTAACGGAACCGAAACAGTTTCTGTTAATTTCTGAAATCCTCATGCCTGAAGCAAACAGATGGCAGCTGAGATGTCCACGTCTTGTGAGCAACGCATAACTTCGTAGCAGCGTCAACATCATCAAAAAGGCTACAGATGCCTTCTGAATGTTCACGACTTGGAAGTTAAAATAGTTGACATAATAAAGTTGCCTTTAAACGCAGACATATTGTATTATTTGACCTCTGACCTGTTGCTGGCTTTGCTCCTCCAGGTTGAGTTTGACCTCGAGCGATTGTCTTGCCTCAAGAAAAGCCTTTCTGTGCTTCCGGTCTGCCATGTAGTATGACATGACGCCCACGGTGATGGCACAAACATAGATCACAATGTTGGCCAGAAGCTGAAAAAACAAAACAACAACAAGGACATAGTTTGCTGAATGGTTTTCTGGAACACGCCTCTGACAAAAGTATATTGACAGGCCGTTGAACCAGCCGCTTATTTTTTTTTCCATTATCATGATTGGCCAACGGCATATTCTAAAAATAACACAGCCCTCATAGAACATTCAACTTGATGGCTGCACTGTACTTGTAGCTTGGAGTTTGCCTTATTAAAGTCAAAGAATTACACCCAAAGAAAAGGTACAAATTTAGAATAAGCGCTTATCTCAGGTCAAATGTTTCTGACATGAAAATAAAATTCTATTTTTACGATATACAAATATATTTGGCAATAATCGGTGCAAGTGATTCATGATGGCCTTCCCAGGGAATCCTTTCTAGCTACATGCAAAACAATGTGAAAAGAATGTATCTGTCGTTTAGCAGAAATTAAACCCACGAGTTGCTCCTTAGAAAAACAATCGCCAGACAATCGCCACGCATTCACTCATGTGAGAAGCGAAGCATTGACATGTTTTGCAGTTGTTCTTAGACATTTGTGAAATGCAACCAAACAGCGAGTCAATTATTTTTTTAGGTGAATTTAAAATATGAGGACAGTAATTAGAGGATGAAAGATGCCTAGTAATAGTGAAATTATTAGACCTTCAGCAGTTCAGAGAGAGAGAGAGAGAGAGAGCACAATAAACAATCCAGGAATGTATTTATATAATTAAAGCAGATTTTGAAGAATGTTTGCTGGAGGTCAAAATAGGTTGTGATGAACAAAAACAACAAACAATTTATTGGCATCATACAGCTTTGTTGTTTACGTTCCCCGAATGCTTTGAGGTCAGAATTGGGACAATCCAACTTCCCGCCTTCCTTGAACGCTGCATTATTCGCGTTTCTGTGTCAAAGAACATGGGAATTGTAGTCCTATCAGATGGTAAGAGCCGATGCAAGTTGCGCTTTTCTGGCAGCATATTTCCACTGTCACAACATGGCACCAGCCTGGCGCAAGGTAAACGACACAGCCAGTTTTTCCACTTCCAATAGCTGCCGGGACTGAGCAAAAAAGGCTGGATAATGGTGAATGCATTGAGTTGTTTACAGGTGTTGAACTGACAATCGAGAAAGACTTTTGTAACGATGGGAAAATAAAGCTTCAAATTTGCTTCACGAACCAATAGTTTTGATAAATTCATCAGTTAAAGCTCAAGGACAAAGTATTGTAAAACAGTCAGATGTTCTGCCTGTAATTCAGATTGCTGTTCTTTTAGGCCTTAAGATCCCCAGGAAAGGCATTTGATTCATTCTGTATTTTTTAAATTCATCGGCTATTCAAACTGTTAGCATATTATTTTCTGCCAAATATCGGCATCAAGCTTGAAAAATAATTCCAGATCCGTTGGCCCTAATGCGAACAAGCTGAAAACGTGCATGTGAAGAACTCACGTTTATTAGTACTCCATCCAGCACAAGTAGGGGTGCAAGTACATATTTAAACATTAATCAGCTTTATGATTTTGTCACGTATTTCACTGCAATGCAATGTGTTTATTTACTATGCAAAGCTCTTTTTCAAAGGGTTGCCTGTGTTCAGCCACAACGGCAGTAAAACAGGACTAAAAATATATCTGCAACATTTGTTTGTCGTGTACTTATTTGCATGATCAGCTCGGACTGGTTCTCATTTTGTTCTGCCCAGTTTGTGCAGTAAAACAAAAAAAAAAGTGCAGTGACGCTTGCTGTTGTACTATGAATTCTTTTAAAGTGGAGAAAAGATGGCACAGAGGAGTATCATCTCATTTTCATTCTCATTGATGGCGTTGCAAATAAAATGGTGACTGTCACATTTACCTAATCAAGGATAGTTGGCTTGATCGTGGCAGGGGAATCCTTTTTCCCTACTTGTTGCATTTGTTTTTGATGCACTCTGTGGGTCTACCTTATAAATATCAACAAAAAACTCAATTGACTTAAAATGTTATTCCTGACTTAACTTGTAATTTTGCCAGAGTTCGTTAGAGACTTGGTCTTCTGTTTTAAAAATTAAGTGTTCTAGTTGGAAATATACATATTGTGTCCTTTTAAACTTTTATGTTGATATTTCAACAACCCTAACCCCATCAATTAATAATGATCATTCCGAAGACAATAGAATGTGTGATAAGTTATTTCTTGAACTGGCTGATTCACTGATGACGATATCAAGTCAACATAGCTGAGAAGTCAGAGTGATTGTGAAGTTAAAACATTTCTAAAGCTACAGTATACAAGAGAATGCTCATCAAGTTTTCATAATATTACCAAAGGCCAAAGTAATGACATCAACATGTTTTCATTTATTAGTTTGTTTGTTATCAGCCTCTTGTAAATAAAAGCCAGACATGTACAACCACATATACTGTAAGTATTTTAAGATTGTATTTGTGCCATTTGTGCCCTGATTTTTTTAAGCCCATGCAATGACATCCCGATTGTTGTATTTCAACTCATTCCATTGTGGTGGTGCATTCGGAAAAGCTCTTACTCCACTAACTGTACAGCATACACAGTGGACATAAAAGACACTTTTCACCGACACAACTGTCTTACCCTTTGAGTTTAAATATCCAGGTTTTATGTATTTATTTGTTTTCCAATAATTAAGAAAAAATATATTGCTCAGAGTATTCCAAGAGTAGCATGATTCATACTTTTCTTCCCTTGCCAATTCTCACCTGTCTGCCAAGTGCTGCTCCCTGGATCTCCTCCTGTTGCTGCTGGGCGATGGTGACACCCAGAACCAGGGTGTGAACCCCGCAGGTGACAGTCGTGATGAGCACGATGGGAGTCAACCTCAAAGGCAGCGTCAGGAAAAAGGAGAAGCTGAAGAAAGCCTGCCAGCCCACTGTGTCACTGGCCTGGTGAAAGTGGGCATAATTCAAACCCAGGTAGCAGAATATTTGAGCCGCTATGAGCACCCACAGGGCGTAGGGCACCACCCGCCTGGAGATGCGATCTGGCAGCAGCCCGAAGCGGCACAGCAGGTAGAGGAGGATGTCTGCTAGCAGCCCCACAGACGCCACCAGGACACATGCCAGCTTGTCACTGGTGTAGACCACCGCACACATGACAATGATGTAGCTGTCGAAGAGAGCTGCGAACACAACCAGCACCAGTAAGGTTTCGTGTCTTTGACGCCTGAAGTAGGTCTGGTAGAGGTTCTCCAGGGACTCTGGCGCAAAGGTCAGGCGCATGAAACGAGGTAGGCAAAGGCAGCAACCTGAGCTCCTCACCGTGACCTCATGTGTTCGCCCAACAGCCTGCCCAGGGTCAGAAGGCAGAGTCACGGAACAGTCCGCGGAATACTCGGCTGAGTACTCGGGCTCTGAGAACGCTCGATTCCGAGGCATAGTGGACGTTTAGTGTCGGAGCTTCCTGTCTGCTCTGTTGTCTCCTCTTCAACTTGAGACCCGATGGTTTTCACACAGACGCTGATCAAGTTATTGAATGCTTCACCAGCTCGACCTTCCTTCCGCTCTGAATCCAGACGTGTGTATGAAATCCCTTCCGTGTGTTGATTGTCTTATAGGACTGACACTAGAGACACATCCGCTTACATCGCTGCGTTTGTGGTCACTCCATCGAACGCTGTCGTTTGGCTCAGTCCTGTGTCCTATCCACAAACTGGGCACGCCTCCTCAGCAACATGATCCAGAAATTGTCTTTTTTTTCTCATTCAGCATCAGCAACATGACTGCTTCACGGTCTCATTTCCATTGAGGCTCTCCACAGTAATGCACACAGTCTGAGTGGTTGAATTGAAGTTGACATCCCTTAGGCAAATGTTTGCATGCGCTCCCATTGCCATCATTCCACTGGCATGGACAGTATTTTGCATGTTGGCCTCCCAGTGTCATAATTCACATCTCCTGAATGAAGGGCAAAACAGGGGAGATTCACAATTAAGCACTGCAACTTGTCACGATCATTAGGATTGCTATGGATGCGTGATCTATGTATGATCATGATGGCTCCTCTGTCATGACGAGTGAAACTGTTAAAGAGGTTGTTGCTGGATATGTATCGATACAATTATGAACATTTTTGTTTGGTCAATATTGGCGGATTTTCGGCTCTGTACTGACGGCAAAGCAGAAGAGTAAAGCATTGGTCGCTTTTGTCATCATTCGAAGTCCAGGCCCTGTGCTGTGGGCCTACCTGACTGACTGACCGACTACATGTTGCGTGGAGCCACGGACAGTTCATAAAAACACTTCCACTTTCTTAGCGTTGTTCAAACACTGAGCATCACCACAATAATCTGCATCCAACTGACCTTAATCAAGTCTTACAAAGGACGGAATCTATCTTTGCCGTATAGAAATCCTATTTCCATTTATGTTTTAGCATTTGGGAGACTAAGAATGTATAGACTATTTGTATGAGATGGCAATGTTTACGTTGCGCTTTGCTGTCCAGAGTTAGTATTTTAGTAAGCTAATTTTAATTCCCTTGCAACGCGAGAAACTGATATTTTGGGTCCATCCTCCCAGATGTGAAATTGTTCACTGATGCATTCACCTACCTTAACGTAGAACCAGACTTCGTGGGCTATCGTTACTCCTGAAATATAGACGCGGTTGTCATTTGCAGGAATCACACTAACTTAGATATTTTGAGCCCCAGTTTGCAGAGGATAAAGAAGTAAAGTAGAAAAAGTAGCCTCGGCATGAATTCATTTGCTGTGTCCGTGCGTGTTTTTTCCCCTGCTTGGGTGTTTTCCGCAGACTACACAGCTTTGTCATGAACTGTAAACACCACGAAGACAATTTCCGGTCCTTCGTGGTGAAATAAATGTGTTATAACGCAAATTTAGGAAGATATAAATGACACATTAAATAAATTAATTCAGTGATAACGATACAAGTGTGCAAAATGGTGAAAAGTAATCATACTGGTCGGCTGTTTTAGAGTTGTTACCTAAAGAAAACGTTTGATATTCAGGTGATTAGGTGGAGTGGTGGTGCGTGAGAAGTGTAACTATGCGGATTTTCTTTTTCACCTTTTTTAATAGTTTTACAGTCCGGAACCTAACATAAAATCCAACCATACAATTATCATAACCATACTTCAAGCAAAAGCCATGAAACAAATACATTCAGAATCAAAATTGATCCCGAGATTGATTCTTTGGAGTATTTTTCGGTAAGGAAATTGAAACGCCTGTCATCTATTTAATAACAAAGTTGGCTCTTGTTTTGAAGGAAAAGCTACTTCACTTCCAGAATAATTCTGCATTTTCTCTCAAACTTTACACTCTCCACATTTTCTTTCGGTGTCCCCGCCCCTGTAACAAATTACTGAAGTGCTATTCTTTAGATATCCACCCCCCCCTTTTTTTTAAATTCTGGATATATTTATGGATGAGAACACAACAGTTGTTTTATATCTATATCTATCTATATACATGTCGATCTATTTCTTTCTCTATCTATCGATATCTATATCGATAGATAGATAGATAGATAGATAGATAGATAGATAGATAGATAGATAGATAGATAGATAGATAGATAGATAGATAGATAGATAGATAGATAGATAGATAGATAGATAGATAGATAGTATATATATATATATATATATATAGATAGATAGATAGATAGATAGATAGATAGATAGATAGATAGATAGATAGATAGATAGATAGATAGATAGATAGATAGATAGATAGATAGATAGATAGATAGATAGATAGATAGATAGATAGATAGATAGATAGATAGATAGATAGATAGATAGATAGATAGATAGATAGATAGATAGATAGATAGATAGATAGATAGATAGATAGATAGATAGATAGATAGATAGATAGATAGATAGATAGATAGATAGATAGATAGATAGATATAGATAGATAGACCGGTGATCCAGAGGTACCGGATTCAATTCCAGATCCGGCCTCCCTGTGTGGAGTTTGCATGTTCTTCATGGTTCTGCGTGGGTTTTCTCCTGGTACTCCGGTTTCCTCCCACATTCCAAAAAAAATGCATGGCAGGTTGATTCAACACTCTAAATTGTCCCTAGGTGTGAGTGTGAGGATGGTTGTTCATCTCTGTGTGCTCTGTGATTGGCTGGCAATTGATTCAGGGTGTCCCCAGCCTACTGCCTGAAGACAGCTGGGATAGGCTCCAGCACCCCCCACGACCCTAGTGAGGATCAAACGGTTCGGATAATGGATGGATGGGGATGAATCTGACAGGACTGACATTATATCAAATGAACAAAGCATACTGAGAGCACTTGATTCTGACTAATCAAATGCAGATTCACGCTTCTATTGCAACCTTTCTGAAATTGCTGTACATTGCTTGAAGGCCTGTGCCTATTGATTTTTCCTCTGAAACCCCGTGCTTACCATCATCATTACACACGTTGTTGGCCATCTATTTTCCGATAAGTGCAATCTGACAACAACCTTATTTTAGAGTATTCCATACCGTTAGTGATATTAAATCTTGATTTTATAATATCCGTGGAATGTTGGTTGCTGACATAAACTGCGTTAGAAGTGTAGTCTACAGGCAATGTCGTGTATTTAAATGTATTTTAATGCATCATCAATGAGTAATGCACCCAAAACATTTTGCACAAAATTAACATGCTGCTGAGGAAAACAGATTAGATTAAAACCTAACACTCATTGATCAACTGTAATTACATCGTACCTAGGTTTGCCTTTCAAAGTAGTTGTAGTCCACTCTCGTTATTTTTTTTTTTAGGATTACCCCATGATTAATTGCACACATCCAAGGTAAACAAGCATGCAGTTTCATCCATGTCACTAATTCTTCTCATTATTATTTTGCATTTGCTATTACCAGAAGCTATGAAACGGGGCATGCATTGTTAACGACACTTCCGTTTCGAATGATACACGTACGTGTCGGTGTTAAAAAAACATGAGCAATTTTGTGGTACATGGATCGTCATGGCACAGTTTACGTCGACGGTGGCTGCTGACGTGTTCGGGAAGTAGATGTGAACTGTCTGAACGTGTCGTCACTTCGCGTTGCATCATGGACGCGTCGGCCATTTTACACATCACAAGACTTTGATCGAAGCTGGTTATAATGAAATAATCGGCTGTAGCACTTTGTACCCCCAATGAAATGCCTACATGAGGGTTACGGAACCATTTGCACAGGTAGGCGACCTCAAATGTAATAATCAAACATGACGGTACACTAGCAGCGAGTCATGCTAACTTGCCTTTAGCTATTGAACGAGAATGCACACTTGGTGGCATATAACAGTTCACTCACTCATCTTAATATAATGCTTCCGAGTAAAGTGTTGTGCTTGTTCGTACATCACTATACGTCGACGCATTAATTCGCCTTATTTGCTGCCATTTCAGAAATTAGCTGTTTAAAGTGTTTAAATTGAATGGATCTTTTGATCAGGAATTAAGTAATCGGATAAATCTGACATGTACCACAATTATATTCACATGAACTGTTTTTCTCTGATATTGCCATACATTAGAGGAGACATTTTTATTTTACAAGTAGAGACAGATTATTTTGTGCAACCTCCTGGGTACTTTTTTTTCAAATGTTGCATTTACTTCGTGCAAAAACCGTAAAAAAACAACCTCCAAACTATTGCAAATGGAAGAAAAAAATAAGAAATAAAATCAAGCGTCACAGGTGATACTGTTTATTGCGCGCTGGCGCTTTAAGAGAGGATGGAACCATTTTTGCTGACAAGGCAAACATCCTTGATAACTTGCAAACATTGACGTCATCTTTAGCATGTTTGTTTCTCGATTTAGATTAAAAAAAAAATCAACAACAACAAAATATTGACCCCCCCCAAATCCCCAAATGCAATAACTGCACCAAAGGAAAACTGAAAATAACTCACGCATGAACAATCTTGTGCTGGTAACTTCAAACTTGTAAAATTTAAAACCAGGAATATGTATGTGTTGAATTAAAATGTAATCTAAAATAGCTGCCTCACCGCCAAGATAGCCACAACCATACGAGAGACTCTAACGGCTTAAGTCTTAATTAAACACAGCAAACCCATATACAAACATATTCAAGTAACGGTATGGTTAAAACAAGTAAAACGGGTTTTGTGAAGAAAAAGTGAGAAAGTCCTCACAGTGCCACAATATTATTTATTATAGATTTTTATGCGGATACGCTATTCAGCATTAATAAATGTGGTCGACACCATGAAGTAAGGTTACCATAACATACAGTTCGAGAACTTTCTTGCTTCAGCTGTTTCCTGACGTGCAGCTCTAATACGACATCGGTAATGTTATACCACTGCATTCAGTCAATTGTCATTCTACTTTATGAAATAGGCATGTTATAAATAAAAACATGTCTCTTCCTCCTCCTGTGCAGAATGTTTCGTGGCCAGGTCAATCAATTTGAAATAATGACAAAATGGGAATTTTTGTCATTGTTTATTTTTCTGTATTTTTTTTTCAAGAGAGCACAAAGAAAGAACAAAGATCGGGTGTTGCATTTTCTTTCTATCATTTACTTAATTTCCTTTAATTTTTTTTCCAGCCCTTTAAAAGCGCACCATCCTGTAGGTGACACCTTTGAGCCTCTGCTCGCAGATAAAAAGGGCAGAGGTGGTGGGGGAAAAAAAACACAAACAAACCAATGCTCATATGTTTTGCTACAGGTGGGCTTGAATGCAGAGGTTGTATGAAGAACTGTGAGTGAATTGTAGGCCAGCAATGGGCAAACGGAAGGTGCCAGATCTCTACAGAGCCCCCTTTCCCCTGTACTCCATAAAAGTCGACCCTAAAGCAGGACTCGTGGTGATAGCAGGAGGAGGGGGGCCTTCCAATACTGGCATCAAGAATAGTGTGGTAAGCACAGTGCAAAAGTTATGCATGAATGTCTATCAACTGACACGTCTTGTGCCCAAGTGATTCCTGACTGTATTACAGCACTTCCTGGAGCTGCAGTTGGTTGGAGAAAGCCAGTACAGTGCCAGCCTGCTTCACTCACACGACACTGACACGCGTGCCACCATGAATTTGGCGTTAGGCGATGGGGTGATAGCTGCAGGTCAAGATGGAACATGCTCTTTGATGAAAGTTGATGACTGCACACAGAAAAGTGAAGGCAAGGCTGCTGCTAATGATGGTATGCAGTGCGACTTTGACCTGAAACTCTACTTCTATCCCAGAGAGGGTGGAGGTCCATCTAAGAATTGTTAAGAAAACCTACTACTCTTTTGTGACTTCTCGAAATCTTTGCCTGAAATATGTAAAGTCTCGGGACCATTCATTCATTATCCTGCAGTATGAATGAGTCTTGTACTTATCTGTGCAAAATGCCTACATTCTGCAAAATCTGTGTCTTCCATATAGAAAACAATGTGCAGAAAGGTAATGCCAGGCAACGAGGTGGGAAGAGAAACAAAGTTGGAAAGGACGTGGCTGCTGTCTCTGGGTCAGATATGAAGGATGAGACAACACACATCTCTGTGACGGAACTGGCTGAACTGCAGTCAGATCTGAACCCTGTGGACCCACTCCAAAAGGTGGTCAGATTTAGTCATGACCTGAGCTTGCTCCTGACAGGAGGCACCGATGGACACATCAGAGTTTGGGAGGTAAGCATTACGATGTCGTCATCTAGTCAGGATAACTTCAGTAGATGCCGATTTTATGTATCCTATTGCTTGAAGTCAAGGAAATCGGTTGAATCCTAACTAAATTTTCCTTCCAGTTTCCATCCCTAAAGAAAAAGCTTGACTTCAAAGCGCATGAAGGGGAAATAGAAGACCTGGATCTGAGCTCAGGAAACAAGGTTGCGCACAAAAGCCTCTTTGTCATACCGTACTACTGTGACGAGAAAAAAAACATGACGTTTACTTCTTTGTTACAATGTCTATTGTTTCCATGCAGCACCTGGTAACTGTTGGCAGGGATTTTGCTTGCAGTGTGTGGCGCAACAACCAACAAGTTATGGGTCTGAAATGGCATGAAACCATGCCTCAGATAGCTGAAAAGACATATCGATATCTGGCTTGCAGGTAAAAAAAAAAGTTCCTCTATTCTTCATCATCATCATCTTGATCATATCAGTGGAACGGTAAATGATTGTAATAAGGATGACAATGACGTGTTAGCATGAATGTGTCGTGTACTCCAGATTCGGAAAGGTAGAAGACCAAAAAGATGCACTGAGGCTTTACACAGTTCAAATCCCGCATAAACGAGACCGAAAACCTCCACCGTGTTACCTCACTAAGTGGGACGGCAAAAGCTTCCTGCCCATGTTGACAGCTCCTTGTGGGGCAGAGGTCATCTCAAGCCTTGCTGTCAGGTAAGGTTAAATTCCACCGAGTGTGTTTGGAGTCCGGTTGGGTCGGGCCATCTGTTCCAGACGATCAGGTTCAGCCGATTTTGTCTCCAACAGTGACTCTGGAACATTTCTTGGACTGGGAACAGTAACAGGATCAGTAGCGATCTACATTGCTTTCTCCCTTCAGGTAGATGTTGAAAGACTTGAATGATTAGAATGGCCCTGCTCTCTCATGATAACTTTGTTTTTCGTGTGTACATGTCTATGCAGAGGTTGTATTACGTGAAGGAATCCCATGCGATTGTTGTGACCGACCTGGCGTTCCTGCCCGACGCATTCAAAGGCCAAAATATCAAAGGAAACAATGAAACTGTCATGTTGAGTGTGGCTGTCGACAGCCGCTGTCAGCTACATGCCGTCCACAACCAAAGTACGTCCCGCACTCCCATCAATTTACAAGCCCAATTCTAATGAAGTTGGCATGTTGTGTTAAACATAAATCAAACATAAATCATGTACACCCTGTATTTAATTGAATACACTGCAAAGACGGGCAAGATTATGTCATGCTCAAACTGATAAACATTATTGTTCCAGCATATAATTGCAACCCGTTCCAAAAAAACTGGGACAGGTTGCCAAAAAGACTCAGAAAGTTGAGGAATGCTCATCAAACACCTGTTTGGAACACCCCATAGATTAAATATAAAAAGAGCTTCCTTGAATGTCTCAGTCTTTCACAAGCAAAGATGGGGCGAGGTTCATCACTTTGTGAACAATTGCATGAGAAAATAGTGGGTTAGTTTAAGGATAATGTTCCTCAACGTACAATTGGAAAGGAATTGAGTGATTTCATCGTCTACGGTCCATAATATCAAAAGGTTCAGAGAATCTGGAGAAATCACTGCATGTATAAGTGGCAAGGCTGAAAAACAACATTGAATGATCGTGACTTTTCGATCAATCAGGCGCCATTACATCAAAAACCGACAACAGGCAGAGTTCATAAACCGGCATCTGTGATGGAATGGCACCATGTTCGTGCAAATGGGATGGGCAACTTAGACATCTGTGAAGGCACCATTAATGCTGAAAGATGCATCCAGGTTTTGGACAAACGTGCGTCTTTTCATGGACGCATCTGCTTGTTTCAGCAAGACAATGCCAAACCACATTCTGCATGTGTCACATCACCGTGGCTTCGTATTAAAAGAGTGCGGGTACGATACTGGCCTGCTTGTAGTCCAGACCTGTTTCCCATTGAAAACGTGTGGCACATAACTAAGCGTAAAAAACAACAGAGACCCCGAGTGTTGAACAGCTTAAACTCTACATCAAGAAAAAATCTTGAAGAATTCCCCCTACAAAGATTCAACAATTAGTGTCTTCCCTTCTCAAATCCTTACTGTGTATTGTTAAAAGGAAAGGTGATCTAACACAGTGGTAAACATGACCCCTACCCAGCTTTTCTGGAACGTGTTGCAAACATAAAATTCCAAGTTCAGGAGTATTTGCTAAACATACGAAAGTTAATCAGTTTGAACATGATCGGGTATGTATTATTAGAGTGTATCAAATTCGACAAATCTCCATATGAACTTACCCGTGTCTCTCTTGTTCTCTTCAGGAACATTTCCCTTCTGGTTGGTGATGTTCTTCTGTGGACTGGTGGTGGTGGGAATTGTCCTGCTCCTCCAGTATCTCTTCCCAGGCTTTTTTTGAGTTTTCTGCATTCACACAAGTTATTCATGAGGAGCTTGCACACACGCTTTGCAGGCCGATCTATCCAACACATCCAAATCCACCAGTGCTGCACCACTGACTTTAAACTGCTCTTTATGGTGCCGACATCTCCCTCGACATGATAGCAAAACAGAGACACCCAAAATGGGATTTTAAGTGTTTTGATTAATATCATTGGTCACCTCTCTTGGGAATTATATTAAAGGTCACATTGGATATTGAAAGTTCAAAGTATCCTTAATAAAATATTTCTAATCAACATAACGACAAATGATCGATATATGTACACATAGACATGCATATATAGAAATGTAAAATTTACTAAATAATATAAATACACAGGATTACAGCTATAAGAGAACCCATGTGTGTCTGCCATTTAACTTTTATACACTAGGGGGCAGCATCGACCAGGGCAGCGTACATCTCTCATCATGGGCTGGTTGCAAATGAAATGTATTCTGGGATGTGTCTTTTTCCCCGACAAATACTGGATTGGTAAATTATAAAAATAGAGCCATGTGTTTTATTCACCACCACTATTCATTGTTGAACCTTACCGCACATTTGCTCTGTTACATTGTTATCAATGAAACAATATTTGATATTTTGAAACAAATTAAAAATGTTAGATGTTGCCAGAATGATTAAACCTGTCATGTTGAAACGAATTTCAAAAATTCTGACGGCAGATGTAAAAATGTGAATAAAAGTTTCAATGATTTCAACTTCTTTGAAGACGATTCCGTTACTTGCAGCAAAAAAAAATGTATGTACCTGACTGACTTCGGGAACCTCAAGGAATCCATGAATGCATTGGCCCTCTTAATACAGTATGGTATATATGAATCCCATTACAAAAAGTAGTACTTAGGATTCAAAGTGATGAAAGCCAGAATTGAAGACAATGAAGAAATTCAAGATTTGACCTGTGTTTTAACGGATACCATCCATCAGTGTGTGTTCCCTGGGCCTGTTACAAATTGTTGTAATAGAAGTTTTGTCAATGTTCTGAAGAATTAAGGGTGAATAAACTTGGAATGAGCCCTTCATACATTCATTTTCCAAACCGCTTGATCCTTACTAGGGTCGTGGGGGATGCTGGAGCCTATCCCAGCTGTCTTCGGGCAGTAGGCGGGGGACACCCTAAATCGGTTTCCAGCCAATCGCAGGGCACACAGAAACGAACAACCATTCACGCCCACACTCACACCGAGGACAATTCGGAGTGTTCAATCAGCCTGCCATGCATGTTTTTGGAATGTGCGAGGAAACCGGAGGACCCAGAGAAAACCCACGCAAGCACGGGGAGAACATGCAAACTCCACACAGGAAGGCCGGAGCTGGAATCGAACCCGGTATCTCTGCACTGTGAAGTCAACTACTGGGCTGCCCCTTCATACATTAAAAAAAAAAAAAAAACTTTTAAAAAGGTCTATTTTGTTTTTGGAAGTTTGCTTCAGTTGTGTTAATTGGAAGAGGGACGGGGATGACTGCAGAAGTTTATTTTGTCCATACAAGTTTTTTATTTCCAAATCTCTCTTGTTGATGGCATTCAGTTCCCAAAGTCATTTATTCTTCTGGCCTCTCGAAAGCGGCAGGTGTGCATCATGAAATATTTTTCTGTCGCCAGCAATTACAAATCCATGGTAGATGCAATGCCGTAAATTAATAGCATAATTTGTTTTAAAAAATATTTTGAGAGATTTGAATGTCGCCCTCTGCTGGGCACACGACACTCTTACCTAAGCATGACCATGCTATCTAAGTTTTAATGGCATTTTCAATGGCTGTTTCTAAGATTGAGGTCCACAATTAAATAGAATTATGGAGTATCGTGGCTCTGACATAGTGCATTTCAAAACTAAAGTTCAAATTTATCTTGGTTTACCGTTGTAGACCCGCCTCAATTTTAGATCCAGTGTGGTGGTGATTGTGGCAGAGGTTGACGTTGCCTTGAAGCGTTTCATTTTAGAGTCGAGTATTTATAGAACTTCTATCAAGCTTGTATGGGTTGGTAAAGAGTGGTCCTGCATCAAGATGAAGGGCGGCGTGTCTCTACAACCCGATGGTTGTGTGGGTCTAACCCTAAGCCCTTGTGACCATGTTGCAGTATACTTGAGTGAGGCACTGAACACCAGTTGCTCCCCATGCTGTGATCAGAATGTGAATTGGAAGACGGTGTTAAAGCACTTAGAGATCCTCGCCCGTTTGTCAATGACCATGAAGCAAGAATACACACGGTATTTCACTTGTCAGTTTGATGACACCATAGACCAAAGTCACACATTCTCTCTGATGATGTCATAAAGACCACCTTTAAACTATCCCTTGTCACATTGCAGATTTATTCAGAATGCTGTGGAGTGAAATAATGTGATCAGAATTCTGTGCTATTTGGATCGCAGACAGTTTCAAGATGGGGAACGGCGACCGGACAATCGGATGCACAAGTTATAGATCCTGGTTTAAGCCAGGCAGTCTAGATTGAGCCACAATGGAGACAGTTGTGGGCAAACAAGTTAAGGGACAAGGAGACAAGGCCATGGCAACAGAGAATAGGTTTCTCAGGAAAGAGCTACCCTGTCTTGAATTATATGGCATGACGATGGAAAAGGGGAAAGACGACTTGAGGGCACAACTTCAAGTTCTTGAAGAAATCAAGAGTGTTCTCGATGAGCAATACAGGCTCCTCAACGAAGCACTGTTGGAATGCCAGAAATTGAAAACGGATACAGAGAATGGACAGTTGAAGGAACAAGTCAAGTATTTTCAAGAAAACGATGACGGTCTTTTGAAGGAGAATGAATTTTTCCATCATGCACTGGCACGTCTTCAAAATCAGACTGTGAGGATTGGGAAACAGAATGAAAACCTTTGTGCGGTAGCAAAAGTTTTGAAAAAAAATGTCATCATCATCAATGAAAGCACAGAGAATCTAATTTCCGACTTGTATCAAATTGAAACTCAGAGTGACAAAAATCAAACAGAGATTCATCGTCTGAGAACAGAGTTGCAGACAGTTCGGTCCATGCTTCAAGATCAAGACGACTTAATCAGGCGGATGGATGAAGCTGAAACTCTCATGAAGCGTGGATTTGTGGAGAACAAAAATTTGAGCAACAAACTGCTTGACCTTGATGAAAACAATACCTTTTTAAAAAAGCAGAACGAGATGATCAGAGATGAGCTGGAAAAAAACAAATCAGTTCAAACTCAACAGAGTCAACAAATTGCGCACCTAAGGTCAGCTTTAAAGGACCATGAACTCTCCAGTGAGCAAGTTCAGTTTCTCCTCTACAGTAAAGATCATATGATCGAAAAGCAAAAACGGGAGATAGCTTATCAACGAGAAGTCACAGAGGAGCTTAATACCCTCGTCACCAGTTTGAGACAAATAATACGGGATCTTCAAAGTCAGCTGGAGCAGATGGAAGAGTTATTTGTGACAAAAAATGTAACGAGTGTCTCTTGAAAAAGCGCACATAGGGGAGGCTTTTGATAGCGCCAAATTTGAACTGGAAACGAACACTGACAGCAAAGACTTTAAAGAACAAATGAAGGATCCTCACCATGACAATCCGAGTGAGCAGAACAGACTTTTCAATCTTACTACGGTACTGTTTGAATCTCCGAGTTTCAAGATGGAGACAGAGAATGAAGACTTGAAGGCGCACGTTAAAGTTCTCGAAGTCACAAAGAACAGCCTAATGGATAAAATAAAGTCCCTGAGTGATGAAGTGGCATTGCTCACATGCCGGTGTGAGAAGATGGAAACAAAGGAGGAGGAATTGAGGACACAAGTTAAGGTTCTCGGACATAAGTGCACTCTCGATGATAAGAATACATTCCCAGATGTGCTGGCTGATGTTGAAACCCAGAGTGTATGGATCGACAAACAAAATGAGACATTGGTAACCCAAGAAAACATCCTCACAAAAATGACATGAAAAATAAGAGCCGGGGACTTGGCTTGCTGACTCGTCACATGCTGAATCTCAGAGGACACAAATCAAACAGAAATGTATTGCAGGAGAATGGAGGCGCAGAGCCTTCAGGCCGAATTGAAAGATCAAAATGACATCATAAGGAGGATAGATGATGAAGAGAAGGGATGGGCAGAGAATGAAAAGTTGTGCAACAAGCTGCATGGCCTTGAAAACAGCAACCTCTTAAAAGAGGACGCTATGGTTAGTGAAGAGCTTGAAGAATATAGATCTGCCCAAAATCAACAGAATCAAAAGGCTACCCGCATGAAAACGTCTTTCGGAGACCCCGAGTTGACCAGTGATGAGGTTCGCTTTAGCCTCTTCTGTAAAGATGACGTTTTAATATCGCAAGAGCGGGAAATAGCTGATCAACAAGAAGTCACAGAGGACATTGACACTCCCAATACTACATTGATACAAAACATCCATCAAGAATTATGTCTCTTCGACAAAGCACGTGAAACGGAAACCTTTGACGAAAGGCAGTTGGAAGCAAAGATGAGAACTGACAAGAAAGACTCGAGGGCACAAATTAATGATCCTCAACGACACAAAGACACTGTGATTGAACCTTGTCTGAGCTTGGAAATTGATGCAGACAACGAAAACCAGAAGACACATCAGGAAAACAAGAGTGTAAAATATCATGAGGTGAAGACGGAGGCAGAATTGAGAGCAGACAATGAAAACAGGGAAAATAGATATGAAACGACACAGACCCTCAATGACAGTTTGGTATGCAGACACTTTCAAGAGGACCATTATGATACAGACACCTATCATCTTTCAACAGAAGCGCAGAGCCTCAATTCTGCATTACAAGAATGTCATGACCTCACAATTTGTATTCATGACAGCAAGTTCTTCATGGAAAAAACACGGACAGAGAATGAAAGGGTCAGAAATAAGTTACATGGCCTTTATGAACAAAACAAAATGGTGAGGGAGCAGCTGGAAGAATACACATCCCTTCGAGAGCAACAGTTTTCCAACCTGAAGATAGTCATCATAGACCCAAAGTTCCCTATTGACGAAGAACAATATCAATACTACTTTGAAAATGAGCAAAAAAGGGAACAAGTTTATCAACACGAGATCACAGTAATGAAACATCTCATGATTCGGTTGAGGCAAACTAATCTTGATCTTGAAGGCCAGTTTGGGCCAAGAATCAAGGATAAAACCTTCACTGCAGTTTGGAGGAAGACACCAGATGATCCTGTCCACTGGTTCCTTGGAGAGCCAAGTACTGAGGAGGATCCTGCTGATGAGGGCCTCCTCGAGCCAGGAACTGAAGAGGATTCTGTTGATGAGGGACTTCTGGAGACAGAAAGTGAGGAGTATTCTGTTGATGCTATCCTTCTCGACCCGAGAACTAAGGGCGATTCTCTCGATGATGGCCCACTAGAGATAGAAACCGAAGAACATTCTGTGGATGAGGGCCTTCTGAAGATAGACACTGAGAAGGACTCTGTTGATGCAGTCATTCTAGAGCCAAGAAACGAGAAGTATCTTGTTGATGTGGACCCTCCAGAGACAGAAAACAAGGATTCTCTTGATGGAATCCATCTAGCGCCAAGAACTGAAGAGGGTCCTGTTGATGAGGGCCTTCCAGAGCCAACAACTGAGGAGGATCCCTTTGATGAGGGCTTTCTAGAGATAGAAACGGCAGAGGATCCTGTTCTTGAGGGTCTTCTAGAGCCTGAAACCGAGGAGGAGTCTATTTATGCGGTCCTTCTACAGCCAAGAACTAAGGGTGAGCCAAAAGCTCAGGGCGATCCTGTTGATAATAACCTTTTAGCACCAAAAACTCTGGGCGTTCCTGTTGATGAGGACCTTCTGGCTCCGACAACTGCAGAGAATCCTCTCGATGAGGGCATTTTAAGGACAGCAACTAATAAGGATCCTGTTAATATGGGCTTATTAGAAACTGCTGATGTTTCATTTAATATGGGCTCAAGAGAGACTGAGGATGGTCCTCTTGATATGGGCCATACAGAGCCACCTAACGTGGAGGCTTATTTTGAAGATTATCTTAAAAAGCCAAAAATGGGGGCAGCTCTTCTGGAAGAGGGCCTCATAGAGACAGCAACTGAGGACAATCCTGTTGATGTGGTCCTGAGAGAGACTGAGGGGGATCTTGTGAGTATGGGTCTAATAGTGTCATCAACTGAGGAGGATCTTCGGTATGAGTGTCTTAGAGAACCAACGACAAAGACACAGGTTCATGAGGTGCTGCTAAAATACCATCAAGTTCGAACCACAAGTGTTTGTTCTCGCTGTGTTAAAAAAGTTATGAGTGGTGCTAAAAGATGCTTTTTCGCACTAGTCATTTTGGGTGTACTTATTTCTGGGGCTTTAGTGGCATTAAAAATGGGTAGTACCTTCTTTGAACTCTGTGAATGTTTAGATCCCTTTAAGAATTATTTAGAAAATGTAGTTTTTTAAGTGTTGAAAGTAAACATGATAAAATGCATCGCCAATGTCTACATTTTAAGGTTGCATTTGGAGTGATTTCAGAAGACTCCTTTTTCAAGTGTTTCATATTTGTACATAAATAATTCAGTGTCAAAGAAACAAGGATGGTCTGAGTTCTTTGTCAACCTCTTGGTAAGGGCCTTAAATAATGAATTGGATCATCCAAAAAAATCAGACAATCATACCACTGAAATAAAACATCTACCATATACACTGCATATAGAGGACATAGAAACATTTTAAGATGGAATACTGTCTTTAAAAACAACAACAATGAATGCAATATGGAATGCCAATTCGTAATCAAAAGGAATACAACAGGCTGATTGAAACAGGGCTGAAAGAGAAAGAGTGTGAAAAGTGTTCTGTAATTCTTGACTTCTGGAGTATTTTGGAAATGCATGTCACAGACTCGCGAAGAACGCCAGGACCTCTTTTATTTGTGGTACAATTGCGCAAAGCATAGAGACAGCATGATTTAGTGAAACTTGTTTAACATACTTTGCTTAATACAGATGCACTCGCAGAGGCATGCATGTGTCCTTCCGTATGCTTCAGTCCAAAGGTGCGCAGCTGCACACTTTTGGCTACCTCGTCCATACACGCTCAACTGCCCATCGGCCGTAATGTGTCTCCTGCATTAGGCGTAGAAAAAAGGTTGTGTGTTTCGGTAACATGAAATTTCAGCATAGGGTCGGTAGGTCGGACAAAGTTTTTTTTTTTAATCTTTTTCTCCCTCCCTCTTCCATCAAAAACGTAAACAAAATAAACATAACACATAAAACAAGGAGACATTGAAACCAGTGCCGGATGGTCGTCTGTCAAAGAGGGGAAGCTCAATTTTGGTCGACATCATAAAATGTGTCCGTTTATTTATACGCAAATTCTACTCTAGCTCCGTTCCTTTTCAAGAAAATGATCTGTGATCCTGTCATACCAACAAAGCGTCTTTTCCCGGTACTTAATTAGAGTCCTACAACTATAGGAACTACAATAAAACCCACCAGAAATAAAAGATTAATTTGTCGCTAGTTGTTTGTTTACAACAGAGTGTCGCTAAAATGATTAGGAGAAGTCTCCAGCTCAACTCGGAACAGAATGTGAGTTGAAAAAAATGCTCGCACGAATGCCTACACTAAAAGCTCGGTGATTGGCTCATTTCAATGTCAATCACTAAAAGCTCGGTGATTGGCTCATTTCAATGTCAATCGAACTGGCACACAGGCATCCAATCCGATGCAGAAAAGCCTGGCGTCCGGTACCCTCCCACTGCCATCCAGTCCCAGAGACGCCGAACTCCGTGGGCGGGACAAAAAACAGTTTGTATCCAATGACTCGTCTCCGTTCAACGCATTGGGACAACCTACCTGAACTCACTACCGTTTAAAGCACAGCGAAGCTGCGGCATGAAGAAGCTGACTCGAGCAAAAGTTGAGCACGTTGTAGCGCATATTTAGTCAATGACATGTACACACAATGAAATTTACATTCATATATTTCATCACTTATTCTTTGACATTTTAGGGAAGCCGAGCTTCCCTTGCAGTCGAGCAATTGCCACTGGTTGAAACCCCGCTCGGCGGCGAGAGTTGGGTAGCCAGCGGCTGGGTGTTTGAGCCATCTCGTTACCTCTGCGTCCCGCGTCCTAGACGGCCCGTGGTGGTCGTGGCCCGGCCTGGACTAGGTGCCGTAAGACTAAAGCGGACGGGGTCGGCGTCGGCAGCGCGCGATTCGGCGGGGAACGCCGACGGGCGCCTGACCGGGGTAGTGACGGGGACGGGCGGGACGCGGAGGTGGCGCGGCGCACCGACCGACCCCGCGCCCGACACCGTCCACCTCCCCACGCGACGCCTATTTGGGTTTCGCTCTCGCTCCGGGCTCGGGAGGCGGGTGCGCGCCGCTGCCGGCCTCGCGAGGTCGGGCGCGGGGCGGGCGCTAGTGTTCGTGGCGGGGTAGAGTAGACGACCAGCCAACGACGGCGCGCCGTACCACCACCCCGCCCGTCCACCGTCACGCCCGCCCCGCCTCTCCCGCGGCCGACTTGAGCGTCGCCGCCGCCGCCGCCGCCTCGTTGAATCTTTTCGATAGAGCAGTGGGTGCTATTTTCTTAATATTATGGTGCGAGCATGCGACTGCAACACACAAAACGCGGTTTAAACTGTTGTCGGAGATCGTGGCGCCGCCATGATTCAATGTTGTTGACAGGCGACAGGGCAAACGACGCAACGTGAATATCGCGAGACTTTGCACCAATGTAAGCGCTCTAAATTAATCTTCCTTTTATTATTTATAATTTTGTCTGTGGTTTTATTGTTCTTGTTTTAATTGTACAGCGTCCTTGAGTGTTTTGAAAGGCGCTTATAAATGAAATGTACTATTATTATTATTACACAAAAATGTAGAAGGTTTGAAAAAAATGCCGACCGTAAAGTTTTTCTTCCAGGTAGAAATTCTCGGTCGGTCGGGTTACCGGAAACACACTACTTTTTTTTCTACGCCTTATGCCGATGGCTGAAATGTGATGTCATATCTTATTAATTGATGAAAAATGATC
The DNA here is from genome assembly GCA_026261675.1 of Hippocampus mohnikei. Taxonomy (NCBI): domain Eukaryota; kingdom Metazoa; phylum Chordata; class Actinopteri; order Syngnathiformes; family Syngnathidae; genus Hippocampus; species Hippocampus mohnikei. The sequence continues at coordinate 16,195,690 of JAKGUB010000556.1, read as the reverse complement.
AGCACTGGCAAACTTTGTTTTCAATTCTGAGAAGCATTTCTGCATGCTGATGGGGACTTGGAGTTTGAAAGTCCCGATCACAAAGACAGTGACCGTAATGACGCCGTGAATTAGATTTGGAATCCTTTGTTTTTATTTGGGCTATATCAGTCGGGACTGGCTTGCGTGTGGCGTGATGCAAGCATGGTTGCATCATCATCATCATCATCACTCACTCGCTATTCTATTGATGTACTTAATCAAAAAATGTGTCTAGTCATGACCACAGTATTCTGATTACCGTATTTTCACGACCATAAGGCGCCATTAAAAGTCTTAAATTTTCTCCCAAATGGACAGGATGCCTTATAATGCGGAGCGTCTAGTGTATGAGCCGAGTTCCAAAGCCTGACTGAGAGCCGACACGCTGTTTATATAGAGAAAAGGCGGAAGTGAGCGTGAACAGGCATGCGGGAAAGCAGCCGGCCAATCAGTGAAGGGTGGGCGTGTAAGTGGCCGCGAGTGAGGCCTGCGGGAAAGCAGCCGGCCAATCAGTGAAGGGTGGGCGTGTAAGTGGCCGTGAGTGAGGACGTGACTGAGGCCAGGCATGCGGGAAAGCAGCCCGCCAATCAGTGAAGGGTGGGCGTGTAAGTGGCCCGCGAGTGAGACCAGGTTTGCGGGAAAGCAGCCGGCCAATCAGTGAAGGGTGGGCGTGTAAGTGGCCGCGCATCATTTCTGTGGAGCCACATGGCAATGAGAGTGACTCTGACTAATGTGTTTTTAGCGTGCGTGCATGCATGCCGTATGTTTAAACTGGCGTATGTTTAAACTGGCGTATGTTTTACCACGCCAGGCTGCGCCCAATAATACAGTGCGTTTTGTGTATGTGTAAAATACAGAAATAGCACCCGTTACTGAGACTGCGCCCTACAACACGGTGCGACGAATGGTCGTGAAAATACGGTAAATGACTTAATGTGATTTACAGTAAAAACGTCTGCATCGCACGCTCCCGATTTGCGGTCCTGGTATTTTAGGGTTTTTTTTTGTGGGGTGGGGGTGGGGGAGAAATAAGTGTGACCGGCATTTTGCGGAATAGCACTCAGTTGAAATCACAGATTTATATACAACTAGATTAACAATTGGCCCCTAAGAGCTGAAGCAGAGGGCAGCCATCTTACGTTCCCACTTTTACCGACAACTTCAGTGACCCGACACCACCTACTTAAGAGAAAATACTTGCGAAGCATTAGGGAGTCTACTGTGGAGCTTTTTTTTTTTAAATGCAATTTTTCACAAATCCACAAATATTTTCGGTGAGAACGACCAGGCGAGGCGGCCCGGTGGTCCAGTAGTTAGCGCGTCAACCTCACAGTGAAGAGGTACCGGATTGGATTCCAGCTCCTGCCTTCCTGTGTGAAGTTTGCATGTCCTGGGCCTGCGTGGGTTTTCTTCGGGTACATTTTACGCGGCTCTTTGCTTTGCTGAAACTTCACTTAATCAACCCGTCGCGGACACCGCGCTACAGTTCTGCGACTTCCAACTTTGCCTTGCGCACCACGTCACGGGACAGGTGGCAAAATATGCTTCCTACATCATCCAAAAATGGTCTCCTGATGTCACAGAGCTCAATGCACACTACTGCCCGGACTTGGAGTCACTGTTTTTTATTGTAAGTTTCTTTATTTATTCTTACTCCACCAGTGTTAAACCTCTATTTTTAGGATTCAGATTTTATTATTTTTTTAACATCCACAAACTTACACGAAACCTATTGTCAAGTCAGATATCAGCTCACTCCTCAGCAAATCCAGTTGAGCTGCAACTATTTGAGTAATTCTACTCTTGTCTTAAATTAAACCAGGTCTGAAAGATTTTCACCCAGCACTGCGTTTGTGCTTATTTTTAATCATTATTATTTGCTTTTTCAAGATTTAAGACAGGATTGTCATTGTTAGTGTAGTGGTTCAAGTTCATGTACTTGCCCTAACATCAGTTCCCATAGCGCTCTCATCTGTCATCTTATTGACTGAAAATCCGCCAAGGCAATAAGTGCCTTTCACCTACCATATACATCTGGAATAGCCTCTGTCATGATCCTAGACAAGTCGTACAGAAAATGGATGGATTTGAAATATATTGTTTTCGTTTTCAATCCGCACTTGAGTCATGTAATGCTTCAAATAGATGAACTCGCATTGAGTTGCCTTGACTAAAGTAGCCGAATTTTATTTACAGCGGAAATTACTTATAGTTGCCTCATCACAAGCCAGTGTCTCGTCAAAAATATTGTGAAGCTGTTTTCAAGTGAAAAAACTTTGACTCCATAGTGTTGCTTTAAATAAATCACGTGTGCGTGAGCTCTGAAGAAAAGGACATTGCGAGAACAGAGTGAAAAACATCTGTGGCTAAACGTCTGCTGCTCAATATTTGGAAACTTTGGAAAGATATACAAACTAGACTACATGAAGTGTACAATTCTGTCACAGGCTTTGTATTTGTGTTTTGTAGTGTGACACATTGTAGTAATACCACACCAGTCTACCATCAGTGTCAATTACAGCATCTGGGACAGACACGCTTTCTTTCATGGTTTGTGGCAAACACCAGAAGCAACCACCAATGCTGTCACACGTCTCTTTTTAAATGTTGACAAATGAAGACAGAATGACTTAGACGTGCTTTCCAATGGTACATGCACGCGGTATGAAATGTTCCTATTATTCAGTCAAAGCATCATGACAGGCCTCAGTGGGCGTAAGTCCCCCTTTTGTGGTTCGAGAGTACCTCGGAGTGAGACAAACAGACGATCGCGGGTCAAGCCACCCACCCTTTTCTTTGTCTCATTACCACTTTTGGTCAAAGGCAAAAACATCTCCTCCGAATAAGAAGTGGTTTGCTGTTCCATGTTTGTTTTGAGAAATGCTTAAAGTGGCCCACTATAAAGGCAGGGTGTGTACATGTTTGGGATTGTCATCACAGTGGAAGAATGGGTCACTGACCAGCTCTTCACATTCTGTCTCGTTAAAGAAATGAAATTTGGGTTTGGGTGAAAATAAGCAGAAGAGACTTATTTTTTAAACAGGCGGGATGGGAAAAACAGAACGCCATGGCAAAGAGTAATGTTTCCCAACCTTTATTGAGCTAAGGCATATTTCTATGATAAAAATCTCACGGCACACCACCAAGCTAAAATGTATATAGTGAAATAAGGATGACATCTCAATTTACTTATTAGTATGTAACCTGGGCCTATTCAGTTGCTGCCATTCTGTTACGTGTATCAATGCCAACAGGCACATACACAGATTGGGGCAGCCATGGCTCAGAGGTAAGAACGGGTCATTCGGTAAATGGAGGGTCCACTGTTGGATTCCCGCTCTGTCCGAGTTGTGTGTCATTGTGTCCTTGGGCAAGACACTTCACCCACATTCTCTCCGGTGCCAGTAACATGGGTGTACGGCTGGGCTTAAATGTTTGGTGGTCAGAGGGGCCGTATTAGTTTTAGTTAGTTTAAATGTGTTTCAGTTTTCGCACTGACAGCTCAGGCGAAGGCTGAATTGACAGCCGAAACTGTCAGCTCAGTCAGTTTTTTTCCTTCACTAAAAACAACAAAAAACTAATAAGACAAGATGAACGTCATAGCGCTAACCATCCCCATGTTTTTCTCCAATTTAAAAACCTCAGCTACACCGTCAGCGCCTCCAGCCTACGAGTCAAATGAGAGCCACCTTCTATGCTACCAACACAAGCCTTTTTGCCTCTCTCAGTAGGCAATGTTGATGAATGTTCATTACTGTATAGCCGTGAAATCCCAGTTCACATTTAACTGCATGCAAACATTAAATCCACATACAAGCACAAACATTGAACGAGTGATTGCTTGCCATGTTATATTACTTGCCATGTATATGCCATGATCGCAATGATTATATTTAGTTTGTAGATAGCTTTCTCACAAGAGCGGCATCTCTGCTGCATGGGGCCACAATGCATCTGGCATCTTATATTACAAAGGATGCCTTCCTTAATATGTCTGAGCCAGGTGAACTTGTCCAGCCACTGGTGATCAAAACCGCTGGCCTTGTGTTTAGCAGAAAATCTGGAAAACTGTATAGCAAAACAGAAACCACATATTCAACCCAAAAAAAAATTTCATGAATTTTACACTTCTTATTCAGTATATAGTATGTCAACTTTGTTCTTTGCATTAGATCCATCACAGTAGTTAAGATGGCAAGCAGATGCAGGTGGGGAAAACGTAAGGTATAGTGCCGGGTATACTTTTTTTTTTCTTTGTGGGGGTGGGGGGGGATTTGTGTGCCTTACTCAAAAGTACCTATGTTCATTTTAATGATGGTCAAACAGTCCCCCCCCAGTGTAGCATACTGTATAATGGGCACAAAGTAAAAGTAATGATTAATAAAGAGCCCTTTTTATTGGCTGCTGAGCTGGGACAAGAGTTAAAATGATGGTCGGTGTGAATGAGCTGGGGCTCCATCTTGGGACTCTCAAAGCACAGAGGAGCCACTGTCAGATGGCAAGAGAAAGTTAGAATAATATGTATGTTGGATGTGGGCCAACTCATGGGGTCTACTCACGGTAGTTGTTTCAACTTCAAAGAAATCGCAATGTCTCTGTGATGTCAAAACCCCTCCGAAAGGCCTAAATTGAATCAGTGTGAGTGTCGGGGGGAAAGATTGGAAACAATAAGATACATCAAATTCGATTTTCTCCAGTGATCAGGTTCCATGCTTTCACTTTCAGGCGGTAGACATATGTGAACTGGAAAAAGGAGGAGCGGAAAAAATGCTTGCCGTACTTCATGATTTAATCATGTTAATAGGGCAGAATTTCAATGTGATCCCTCTTCAAAATAAGCAAGGCTCGGGAGGGGCAGATTGTGATTGGAGGGGTTTGCGTTCATCCAGAAGTGGGTTCCTGCTCACTGTTTCACAAAGGCTTTTTCTGGCAACAGTGATTCAAACCGTGTCAAATATAGGCTCACACGGTTCAAGAAATCGAGAGAGTTTCTGTCACCCTGAGTATTTTAGCAGCATGCCCCCAAAACATGGCAGCCCCCGCAGGTCCCCGAGTCAGCGGGCCTCTTTCCTTCAGTGAATGCTCGCAGCTGCTATTCCAATCGCAGGGAAATGTATCAGTGGATGATTGTGGTCAGGCAGCAGCACATGCACCCCACCCCCCACTCCATACAATACCTACTACTGTCGTGATAAGATATAGGAAATTGAAGCAAATCAATTTTGAGTTGTTTAGTGGTACGTGTGTAAACACAAGAGACTGGGCCTTTCATAAGAGTGTTACCCTCCTTCACACAAAATCCATCGGCCATATATCAGTTTTCTACACTGTATGTGGCATTCAAGAGGGCAGGGGCAATTTTGAGTTAAAACTATCTTACCTGACCTTGCCTTGAAACGTCGCCCTTTCATTGTAGACTTTGTGGCATATCAGGTCAACCATGGGGCATAGATGGAGACACCATCACTAAGTGTTCACCGAAAACGTGCTGCATGCACTGAAGTCAGGTGAGGATTACTACCTGCGACCTATGCAGAAACAGCATGAACAAATAACATTTTCATCCACAGTGGGGGGTTCTGTACAGAGCAACTAATTTAAGAATGAACTGCTGTTTATAAATCCTTCCATTAGGCACAGGAGTTTGACTTGGCCATTTTAAACCATTGTATTTGTTTTGGTTTAACTGTCCCACAGTGGAACAACATTCACGGTTAGTTCTTGTCTTACTGCCCGATCCACTTTCTTCATTTAAGTGATGCATTTCCTTAACATTTTCCGGGACAATTTTCTGGTAAATTTCCTAATTCAGTTTCATCAGTGATGTTGAGTCAACCTGAACCAGATGCAGCAAGACGGGCCCAAATCATGAAAATGCCACTACCATGTTTCGCAGATGGAATGAGGTTCTTGTTCAGGGTTGTTTTTGCTGAACGCTAAATGGAACTGTTTAATACAACAGCATATGCAAAGTTTGTTGAGCTGAAGAGTAACAGGAAATAGTTTGCCATTTCCTGTGCAAAGTTCAGAATGTGTACCCACAGAGATGTGCCGTCTGTTATTCATGACCAGTCAAAAAGCCTGGACTCACTTTTCAATAAGTCTGTAACGATATCTAAATATCACGAAAGAATATTATCACATTATGAACCTCACGATATGATAATGATCACAATATTGTGGGGAGGTTGACAATAGACAGTAAGAAAAGCTAACAATACGGTATAAAAACTCACAATATTGTAAGAAAAAAAGCTCATATTGAGAAAAATAGGGTTTTCTACATAAATAACAGCAGTGACAATGATATAAGATTGGCCAGTCATTTAATTGTCATGCGCTCCTGTTTGTGCTCTTTTTAAATGTCCTGACATGACGCCAACGATATCGTGGCAATTTTAACATTGCGATGTTGCTGTTATCATTACATCCCTACTTTTTAGTGGTATTGACTGATGAATATGTCCAAATTTATGACTGGTAGTGAATATGGTCAAACAGTGTTTCCTTTAACGTTGAACATTCCATTCCGAGATGCTGGAATTTTCCCCCACAGGAAATAATGAAAACCAAATGTATCAATTCCAGGGTCAAACTTTCACGTTGATAAAATCTTTAACGCTTGAAAATGTTTTATTAAGTATCATTCTTAATGACCATACAAGTCTAAAAAGAAGTTAACACTTAACGACTGTTAAAGGAATAAACCTAACACGGTGTCATAACAAAGCAAAAGTTTCATTGCATGTTTTGCCTTTTGTAATGTTAACCCCAACACAAATGGAAAAAAAGGTTTTACCCTCAAAGTAATGTAATACATTACAAGATTGAAATCTTACTTTGATAATTCCGACATACGCCTTTCTGTTCGAAGCGATTATACTGTATATGAAAGAGTAGAGAATCAAAGTCTCCTTTAACTAGTGAATCAGAGATGTCAGGAAGCAGCTGCTTCATGCTAGTAGCTAGCACTAACTTGGACCCCCAAGGTTTTATGTGATTTTTGCGTCATATTTCCCCCAAAACTTTGTTCAGGTTCCAAGTTGTACAGCCTTTGGACTGTTCAAATTGCGAGGTTCCTTTATATAAAGTTGCATTTTCATGAAAATCTGTTCTGCACTGGAGAACAAATCTAAATTCAAAATGCAAACAATGCGAAAGACATTTAAGCGTGTTTATTCAACGTAGCTTAAACCCAATAAACAGAGAAAGTTTTAAAGCCTTGTTAACATTGCCTTGCTGTCCATAAATGCATATCCTCTGGCAAGAGGAAAAGGGTAAATTGAATTACTTCGATTGTGATGAGCTAAGCTAAAACAGTGCTTTAATGATTTGTGTATGGCACGATTGCCCCAGAGACTGCAAAGGGGGTTGATGAGGTATAATTTTAGGGAAAGGGGCGTAGCGCTGGAGGACAGCCAGGATTGAGGCTACTTGATGGTGCCGCCTCAGGGTCAATCAGCTCAAATGTTTTCATGTAGTCTTACCGAAGCTCTTCATCTGATGCCTTTTGGAATTAGAAAAAAAAAAACACGGAAAAACAAGAAGCCTACTTTGAACATCAGGGTGGTCTACGAGTCATCATTGTAACTGTTGTCTGGCTCCCTGCATCTGCCAACTTATTATGAGGAATTTCTCCAGAGCCTTCTGCCGCTGCACACTGTGACAGCTAGCTGACGAGAAAATCGTAGATAAATGAAGGAAAACAGAATTATTCTGAAAAAACGTCTTTAAAAAACTGTATTTCATCTTCTGTTCATCTTAACTTTTAATAGAATACTAACAACTCGCTCTCTGACATTTGACGACTACAATCGTTGCAATACCTAACCAAGGAAATGCATTAAGAAGGTTCTGAATCAAATTTTATCTGACATCGGGTGGGTGAGATGGCACTGTGACTACTGCAACTGGGACCCAATTATGTGTACGAAGTCAAATAAAAAAACTCAACTCATCCATTTGGTATCGCGCTTGTCCTCATTCGGGTCGCAGATGAACTGCTGCTGGAGATCTTAGCTGGAATTAATTCACACGAATGTACAGTTACAGTCCTCTACAGTTTAACAAACGTGTTTTTTTTTAAAGGGGCAGTGTGTCGAAGTTTTGGATTCGTTCAAATTCATTCATTTAAAAAAATACACTAGAAATTCCAATAAAATGAACAAAAATCTGTGCTCAGTCACATTAATCGTACGTTTAGCAATCATGAATTATATCACACGGGTTGCGCCTCACAGGAGGCTGAAATGATTCGCCGCCATGTTTCTGCTACGGATGCATAGAGACAATCACCAAATCACAAAATTGCTGCATCAACAACTACAGACTGAGTACCAATGCGTTACTTTGTAACTTGAGGGAATACTAAAAGTCATTTATTATTACTTGCCAAGTGCGGTCTCTCCAAGGCACTGTAGTGCACGTTTCATAATGCACGCGCTTCAAACTTAGGTCATTGCATTCGGTACCATTTTGCGCACTGGACCTTTAAGGATGTGTGAGGAGGCTGGCACAAGCCATGGGGGCAAATATGCTGTGCTTCCAGTATTTTAAAATGAAAACTCACAATTAAAAAAAAAAAAAGGTGAAGGCCAGTTATGACATGGGTTTCGTGTGTCTTGTTTTATGAAATCGAGCTAAAGACTCGTGACGTATGAGCGATACTGTATGCAGAGGGTAATTAGGCAAGGACTGGAATTCTCACCCATTTTAGTACTGCACTAACGGGACGGGAGGCATAGCCTAGTCTGAGAGAGTCTTTTCCTGCTGTACCTTTAATTAAATAAATTATACGACTCAACTGGTCTACTGTGTACTGTGTGTCTGTATAGTCATTGTCAGACCAGCTGCACACAGTTGGCAAATCGCACCCACACACATAACACACACCAACTGGGAACTAATGTTGATTGAAAAACAAAAAATACGGTGCGACTGTTCACTTGAATTAGGCCGCGTCCCTCGGTGCGCCATGGTCATAAGGTCTAGCAAAATTGAAAGTACACTGTATAAAATGTCAGAGGTTCATTGGTGAACAAGCAGGGACACGACTAATCTTGAATATCTGAATCAAACTGACAAAGTGAAAATGTCAAGAAATCTCCCGTGTTGTCATGTTTGTTCTTTTCCAAGCACTCGTGCCAGCACTTCAATCAATGATTATGGGGACTACTGTCAAATTTTTTAAAAAACATGTCACGTGACCAAGCAGTTCCAATGTGCGAGTATGGTAACATATTAACTACTATAATGGCTAAAACCTTGATCTGTGATGATCCCATCAATTTATGATCTAAACTGAGGGGGTGCGGTCAGATGAGCAATCTGGAATCTGTCAGCACCTTAACTCCCTTGGTCGGGAATTCCTTCTTTATCCTGGCCACTTTGGAGCGGTTCCATATGGAAAGTACTGTGCAGTGGAAACTGGCAACAAAAAACCCCTCTGCACTCCACAAGATGTCCAGATTTGCATTCCTTCCTTGTGACACAAAAGCAAGGAGAACACCATAATTTGACCAAGAGGGGATGCACTTTTGGCTCAGGGAGGTGGTGTGAGTGATGCAAAAAGAAGCTTACAAACTTGGGAAGTGGCAAGAGAACTAATATGAGAAAGGATAAGTGAAAGAAAGAGGAACTTTTTTTTTGCATGGACAACAGAGATATTTCAATAAAATGTCGACAAAAGCTTCGTGGCTTCAACTGTTTCCCAGAAAGGTAAGGAAAGCGTGAAAACAAATCTCATTTTCCTCTTAAACCTTTTTTTATTATCATAACATGACTGAGCAACCTTGGGTCCTTTCACCTAAGGGGGAGGAGAGAAGGCACATAGAGACGATTGAGGTGGTTTCGTGACTCGTGAGGGATAATGAGGAGGTAGGCAAGTTCACCAGAGGAGGGTATGACTTGGGAGGTGGGGCATAACTGCTGGCTTCTCAACAGTAGCATTCTTTCACACTTGCTGGAAGCAATCAGTAACTGGGGCCAGAGTGAAAATCTGAGCTCCTTGTGTTTGTTTTGGCTGCAACTCCCCCGATATCTCAACTTCTCCAGCTTCACATGCAAAAGCCTCATTTGCTCACGTAGTTGCAAGAAGCCGACCTTCCCCTGCCTTCAAACACCTCCCTCATCCAATCGTCCACTCCAAATCACCTCAACGTAGATGCTGATTAAAGTGTAAGTAATGTTCACCATTTCACCCTATGCAACTCAAATCAAGACAATAAAGGAAAGTAAAAAGAGAATGTAGGAGACTGATGTTGCATGTGAAGTTGGCAGGTGAGGCGCTTTCCCTTTCTAGGACGAGTATCCATTTAAATAGATTTATGCAAAATACCCAATGCCAGGCAAAGTCAAGAAAAGGATTTTATATATTCATCCATCCATCCATCCATTTTCTGATCCGCATCATCCTCATAAGGATCGAGGGGCGTGCTAGAGCCAGTTGTCTTCGGGCAGTAGGCGGCGGACATCCTGCCCCGGTTGCCAGCCAATCACAGGGCACACAGAGACGAACAACCATCCGCGCTCACACTCACACCTAGGGACAATTTCGAGTTTCCAATCCGCCAGCCATGCATGTTTTTGGAATGTGGGACGAAACCAGAGTACCCGGAGGAAACCTATGCAAGCACGGGGAGAATATGTAAACTCCACACAGGAAGGCCGGAGCTGGGATTGAACCCGGTACCTCTCTGCACTGTGAAGTCAACGCGCTAACCACTCAGCCGCCCGGATTAAAAAACTAATTATATATATATATATATATATATATATGTGTGTGTGTGTGTGTGTGTGTGTGTGTGTGTGTGTGTGTGTGTGTGTGTGTGTGTGTGTGTGTGTGTGTGTGTGAAAGATAAATCACATGCAGTCGAGTTGCGTGGCAAGTGAAATCATGCGGCCGGAAATGCGGCCTCCGGCGGACGCAGCCTGTGACTTTGGACACAGCCATAGACAAAACACCATTCACTCGCACAATCACACCTCGGGATAGTTTAGAGTGGTCAATCAAGCTACGGTGCATGTTTTTGGAATGTGGGAGGACACCGGTGGAGAACCCAGGCAAACATGAAAACATGCAAACTCCATACAGGAATGCCGTGGCCGGATACGAACCCATGACCTTTGAACTGTGAGGCGAACGTGCTAACCAGTCAATCACCATGCCATCCCATTCACGATTGTGCGAAGTGGAAAATAAGCACGTTACGCAAGACTGCACGTACTCCCTGGCCTTGAATGAATTAAAGTGCACGTGATGGATTCCAACCAGCTGCTGATTTCAACAAGAACTGTTGACACTTGTTGAACGTGCATGAGGACATACACCAAGTTGTGTACTCCAAAAACACCGCGTTATTCAAAGGCGTTAAAAGTGTTCTCAACGGGTATGGTGGACAAGCAGCTTTTATTACAAATGGCGCCATCGGCTCCGCAGGTCTCCTTCAACAACGACAAGTGAACCGCTGCACGAGTCGGTAGGCCGATTCAATTTGAAGGACATGCATGTTACAAACAAAGTAACATTAAAATCTTTTATTGAGTTGATCTGTATGAAAAACAAATGCACCTACTGAGTTCTTGCACTTAATGTTCAATTGTTTTGTGCCTTCATTGAATTTGTTTTTTTAAGTACAACAGCCTTGCACTGGGGAAAAAATTAATAACATAATACTTGTATGTGATGTTCAAATAATGACAATCTTCTGCTTATATTAGCACCTTTACATTCTTTCTCAATAAAGAATGGCAACAATAAACACAACAAAATATAAACAATTTTTGCAAAAATAACATTAGAACACACAATGAGGAGATGACAGGGATCAGGATCAGCTGGATGGAAGTTTTGGAGAATCCAGGCTTTCAGCAGCTCCATCTCTTGCAGGAGATTTGGTGGTGGAGACCGGGAAGGGAGTGGAAAGCGGTTTTCATCCCTGCCTTCTGTAGCAATACCGATGTGTCCTCTCCCCACTGATGAAGCACCAGCTCATCACTTGTCCCATGGCACTGGAACAACTCCGGGAGGGAGTGTCCCACTCTGACGCGCTCTTCCACTGCCTTCATGATAAAAAAACTACATAAGTGAGGGCCAGTGGACTGTGAATGTTCACAAGTAATCATAAATATGGTGGTTTGACTGCGCTGGAGTAAGCAGAGTTTTGCGGGGGCTCCCACGAGGCCTTTTATAACTCCCGCTTTTAGTTCCACGACAATCAGCAAAAAAAATAAAAAAATAAAAAAAATCTGACCTTTTCACACTAACACCAAAGATGCTGAGGAATAACATCCAGATGGCAGCCAACCTACGGAAGTATAGATTTACTGGCGCCACCAATACTAGGCCCAATGCATCCTCAGAGCAGAGTGCTTCCAGGTGTCCCGTTGGACAACCCCCTTGCTCCACAGGGCCCCTGCAAAATGCATCTTTCCGAATTGAAGTCTGAAATTGGCATATATTGGCTGGAGGTGGCTGTATTTGTGATTAAGTCAATGTTACGAAATTCGAGATTTTGACTCAAACTACAAGCAAGGAAAATTGATACAGTATTTATTATCTCCACTCACGGGTGACTCAATTGACCCTATTTGTCGCCCGGTAGATTTTGTTTGAGTTATGACCCTCGAACATTAGATGGCATCAGCAACACATGTAGACAGACAATAAAACTACATGTTGGCATCTATTCTTTATCCTCTGCAAACGACTATCATTGCAGACAACTGAAACTGTTTATGAATGAATTGTATGGTGCCCCAGAAGGTGCACAAAATCATGATGCATAAACTGTTTTTTTACATCTTTACATTCCCTTTAATTGTGGGAATACAGGATGTATTTCAAGGCATACAATGCTGTGTAGTGTTACTTTTCTAATAAGATGGTGTTTTTTTTTGAGAAGCAGGAATTCATGGCATTTCTATTCATTTCAATGGGGATACAATTTGAGGTACAAGCATGGTCAGGGAACAAATTAAACTCAAGTCAAGGCACAGTAGTATCTGGATTTTTGCATGAATTTGCCATAAAGGTTTAGCACAAGCAGATTGTTTGGCCACACAAACATTAAAATAGAAAAAAAACCCAGCAACATCCAATTGGTTAGTTAGTTTAAGAAAACGGTGTTTGGCGATTGTGATAAATGATATTTATAAAAGAGTTAACATACTTTAGCTTTCAATTGTATGTACAGTATATAAGCCTGTGCATGTACACAAACACACCATTTTCAATTCAAAGCACCAAGTAGCACGTCAGTCTCTGGACTCTGGACATTCATTCAAGTGGGCTTTTTTACTCGGAGCACAACCGCAGACTTAAAATTTTAGGGTTGGTGAAAGGAAATTTAGGGGTGCACACTGGAAATTGACTCGCAAAGTGAATATTCACTTCCCTCCATTTTCTCTGTATTGCTGAGGAATACTTGCAGTAACTACAACATTTTCTACTAACATTTCATCGTGCAATTTTCCACAACATAAACCCTCTGTATAAGTTACACAATAGGAGGTATGGCACTTTCAAATTTCATGTATTACTAATGGCTAAGAGAGGAAGTAGTGAATCTCAGTTGAACATTTCTTGAGGATGCTTCGATTTTATCCACAGGTTCTATAGCCTTATGTTTGAAAGTACCTCAAAAGAGTCATTTTGAGTCTCAGCAGTGAAATAATTGTCCACACAGTGGAGATACTCTCAGTTACGATTTGCAATCGGAATCGATCTTTTGACCCTCATTTGCAGCACCAGAGACAAGAATCAATATGTTCACTCCATCTGTGCTTTATGACACTTTTGATACTCGCTCAGAAACCAGAAAATAGGGAAACCAAAATGTATGGGACATACACAAGAGATTTGCCTCCTTTGAACAGTTATTAAGAACATTCAGTGTTCATAGTCCAACTTTTCTGGCATTGGCAGCAAAGATATTTTAATATATTCAACTCAGACTGTTTCCCATTGTGTACACCTCACATCACTCCTTGATGAGATTTTATTGTAAAACTGATATGAAACACATGAGTTGAATTGATATGTTACGTCATTCAGAAAACCTGGCATAGAAATACAGTATGTACAAAAACACAGGAGGCAGACATGGGGAGTGAATATATCTTAAAACCAGTTGCTCTGGAGCAGTGGTTCTTAACCTTTTAGAGGTACCGAACCCTACTATATATATATATACGCGACGCTATGCAATCACAGTCAGTTACCGTTCGCAATCGGCAATTTAAACAGCGTGGGCTAAAATGTTGCTAGAACAGGGCTGTCTTTATTTAGCTCATTTTTGCATAGTTGTCATGTTTGTCCGTCTGCAATCTGACGTTTAAACGAAGTAAATTGCGTGCAGCTGGGGTAAATATGCCGGCGCTCCACTTCCGGGTTGGACCTTTGGGACTTGTAGTTCTTTGTTCGATTCGACTTGATATGTTCATGCCGCGCTCCACTTCCGGGATTGAGTATTGGGACTTGTAGTTCTTTGTTCGATTCGACTTTATGTTTGTGTTGAATGGTTTCTTACGTTTAAAACAATGAATAATGATGACGATAATGATACATAGTAAAATCAGGGTTGATTACATTGTTTATTTTACTTTATGTTAACTGCTTTGTTAAGCGCTTTGTTACAGCTGCGCTGTTGTGAAAGCGCTATATAAATCAGCATGTATTGTATTGTATTGTATTATATATATATATTTTATATATATACAAATTCAAGATATACAAAAACGCATTTATTAAAAACAGAAAAAAAAGTAAATACAATTTCAGGAGACATAAGTATTCTTTAAAAAAAAAATTGTACGACGTACTATCACGACAGTCACACGTTGACTACTAAGCAAACTAAATTTCCCATGGCACTGATTGGAAAAGCAATGCCATGTGATCATCTGCAGCCAGTGACAGCCAAGCGGGCGTGTCATAACTAATTAACATGTTGAGTCGCGTGTGTCTCACCCTGCTTGGCAGAGTCTCCGTCGAGCCCCTGAGACCGACTCACCGAACCCCTGGGGTTCCATCGAACCCAGGTTAAGAAACACTGCTCTGGAGCATGAGGGTGGCTGGTACACCCTCTCCTCTAAGTGCGTGATACTGGCCAGAAGGCTTTTTCTTTCGAAATGGAAGGACTCCCTTCCGCCAACATGCAGCCACTGTATCTGGGAGGTTGCGGGTTATGTACACTCAAGGATCTGATATTAAGATTGTCTGCTATCTGTTAAGCATTTATATAATTTGTTTCAAATATGGCAGCGACTACTCTGGCTACTGGATAATCGTTTTTGTAATTTCATCTGGAAGCATAACGTTTATGCAAAGACCCTCTGTTCGGCATCCAATTTGTTTATGTAAGTTGTCTGTTTGTTTATGTGTCATAAAAAACACTTAAAATAATAATTAAAACATCAAACACTTTGATCACGAATGTAACCAGAAATAACAGGGAGTGACTTTGTATACGTTGATGTGTTGTACCTGAAAAGCAATGGAGTCTTTATTGAGGAAACCTGAGAGAGCATAAACCCCAGCGACATCAGGGTGGTAGCGACATGCCAAGTGGAGGGCCATAGCGCCACCCATGGAAAAGCCCCCTTGCAATTGGAGAGACAAAGAGAAAAAGAATAAATTATTTCCCCCCGACATCTGAACTAGGGATGGACTACTTCATTCAGATAAACTACAAGTACAGGAACTTACACATGGGAGCTTGCCGATACCAAGTACTGATACTAGGTCATGCCATTATGTCATTTTACAATTTTGATCACAATTGACGACAATTTTATTTAAATACAAAATATATTTCACAAGGCAGAGGTGCAGAGTTCAATTCCGGCTCTGGCCATTCTGTGTGGAGTTTGCATGTTCTTGTGCCTGCGTGGGTTTTCTCTGGGTACTCCGGTTCCCTCCCACGTTCCAAAAACATGCATGGCAGGTTAATGGAACACTCTAAAGTGTCCCTAGGTGTGATTGTGAGTGTGAATGGTTGTTCGTCGATGTGTGCCTTGCTAAATAGTTCAGGGTGTCCCCTGCCTACTGCCCAAAGTCAGCTGGGATAGGCTCCAGCACACCCACAACCCTCGTGAGGAAAAGCAGATTAGAAAATGGATGGATGAATGGATATTACGCATTTACGCAGGGCAACTCTAGGCTCACTTTAAAAAAGAAAGAAACAAATCATAAGTTCCACATCATCAACTTTTTGATCTTGTACTTTGTAATAAGCCATCCAATTCTAACCTTAATCTTTCACATCTGTGTATACCTTGGAAAGTGTCCAAAGTACCCAAAATCATGTCAGACAGCTGAAGGAAGAAGAGTGAAAGGAAGAGATGGGAAATGTGGACTCCCGTATTAACTGACCAGTCCAAATGAAAATGATAATTGGGTGCAATTATGAATAAGTGCACTTTGCAAATTTTAAAAATTATTTTAAAGACTGCAAACATCTCTCGGCAGAAATGCTGAAAAAAAACCTTCAAACCTAGTAAAGTAAATTGAACAAATTGCTTGTCCAAAATACGTTCTACTTCATCACTTGGTGAGGCCAGTGAAGTTCTCTCCCACACACAAAAAAAAACCCTCCTACTTTTGTTTCAAACTCTCCCCTTACCACAGAAATGGAAAGTGAATTGATCAAATTTCTCTTCCAAAATACATTCTACTTCATAGCTTTGTGAGGCCAGTCAAGTCCTCCCACACCAAACTCTTTGAACCATTATAGGTAGAGGCTTGAGGCGCTAGGAGGTGCTAGAGCTCCTCCTGCAACAACCGTAGCACTCCACCACAAACATTTTTGTCATTAATTCTTTTTTCTTTATCACTGGGAATGCTACAATTTGTTAAACAAAAGTAGAATCAACCCCATATGTGCGACAAAAGTAGTCAAGGGGACAAAGTCCCTTTCGTTAATTTGGAGACGTGTCACAAGACTTTTGCGCATTACGCCCACTGCCAAACTACGACACAGACAAAATGTCGATGCTCGTCTTATTGGATCTCAGTAAAGCATTTGATACAATTGATCATAATATAGTGCTGAACAGATTAGAAACTTGGGTGGGATTAAATGGAAAGGTCCTAAAAGGTCCTACGTGGAGGAAAGGAATTACTTTGTGACTATTGAAAGTTTTGAATCTGATTGTGGAAATGACATGTGGGTTCCCTCAAGGGTCAGTTCTTGGACCCCTTTTGCTCACTCTGTAGATGTTAGCTTTGGGTCAAATGCTTCAGAATGACACTTTTGGCTTATCATGGTTATGCAGATGACACAGGGTTGTTGTTAGAAAACACCTGCAGTCACTCACTTGAGAAACCAAATCCGAAATCTTGGGTTGATGATCAACTCAGACCTGACTTTCAGAAATCATATCAAATCAATGACTTACACACTCTTTTAGTAGCGGAAAAACATATCCAGATTGACAGACTGCATGCTCCAAGCAGACTAGGAGAAAATTATCCATGCTTTTATCTCCAGTAGACTTGATTATTTTCAGGAGAGCATCAAACAGCCGCAGCTCATTCAGAACGCTACAGCTTCAATTCTGACCACAACAAAGAGATCCGAGCATATTAATCCAGTCCTAAAGGCTTTACACTGGCAATTAGCTGTAGAATAGATTTTAAAATGCTGCTACTGGTCTATAAATCACTGAATGGTTGGGGTCCTGAATACCTCAAAGAAATGCTGATTGAATATAAACACAGTAGGGCTCTGAGATCTGCAGACTTGAGTCAATTAGTGGCGCCCAGAGTGCAAAATAAACATGGGGAAGCATGAATAAGGTCTTCTGAACTAATTTCTTTGTTGGAAACAAGTCTTAGTTTCTTTACTTTTAACTGGTTTTAACGTTTTTGTTAATGTGTTGTAATGTTGTCCATGTGCATGCTTTCGGTAATGTTTGTAAGCGACTTCTGTTTTCCCTGCTTTGCTTCTGAATGTTGTGCACTGTTGTGTTTGTAAATGCTGGTAGGTGTTGTGTCTCTGCCTGTGTGAAGCACATAGAGTTGCCTTGTGTATAAAACGTGCCATATAAACAAAGCTGCTTTGCTTTGCCTTACTATTGCAGGTCCAATATAATTTGGCTCAATTTCATGCTTGATCTATGTTAGGCATGGTTCTTTTCCAATCTTTAAATGTTTCACTGTCCCCCTTAAGCGTAACAGATTTAAATTTTGGTTTCCACAGCCCCTTTTCTCACCGTTCTTGGCTTTCGGGGTGTTCACCACAGGGCAGGGCACAGGAGGGTGCAAGGATGACGGCGGCCCAGTTCAAGCATGTCCATATTTGGCCCTGGTTGCTAAGCTTTCAAACAGGTAGTCGGCATAATTTGGTGAGAATGTCGTTAGAACAGAACGTTTTGGCTTAATTTTCAAGAAGGGGGAAGAGAAAAATGTGATCCAAGTGAAGCATTAGTAGCTACATTTTTTTTCAGCTAACATTGTGGAACACATTGCTGATAATTGCATCTCGAAGCAACTGACGCAAAATACTGTAATTAGGTGCCTCCAGCACAGGCGTTGTTGATTCAACAAACAACATGACATCATTTACGGGCAGCTAGGCTATATCCACAAAGACGTCCGCGATTGCACAAATCCTCTGCACCGGCATGATTCTGCTCAGTTTAACACTTGCATCAAAACAAGTTCAGAACATTCAAGTTCATATTCCATTAAAAAATACAAAGAAAATAATGAATCAACGAACTGTCATCGACAATCACTTATCACTACAACGAAGAAAACCATTGAATGTTCATCCCACACGTCTGTAAAAAGGGTTTTGTTTTATATCAGATCCTAACCAATAAATACAGAAAAATGAAATTGTGATTTTTAATTGTGACTGTTTGTGCCGCAAGGTCAATGTGACTATTTTGTATGAACGGGATTGACACCGTATGATGTGATGTTAAGATCGCTGCAAGTATAGCAGAAGACTTTGAGAAGATTGTGGAAAGGTCCTTGGACAACTATCGTTGAACACCTGCTCGCATTTGAAGTTATAGTTTTTAGTCACAGTCTAGTCTCAGATTGAGTTTTCACAAAGACTATGAATTTTGCAGGTTCACTATTTACGAGACTACAACTGGAATCTTTAGGCATTTTTCCCCACAAAGTAAACTTCTCCCATCATTTTTTTGCCGGTGTTTCCCCTTCGTCCATGCTGCTCGAGATTGCAAAGTTTCCTTTTTCCGGTTTTGTTAGAGCTCATTTATTGGCTGTTGGCAATGTCACATCCCTGCCACATTACACCAAGACTAAGAAAAGACATACCTAAAACAACTGAGATTACCACCTTACACTAATCGATCAAGATGACGGGAGTGCACTGAACTCAGTAACTCTAAAACTTCCATCTGATTTTCAGTTTTTAGTCTTTGGCCCAGCATAAGTTGACCGAGTGGTTTCTGCCTTCAGAGGTATCATGAGCGCTCCAACTATGCTCAAGGATATTGTGCAATCCCAGAAGTGGGTGTGAAGTTTAACACCTGACGCCACTTCTCCTGCCCGCGCTGGCATTAACACACAAATCAAACTTTTTGACTGTGGGTGTCATGCCACTGCGTGAACTCCTAAAAGGCACATGTGGCTCGTCTCCAAGTATATGCAAAATTTGTGATATTAAAAAAAAAAAAAATCTAGCAAAACGTCACGTCGTCCACTAAAAATGATTTAACCATTGATCCATTTTCTTGTGTTCATTTGTTAACTGTTAACAAATGAACACAAGAAAATTGATTAAGGAGAATACGGCATTCCACGATACTGACAATTAATGGAATGTGTATTCAATTTGAAATTCCCTCTCCTCATACAGCAGCCTGCCCCCTCAAAAATGATTTCCATAGAAAATTCTAGTGCTTGTCTATCAGCCAGGGAAGTGCACTTTGGGTACACAGGGCCGCATTTCGACAGAACAGCCAAGTGAATCCACTGAGTATTTATAGTTAATGACAAAATGTTATGATTTAGTAAGAACGTATTTCAGCACTTTCCCATGAGCATATGTTTTTTCACTTGCAGTACTTAGGAATCAAGTCAGGGAGCTTTTCTGGCCCTTAACACTCCGCCTTTCACACAGTTCTCTCAACCCCCCAACCTCCCCTGCAGCACTACCTTCATGGTTTCACGACTTGAAGGTTAACCCTTTCCCCACCGCTCTCAGTAGTTTCCTCTTTCAAGGGTGACCAGCAACCGTGAAATTAAAACAGTTGATGGCCTACCATATGTTTCCTGTGGGAACTCTTACCTTACTCCAGTCATAATATTTATAGTACTTCATCCGACTCATTGTATTTCACAGTGATTTAGATGGGCTTGATAAGAGTAATATTTGAAGCAAAAAGCTTTTTAGGGCAGAGAAATACCTTGACAAACGCTTTATTCACTGTTGGCAGAATATAAAAGGCCTCAGGCACTTGATGAGTCGCATTCTTTATTTTATATCATGACCACGGGAGGCAGGGAGTAAGGTTTTGTGACTCTCTGCGAGAGTCAAAAAGATACTGTGAGAAAGGGAGGGCTGTGAATGAGTGAGTGCGTGAAAGGGATAGCGTGGTTGTGTTGGGAGTTGACAGATTGCATCGCCACCATCCTGCCAAAGTAAAAAGATCTGACATAGGGGAGGGTGTTGAAGTCAGTTACTGATATGTTGTAACCGTTTTAAATCACTCTCAATTTCATTCATGATGCTGTGCACAACAATATTTAGACCCCTTGTTGACAAAAATAACTCCTCTTTTTCCCCATCCATCCATTTTCGAACGCGCCTATCCTCACAAGGGTTACGGGCGTGCTGGAGCCTATCTCCGGGCAGTAGGCGGGGTGCACCCTGAACTGGTTGGCAGACAATCGCAGGGCACACATAGACGACCAACCATCCGTGCTCACAATCGCACCACAGGACAATTTAGAGCAGGGGTCAACAACCTTTTTGAAAATAAGAGCTCCTTCTTGGCTACTTGTTAATTCGGAGGATACTGATTAATTTGCTCGAACTACCTTCATATGTTATAAGTAATGATTCATTTTTAACACAATGTCCCAACTTCACTGGAATTGGGTTGTACAAAACATGCTTCGCTTTTAAAACAACAGTAGCATGAATGCTAAAGTCAATGTAATATTCCACGAGATGCTAACGGGAATCATCTTTGACTTCAGGAGTGATATCCTTGAAATAACCATAAATTCACGTGCAAATGCTGTGGAAACACATACACACAGGAAGATGACACTTCACCAATCTGTGAAAAAACGAGTTCAATTGCAACCTACTTCTTATGTCATTCTTGTGACAGTGCCCCTAAGAAGCCAAGACCCGCCTAAACAGACGGCGTTTGTTTTTATTGGGGTTTTTTCTCCAATTGCTATAATTTTTGTACACTATTATTTTACGTCCCTTATTTTTTTCATTGTTCTTTCAAGTTATATTTTCAATTGAGTTTTCAAGAATTCAAGGAATTTTCCTTTCCAAATATTTGAGGATCCAAGGACTTTTTTGTCATACCAACACATTTGTGAAAATGTGTTGTGAAAATAAGAGGGCTGATGCTTATTCGAGGCTTCTAGGTGGGCAAAGATGAACGGCATCAAAGATGTGGATGTAGCAGAATTAAAATGTTAGAGGCATGCATTTCACATGATATTTATCATTTAATACTTGACAAAAACACAAGGGAGTTCAAGAATAAAGTATTCAATATGCAGGGAGGAATGGGCATGAGCCTATGGAGTAGTTGAGTTTTAGTAACTGAGTAAAGACTAAGTTTTGATTTCATTCTCAATCAAAATCCATGCATCCATTTTCCGAACCGCTTTATCCTCACTAGGGTCGCGGGGGGTGCTGGAGCCAATCCCAGCTGTCTTCAGGCAGTAGGCAGGGGACACCCTGAATTGGTTGCCAGCCAATCGCAGGGCACACAGAGACGAACAACCATCCACACCCACACTCATACCTAGGGACAATTTAGATTGCTCAATCAGCCTGCCATGCATGTTTTTGGAATGTGGGAGGAAACCGGAGTACCTGGAGAAAACCCACACAGGGAGGCCGGAGCTGGAATTGAACAAGGTACCTCTGCACTGTGAAGCCGACGTGCTAACCACTCGACTACCGTAGTGCTAACCACTAGACACTAATAGTCGTGATTATTATTTTTTTTCCACAATCGTCCAGCCTTACCCTTTCTGCATCATGCATCAATTTTATGGGAAAAAAAAGGCAATTATTGCAGTTCCAAGCAATATAATTCGATAAGCACAAAACACGGATCATGTATTGAACTAATAGTGACAGAGATCAGATAGGACCAGATTCATACCGATGATTATTCGATGTTTGGGGATCCCAGCAATGACTTCGTCCTGAATGATGGACCCTAAGGTGCTGCACATGGCATCTATGGATTGTAGGTGCTCTGGGCTGTCGTATGAGATCTTGTATCGGTCAAACCAAACGGTGGACAGAGCTCCATGCATTGGTGTGTATGGTCTGATTGGAATTAATGGGTCAAAGGTCAGCTCAAATGACAGTGACATGGTAATTTTTAATTATTTAAAATGTTCACACATAATTTTGTAATTGCAGAACTTTAAAGGAGACAACAATTGCTTTTGGAATGCTAGCTGTCCTAGGATTTGTTCACATTTTCCCCACCTTCAAACTTAACTTTCAACCTCTCTTGTAACACTTTTGAGGTCAGTTTACAAATTACATGTCATTCAATTTTTGAGGTTCAACTGTCCTGTGCTTGAAAAGGAAATTGTTTGGTATCAAAGACAGAAATCAATGGCCAAAGATCATTTCAAGACTGACTCAGTGTAAACATCCAATTTTTTTAATTTGTTAAAAATTGTCACTGTAGTTATCGTAGCTAAATAAACATGGTTCTGAATGGACAGTATTACATTAAGGATTGGTAAATTCTGCTCTGAATGTATTTTAAATACACACTATCACACGGCTAGGTCATATTTTCATAAAGAACCATGTAAGTTGAAAAGGATTTTCATATCAGCACCGCCAGTGTTCCTGGTTTTGCTCCAGGCACATGATCAAAACAACACCACACCCACTCACTCGCTGTGAATTCTCTCCACAATGACCTATTCAGTTCACACATGGACTCAATCGGATCTTACACAGACTTTGTACAAGGAGGCTGGCACGACTGCTTAATATCAACTTTAAACCTGTCTGACTGATTCAGACATATGCGCTCTTCCAAACGCCTCCAAGAAGACGATTTCAAAGAATTTTGAGTCGCCTTTGAGACATATTTAGTACATTGACAAACAAACACACACTAACCATACCTTGCTGGGGCTGTGGGGTAAATGACTCTGATCTGGGGAAAGCTCAGACCAGGCATCATCACATCTCGAACCCAAGCTCTTAATCCTTGCCCTGTGTCACCTAGTTGTGAAAATTAATACCATCAGCGTACCGACTATGGGAATCATGGAAATTATATGTTGATATCGTGTCCTGCGTAATGTCCTGCTCTCTTCAACACACTATTATCCTTTTACATCGTATGATTAACTGTAGAAGGAATCCTCCAAGTAAATGCGCTGCAATACATTACATGAAAATGCTGCACAGCTGTTTCAAGGGCTACTTTATTCCTTAACAGATGCTACATTATCTATGTGGACCATAACACGACAGACTTTCTCAATCTTTGTGCTAAAAGTAGTATTTTTAAATAGCAAAATCCGTGAAGAAGTCCGTCTTGACAACCATGAACTATCCGACTGACTATTAAAAGAATAATTAAGGTACAACTTCTTGCATACTTGAGAGTTTCAGAAACAACGCACCTGAACCATGCAGAAAGATAACCGAAGCGGAGTGCTTCCCTGTGGGAGACACAACACACTTGCGAAGCTTCTGTACAGCAGCCATGACGGTAAACACCGGTAGCCTAATCTCGCGAGAGTGCGCGCGATGAGGCACGGGATGGAATCTTTTTTTTTTTTAAATTAGTATTGAACATTTGCACAAAAATAAAAAAACACGATGACTATTTGTCTCTGTCAAATGCAAACACGTACACTCAAATACAAACAAAAAATATAATCTTTATTTAATGATTCGTCTTTTTTTAATTAGTATTGAACATTTGCACAAACATAAAAAAACACGATTCGTTTTCAATGTTTCTCAGTTGCTTTGAAAATTAAACAACAAAATAAGATAAAATAAACAAGATAGCCACATCGCAATCAATCTTGGTCATGCTTGATGTGTGTGAAGCTCTCCATCTCCTGTTGAATTTGAGCTGTGACCAGCCAGTCTGCACCAAAGTGTCTGAAAGCAATGTGGAGTTCTGGATTCACCTTGGCTTTGTCTTGAAAAGCATTGCTACAGTCCTCCCCAGTTGAGACATAACATCTCAGCAGGGTGCTACAATCGTCAAGGCCCAGTGAGTCTCATGGTTCTGTCATACTTGAGAGGATGTGATTTTTTTTTTCTTCCAGAACTGTGGTAAAGATGAATGAGAGGGTAAGCTTGCTGGTATGGTAGAGGATCATAAAAATGTCTGTTCAAGGTGTTCTCAACACACAGGATTTATACCCCCATGTAATAGCCTGGTGGAAGTACAAGACAATATTGCTGTTTGTCTCATTCTGGTAGAACCGCAGTGCATCTCCAAAGTCTGGACCTGTAACAAATACAGAAACTATCTACTCCATCCATCCATTATCCGAACCGCTTGATCCTCACTAGGGTCGCGGGGGGTGCTGGAGCCTATCCCAGCTGTCTCCGGGCAGTAGGCGGGGGACACCCTGAATCGGTTGCCAGCCAATTTCAGGGCACACACAGACGAACAACCATCCACGCCCACACTCATACCTAGGGACAATTTAGAGTGCTCAATCAGCCTGCCATGCATGTCTTTGGAATGTGGGAGAAACCGAGCACCAGAAAACCCACGCAAGCCGGGAGAACATGCAAACTCCACACAGGAGGCCGGAGCTGGAATCGAACCCGGTACCTCTGCACTGTGAAGTCGACGTGCTAACCACTGGACTACCGGGTCGCCCAAACTATCTACTCCTAATATAAAATAGCAATTAATGCATAGGACAAAAACACAATTTCAAAACCATATTATCTGCTCATCACTGTAGAGCCCATATATAATATTTTTCCTCAAACCATTGTATGTTGGGTGTCTGCTTAAGTCTGACGTCAATTTATTTATTTTAGATAATAGATTTTCTATCATCACACACCACTGCTTTCATACTATTTTCAATCCGAGCTGTTGCCTAATAGCTCCCCCAGACCTTGACAAGCAGGTCTAATAGCTGCTTCTTGTTCTGTTTATTACAGAGGAATGATTTCAAGTCATAGGGCGTGTTTGTGTGTTTGGACCATCCGTGATGTACTTCTCAGCAAAACCATGCCTGAGTCTGTCCTTGGCTTTGAAATCTGTCTGTTACTAATCTGTGGAGAGCACATAATAAGGCTTGGCAAACATTAGTTCTAAGAGCTCCATGCAAATCTCCCCACAAGTTGGTGGGAGTTTGGACATCATTTGGAAAAGGGCATGTAAGTAAAAAGTATCCTTTGGGGTAGGATATTTCTTCTTTGCTCTCCTTCGGCAGATTCTGAAGGACACTGGCCTTGTTTGGTTTAGCAAACTAGCCATCGGGAGAGCTGGGGGCATGTGAAACAGGTGAGAGGATGAACCACATGACTTCCTCAATTCCTGAATCTGTGACCTTATGAATAGCTGAAAGGACAGCTTACTCTGCTGTATTGCACAGAGAATTGTAAACGAGAATAACCAAATTAGGAAGGCATGGATACAACATACCGGTACCTTTAAAGAGTCTTTTTTTGTCATGCAATGTGCCAATTAGCTTAACTTTAATCAATATCCAACTTCCACGTGCGCTGCAGATGTTAGTTTTAGCCTTTTGCTGCAGTGATCCATTGTCTTGATCTTATTTTTTTTGGGGGGGGGTGGCCTATGAACCCCTTCCTCTTGGAAACGAAGCAGTCTTGGATGAACCGCTCTTTGGCAGCCTCAGCCTGCAGCACGTCAACTTCAAGTTCTGGATCGATTGGAGCCCCAGATACTGGCAAGTGCAGGCAGCATTTGACAGGGATTCTCCAGGGGTTTGTGAAGCCTTTGATGGCAGCGATGACACTGCACTGCCTCTTGAGACTTTTTGATTTGGGTCGGCTCCAGCTCACATCATGCTTGCCTGCCATCTCAGCGTTGTCAATCATGCCACACATCTCAAGGGTAAGCTCATAGAGCTGAGCATGGGCAGAGGTTGTGCAGCACCACTTCCGGCATGGGCCGCAATTGCTGACGAGCAGTAGGCCACCTGCAATGTAAAGAGGATCATTCTGAATTGTATCCATCACAACCAACATTTTGTTGTATTTACAGAGAGGTGATAATGGTTTTATTGATGGGTACATCCTGACATCCACGAGACTCGGCAAACTTGATCAACGTCTAATGCATCGTCTTGCTGACTCCTGCGAGAACGGCAAGGGCACAGATGATGCAACAATGATGGCTTTGTGCTTGATGTAATGACCAGAATTAACCGCTCCCCAATGTTTGTGAGAACGACCTCAGACAAACTGAGCGCCTGCAGGAAATAAAAGAAAAATAAACTCCCACTTCACTTAGAGTTGCCAAGAGATCTGAAAAAAGTGCAACTGCAATGATGCAAAAGTTCAAATGTCTTGGTTTTCATGGCTAAATAGCAGTAGGGGGCAGTCAGTGCATCACTGACGGACTCCCCGTTTAAAGCGTCCGTCACTAACCCGAACAGCAAAGACGACCTTCGGCAAATAATGTTTTCTGGCACGCGTTAACCACGTGACGTCCACACTACCTAAATTTCTGCTTGTATAACAATGTATGTATTTTTTTCTGTAAAGTGGTTCAAACTATCTGAAATCAAACACAATTGTGTGCCGTTACCCTTGTCATCATTCGAAAATATCGGTGACAAACTGTAATTTGGCAATGATGGAAGTGTTGTTAAAATAACAATGATGGAGTGACAGACTGATGACTGATGTACTGGCGGGCTGGGCTCTGCTGAATGACAAATGAGGGACCGGCAAAATTTCCCCAAGTGCCCATCAGTGCTAAATAGGGAAGAATACAGGGTGGTTTCTGAAAGCATCTATTGATAATAAAAATGGTTTCAGAATAATTGTAGATATGAAGAGTAAAATATATCTTACTGATTGTTTCAAATAGTATTTGAACTTGACAGGGCAGCGGAAATGGCCTTCTGCAGGTACCCACTGATATGTGAAAATAATTGGGAGGAAAAAAAAAACACAGTCAAGATGTGGAAAAATATAATAAACAATTCCCAGTATAAAAAATGTAAGGGAAATGTGTTTATTTGTCTCCGTAAGGTACCTATATCAAAAGATATGGAATTTTCCATGTCATGTATAGATTCTGCGGTTTTAGATTGGGTTAAGTAAATGGTTGAAAATAAGGCTTTTCAGACATTATTTCAGCTTGGTACCTGCGAGTTTCTGAATATTTTGACACTTCATGGATAAGAAAAAACAGGCAGAACTGAACCCCCCCCTTTTTTTAATCCAGACAAAAAACAAAAGTTTCCATTCTAGACTAGATGAGCAGTATGGAGACTGAAAGGATGGATTTCTGGTTTTCATAAGTCTTAGGGCTTTGGGGAAAGAGACAAACTTAGTATCAATGAGGGGTGCGTCTGTTGATGCACTTCCAATTTCCATATTTCATCTGCGGCAGTAGAATTTCAAGCCACCTTTGGTAAGGATTGATCTACTTTCACATTTTGTCCTTGTGTTAATGTTATAGTAAAGTGTGGCATACTGTCACGTTGCGTGGTGGTGGTGGACCCCAAGGAGCAGGCAGGAGGAAGGAGCAGGGTGTACTTGACGAATTGTATTTAATAAAACACAGAAAACTAAGTCCAAAACAAAGTCCAAAGTATCAAACAAAACGCATGACTGAAGATAAAAACTCAATAACAGAAACATGACCAAAACAAACCTGACAGCAGCAGACAAACAGTAACAAACAATCATGACAGTGGCAAAAGCTACAATGACCCGACCACCTGGATCCGCGGGTACAAAGGACTGGTCCCTTTTCCACCATGTGCCTGGCGGAGCACGTCTGCGGCCGACACCCTTTTCCCCTTCAGGCAGTGCTGGTGATGCAGCTGTCCTGCTTTCGTCTCGTCAAGCCGCGTCTACGGTGGGCCGAGCCCCGTCCGCGTCCACGTTGAGCCGAGGCTCGTCACGTGTCTGTTTGAGCTGAGTCACATTCACGTCGACGACGAGCCGTGCCACGTCTACGCCCACGTCAGGACGAGCCCCTGTTCATGTCCGGCTGTCCCATGTCCCCCGCTACGTCGAGCTCCGTCCACGTCAGGCCAAGCCCAGCCAAAAGGTCGCCGTCGCTTTTGTTCCTGTTCTCCGGCGAGGCAAGGGTTGCCATCGCTTTTAGTTCCCGTTCCCCGGCGAGGCAGCCTTTTGGACAACTTTGGGACGTCTGGGATCCGTCCCTTGAGGGAGGGGTACTGTCATGATTCGGTTTGGGACCAACAGGTGGCACAGCAGGGCTCTCCCTGAGCTGCACACCTGTTGGTCGTTTGGCAATTAGTGTTTTAAAAGGACTCCCACCCCGAGCATTCGGTGTCGGGTCATTGTAGCTTTTTGCCACTGTCATGTTTGTTTCGATCATGTTTCTGTTAGCGTTTTTATCTTCAGTCATGTGTTTTGTTTGATACTTTGGACTTTGTTTTGGACTTAGTTTTCTGTGTTTTATTAAATACAATTCGTCTAGTACACCCTGCTCCTTCCTCCTGCCTGCTCCTTGGGGTC
Source organism: Hippocampus mohnikei (assembly GCA_026261675.1). Taxonomy (NCBI): domain Eukaryota; kingdom Metazoa; phylum Chordata; class Actinopteri; order Syngnathiformes; family Syngnathidae; genus Hippocampus; species Hippocampus mohnikei. The sequence continues at coordinate 16,166,777 of JAKGUB010000556.1, read as the reverse complement.
CACCACCACCACGCAACGTGACACATACAAAAGTAAGAATAATTCACTGCGAGTGTTATGATTCCTCCTTTCGTGGATTTGCCATTGTCGTTAGTACGATAGTATGCGTTTTCTCCAAATTACTTGCTTTTCAAATGTGGGTTAGGGAAGCCAACATTTGGTAATGCCACTTCTTAGAGAGGATTGGTGATATAATTTACATCACCATGAACAGACAACATGCAATGAAACTGAATATTATGAAATAATATCTAGATTAAATAGAATGGTCTGCCATGGTTTAAGCATGCACAGTCATGAATCCCGCACTGCCGCTGTTATCTTGATAAATACAACATGTTTTCCAGCACTCTGTCATACTGTGTGGTGACCTAATGGAATGTCTGGATCTGCATATCAGTTTAAACACATTTGAGCATCTTATCTTGTATAAACCTTGGCCTAGTTAGCTTGAATTCTGGTCATTTTCCTAAGCCATGCACTCACTGGACCACACAAATTGTGTCCCTGCGCTGAACCCATCTCTAAGAATACATTGAGCAGGGGGAAAGTGTTGCTTTAAAGGGCCTAAAGCAAATAAGAGTTACTGCTTGTACTCATTGTATTGAGATTTGACGGTGTCACAATGCTTGTGATGACCTTATTGAGAGACAGAATCTCTCAAGAAAAGCTAATTACGAAACTAAGACTTAATTTAAAAACAAACCAAACAAATGCTTTATGTTTATCCACAAAGTTAGCATGTGTGTGCCAATATTAAGTGTAGATGAGAGCCATTTTCCACTGAGAAATTGTATAGTGTTACTTTTGGCTTGTCCCATCACGAACCACCACAGCGAGTCCCTTTTTAATTTTTTTTAACGTGGGATGCCCTTTTTTTTAATACAACTCACCCATTTTTGATCCAGGGTAGGAATAATGAGGCTAATGAGGCAAAGGCCAGATGGATGAAAGGCAGCAGCTTGTACCACTACACTATCAGAGTACTTGAGGAACCTTGTGTAGTAATTCAACTCCAGCACTTCCAAGCTTCACTGATAGTTCAGTGGACCACAAATCGGCCAAAACAGTAATTGTGCATGGGTCACACATCGTCCAGAGGAAGAGGTCATTGATAAACATTGATAAAAATTCCTAATAACTGATATTCTTAATTCTGGCAAAGCTGGACCTTTTCCCTCTTAATATTCTGAATGACAGGCTGATTACACACTGGACAGATCAACAGTCAAAGTCAGGACTGAGGCATTGAGATGGACAACTATTCACGTTGAAAGAACCCAGCTCAGAATCAAACAAATCACAGGATTAGCATGTTTGAAAACAAAACAAATCCACATTTTACTGTATTTGTACCATTGTACACTTCTTCATTATTGAGATAAATTATGTTTTGTTTCAGTTAGCTGTCAGGAAAAGTGCCAAGAAAGAACCTATTACATTGTGATTCACATCTGGATAAAAATGCATGCTGTAGAATTTATTTGGTCGTTCGTTGGTACAGTCTGCTTGCATTGGGGCATTGATCAGTAAAAAAAGGCTACCTGTTAGTGGCAGTTTTTTCCCTGACTGAAAAGTGTTTTATCGGTACCTACAGGACTGGAGTGGAACAGTGTCACCCAGTTCATCAGTTCAACAAATGTGTGTTTAGGTTGGTAGGGCTTAGTTGTGATCCATTTTATTTGTAATCAATGTTCCTCTCCTTCCTACAATGTAGAATTTGGCACAGCGGTACCTGTCTTACCCCACTACACAATGTATGCACTATTCACCAAAGTATCCTGCTTCAGTCCAAATGTAGTACGCAGCCTTGGCAACTTTCTCTAAGCTTTATGGCTCCACATCAAAGACCCCCTCCTGCACCCTTGCCGGAGAGCACCACATAACTCAACCAACATGAAAGTACTCCTGAGTGTAAATTTTTTATAGCGAGGAAAAAAGTAAACACGCAGAACCTTTAATGTAGTAGATAACTAACTGGGTGGTTGGTCAATGGGTGGTGCAGTGACAATACAGTACTAGAATGTCTCTCACAATTTGAATCAGCGCAGTCAGCTTCAAGTCGGCTTTTCATTGTGTTTTCAACAATGACAATAAAATATTCTTTTCTATGTTGCGTTACCTTATATATATATATATATATATATATATATATATATATATATATATATATATATATATATATATATAAAAATATACATATGTATATTTTTTTAACCCCACAGGAGCAGAGGTTTTGGAAGTAGCGGAATGCTTACTGGAGGCCAAATAATTTTCTGGCAATATCTCTTTATTCTCAGGCCTTACTTTGATGAGGATGGAGGTATTCTCTTTCTAGAAAATTCAAAGCATACTGTACATGTCAGTACAAAAGGTCAACAGGAACAACACGATACAGCCCAATTTGGTTGGCCCCATCAAACTGTCACAAATCTTTCCCAAATGCCTAAATGAGAATTAAATGAACTTGATTATGACCGTCTTGATTCACTTTCAAAAATGTTTTTTTTCCGCCTGCAGTTTTCACACTTCTCACACAATGTACAGTTCTTCCTCTTGTGCAGTATCCATTCCTCAGATGAGGCTTGGCTGGCTGATTGATGAAAGTAGTTCTGGCTAGATACTGTATGCACAGCACTTAAAATGGGAACAGTGTATCTCATTCATATTGAGCCAGGTGCAATGAAATGAATTTTCCTTATCCTGCAGAAAAGGAATAAACTATCTTTTCAGTACAGTGATACTCACCTGGCTAGAAGTATTTTTAGAAACTAAAGATAAATGATCCAGTAGTCTTGGTTCTCTGCTCTGCTTGGGTTGCTCTGGGAAACTTGGTATATCCTCTCTTGAATTATGTGTTATAAATAATAACTTCAAACCAGACCAATCCCATCATCTCAAAGCAAAAAAAAAAAACAACCCCCCAAAACCCCCACAGACACGATGGGGGTGAAGTAATCATTCATAATGTACATTTTGGAGCAATGACATTAATGTAATGTGCAAAAAATGGACATACATGAGTCAGAGAGCAATGGGATGCCAAAGTATGCCTCTGGGTGAAATGGGGACCACTGGGTGTCAGCAAAAACATGATTATAATGCTGCTACTTTGCTGGTTGAACTCAGCACTCACTATTGCTACTGATTTGCTACTTGAGTAACTGTCTGCATGCAGATTTGGTGTTAGACCACTAAGGTGATCAAGAAGTTATTTAAGCTGTATATCACAACCAGTATTTATTAATGGATTTATTCCACTCCGAAACATTTGAAATGTGGCGTGCCCCAGGGCAATTACCTGGGACCATTGATTTTTCACTTTTCATTAATGACATGCCTTACGTCCTGAAGAGGTACAGTACAACTTTCTATGCAGACGACGCTACAGTTTATTATGCTGCATGGAATGTATTAGAGCAGGGGTGCCCAATATGTCAATCGCGATCGACCGGTAGCTCGCAGATTGATCCCAAGTCGATTGCGAAGGGTGTAGAGGGGAAAACCAAAACAAAACAAAACATTTGTGTGTCTGTGTGCGTATTATGAGTATGATATATTCTTGTGTTCATGCACACTGCACTATTAGCATCCCATCAGTCTGACTTTCACAAAAAGTATTTTAAAAATAAAATAAAAAAGCAGGTCACCTTTAACCGACAGTGGTGCGTGACCTACATCACCGGAAGTTGTTAGCGGTCAGAAGTTGCAGCTTGCGATCAGAGCTGTTGCGCTATACAGTGTATGTGCATTCTGACTGACTGGTTACCCAGTCCACTTTACAAGCCTTATACTTTTTCTGGTGTGCAAAACTGCTTCGACTAATTCAATGATTTAGCCGTCATATGTCTGTTTTGGTTTTTTTTTTTCAGAGAATTTGTCTACGAAAACTTAAACTGCGAGATTTGCTCCAATGTGGACTGGGCCGGTGTCCACTACGCTAGGTATACATCCCGTAGGCTAGCTGGAAAAGGACAGGAGATGTTGATGAAATGAAGCGAGGAAGAGGATGAAATGCTCCTTATTTTTGAGAGCACTGATGTAGAAACAATTATGGGCGCGACTTTGTATAGTAGCAATGAGCCATTTGTTACAGTGCTTAGATCGCAACATTTTTTGGAACATTTTTGTTTCCTTTAAAAAAAAAAAAAAAAAACGATCGCAAACCCCCATAGCATTGAAAAATGTCTTTCAAGATTGGGAACTTGTTGGAAATTGTTCTAACAATCAAAAGAAGTTGAGCCTGTGGCTACAAGAGCAATATTTTGGACGTGCACCGCAGACATGGAGAGAATGTTGCTGTGACAATCAGTACAATTTCCAGGGCCTACCCACAGATGAGGAACACAAGGGGATTAGTCTGAAAATCCTAATTTGAAAAGACCACCGAAACACACACACTCTTTTTACATTGTGGACAAAAAGCCCACGGAGTAACATGTGTATTGAACTTTCTGCTTGTGTTACAGAAAAACCCACCAGAGAAGATTCATCGAGTGCCCCAAGAAGATTGAAGGCAGTCAGACAAGGACGTAAGGTATACTTTCATGTGTATGGAGTACCAACACTTTAGCATTAATTGCAGCAACATGTTGTTTTACATTTGTCTAAACAGTTCATATGTGACATACATGCGGGCTGTTCTTGCACAATATAATCCGAATAAGCCAAGAATCTCAGCGCAGACCGGTAGTCCTAATTGCCCCACGGGGATAAATAAAGTTTTCTGAATCTGAATCTGAACAGACTCAATGCATTGGTCAATGAATCGGTATTTTAATCTTCATTCATTCATTCATTCATTCATTCATTCATTCATTCATTCATTCATTCATTCATCTTCCGAACCGCGCGATCCTCACTAGGGTCGCGGGGGGTGCTGGAGCCTGTCCCAGCTGTCTCCGGAGAGTAGGCGGGGGACACCCTGAATCGGTTGCCAGTCAATCGCAGGGCACTCAGAGACGAACAATCATCCAGGCTCACACTCACACCTAGGGACAATTTAGAGTGCTCAATCAGCCTGCCATGCATGTCTTTGGAATGTGGGAGGAAACCAGAGCACCCGGAGAAAACCCACGCAAGCCCGGGGAGAACATGCAAACTTCACACTTACTCTGCATATAATACTGTTGCAGTTATTATGTACCAGGTTTTCCTTCATTTTTAGTAGCGCATACTTAGTGATGTGGTTTTCCATGTAGTAGTGGGGTCGAGATTAGATGAAGGGGTTGGCTTGGTCCTATTTCTGCTTTTCGGTAAATACGACTGCCCCACAAAACATGAGCAACTTCCTCACATCCAAGCTTCTCCATCTCAGTGTGTCCCCTGTGATGTGCCAGTGGATCCTCAGCTTCCTGATGGGAAGGGCACAACATGTGAGGCTGGGAAGGACAACATCATCAACATGCACCAGCAGCACTGGGACACCCCAAGGATGCGTCCTCTCTCCGCTTCTCTTCTCCTTCTACATGAACGACTGCACCTCAACGCACTCGGCCTTCAAACAACACCACAGCCAAGTCACCAGCCTCATCAAAGACGGCGACGATGGCTGCGTACCGAGAAGAAGTGTAGCAGCTGGCGCTTTGGTGCAGCCAATGCAACCTGTAGTTGAACACGCTCAAGGCTGTAGAGATGATCATGGACTTCAGGAACCATCCTTTGCCACAGCTGCCGCTCACACTATCCAACCACCTGATGTCAACCGTAGAGACCTTCAAGTTCTTTGGAATCACAGTGTCTCAGGACATGAAGTGGTAGGCTAACATTAACTGAAAAAGGCCCAGCAGAGGATGTGCAGTTGAGGAAGCACGGCCTGCCACAGGAGCTGCTGAAACAGTCCTTTCGATACTTATATGTCATGTCTTTGTTTATCGTAGTTGCTTGTTATTGAAATACTAGTGTAGCCTGTACTACCGGAGACAAATTCCTTGTGTGTTCTACATACTTGACCAATAAAGATGATTCAGATATTTCATACTTCATACATATGTAATTGTTTATCTATCTTTTTATGATTTTACCTTGACACGACTATTACTACTACTACTACTACTAATATCACTTGTACTATGACAAAGTACTATTACAGTGTACTAATAAATATATGAATAATTAACATTTTATTTATTTTATTTTGGTTGATGTTTGATATTTGATGTAATGTTACAGCACTTTGTTTCAGCTGAGGTTGTTGTCAAAATGCTCCATAGATGAAGCTGAGTTGGGTTTACTAAATTGGGTAGAATCTTTCTCCTTTTCACCACTGGGCAGCCATGGGTATTATTAAAGGAAGCAGACAAGTCCCCATGCCTTGTTCCAATAGGACTGGATTAGGAATGAGACTTTGAAGAAAAGGGATACATTTCAAACAGAACCAATGGTTGTGTGATGGAGAAACACGAGACTGAGAACAATTGAGGGAAGGCATGATGAAGGAGTGTATTTTTATTTTAAGATAATGCACTATTAATGACAGATGAGTTCTTTTCCAAAGTCACCCCAATGAGCATTTAAATAAAATACAGAATAGTAATTTTTTATGTGTTCTGTCAGAAGGAAAGAAAAAAAACAAACAACAACAACAAACAGAAGTTAAGCGACTCCAGTCAATATTTCAATTACACTGTCCAACAATCTGTTGTGACCCTTGCCCTGATTCAGAAGTCTATTGTTCTGAACAAAAAGGCTGTACTTATACGAGACTACAGTGTGTAGATGTCGTTTGTTTGCATTGCAGGGTTGATTATTATTACTACTGTTCGTGCCCCTGGTCCAGGTGATAAGCACAGAGGAAAAAAGTCGGGAATGTGTAGGAGTTGACTATCTTATCAAGGGAAAAGACGCAGGAAAGATAGCGTTGGCGTTGGTAGACCTGGTGATTAATGTACACAATAATGCTGACAGCCACACCTCCCCCTCTCATACCTCTCCGAGGAGAGAATCCGATTTGGCACAAAATGAAAAACAAGGTAATGAATAATCTGGTGTGAACAAGGCAGTCAGATGAATCTCAAACCCTCCTTTACTATTTTCCATCTGAAAATGTTTTGAAGACATTCCAGCTCTGTGGAAAATGTGTGTGGTAAGTGAATAAACAGACACTGATTCAATTCCAGCGTCATATAAGCTTAAACACGATCCTTGGAGGGGCTTGGGAGGGGGATCTGTGGGCCCGAGGCCTATTCGAGGGCTCCCGAGTAGGCTACATTTTTTTTGGGACACTCAATAAGCAGTATGTTAGGTCAGAAGTTTAAGGCTCATATTGTCCAGTCAGTGGCAACATAAGTGATGCAAGATGGATTAAGTCGAACTCCGGAGGACAAACAATTCAAACGATAACCCACAATATACACAAATTGTGTCAGAAGAGTTTCGGAACTGGTGTCACAAAAGATACAGGAGGACATTTCAACGGCAAACTAAAAACTATAATTTTGTGGGCCAAACGATCCATCAAGAGGCTTCAGAGATTCTGCTTTGTTTGCTACATTCAGTGCGCGAGAATAGTTGAAAGTGGTGGCAGGACTACATGAGGCTGCTGCGCCATGGTTTGCACATTCGACCGTTCTCGATGCCCGTGCTGGAGCACCTGTTCTCATCAGCCTGGCCCCTTGTGTCTACCAATCAGCTTGTGGGTTCATTGTTTCCATTGAGGTTGCTGTCTTGTTTCCTTATGTGGTGAATTTATTGCGACCTTTGGTTCCATACGTTCATTCTCATTTTGTTGGGCTTTGTTAATTTGACAGCCCAAATGAATAAATCTGTATTGTCATGTTTTGGCTCTGTCTGTGTTTGTTTTGAGCACCGGCTGCCTCCTCAGCAACTGTCAATGGCTATATAACCAATCAGTGGCTTGAAACACCAGAGTCTTGGGCTATGTTCACACAGGAGGGCAAAATGCCCAATTCAGATCTTTTTATGTACTCACATTATAAAAACAAATGTGACTTCTAATGTGAACGCAACACACATGCGCACAAAGCATGATATGCACCCACAAAAAATATGACATCACGTCTTATGGTTCTGCGTGTGGGAGTTTATCTTTTTTATCATCTCATATTTTCAGAGTAGCAAGGGGAAATGGGGTCGAAATATTTTGGGAAAATGAGGTGATGCTCCTCAATCTCATTTCATGGAGACCTCTGCTAAAGATGACGTCACGTCATTGTCACGCATAATAAATGAACATGTCAGCTTGGCTGAATTATTATCACCAGGTCAACTTTATGCTTCATGTTTCAAGTGGTATTAATTCAAAGTTAACCAGGTCGGATTTGAAAAAACCCTGAATTTTACTGTTTAAACCGCATGAAAAAAATGTGATACGTGTCTTATGTGGACAAAAAAAAATTGGAATTGAACTGCCGTGTGAACATAGCGACAGAAAAGATTGAGGTTCACCGATTTATATGCTAAATATTCAGTGTGAAAATCAGCACACATGAATGCAGAGCCCAAAGCCAAAGGATACTGTATACAGTAGAAAAAAAAATGCCAATGTTTGGGTAGACATGACCTTTTATTCCAGTATTACACCGGGGGGACCCGTAGTTACTTGATGGATTAGCTGTCAAACAACCATCGTCTCTTCCTTCCTTGGAAAGAAAGTGCTTTGAAGTGGATCGACCCTCTATCACGCCACACACAACCGACAAGTTCACGTGTTGCGGTGTCTTGATTTACTATGACGGAAAATGGATGGTTATAATCACCACAGTATGGGCAAGTGCTTTACGCATCCAGACTGGGGAATATGTTTTTATTATTGGTGGGAAACTGGACTGATTTTGACAGAAATTGAAATTTCAGAAACATAGTGAAATGGCCACGGTTATCAGATTGCAGAACAAAATGAAACAGGACTTATCACCCCTGGTTGCCTATCAAACACTATGGGAAAATTACTAAACTGCGTATAAAAAAAAAACCTGGAAAGTATGGTGAGCAGTGGGCAGGCTTTCCATGTTTGGTTGGATTTCATGGGTTTCAACATGTTATGTTCATCACAGTCAAAATGAGTGAAAGAATCAGGGAAAGAGATACAAGTCACTTTTTCCACTCTCTCATTACATTGACCTCAGCTTTAGTGAACTAGGGGCCTGTCATGTAAAACAAGATTAGAGTGAAACAGCTGGGACTTTAATAATATCTGGGAGGATTTGGGGGAGTGAAGGACACCATTTGCGCTCTGTAAAAGTAAATGAATAAATCAATGGGAAAATGCTGCTTTAGTGTTGCAAATCAACCAGAATTTTCTGTTTAACCGTGGCACTAATGTCACACAAAATTTCAGCGTTTGAGTCACCATTATGCTCCTGCACTGTGTTCCAAGTGTGGTGATGACCATAGAATGAGGACTTTCACTTATTCCGATACAGCGTAGTAACCAAAAGTATGTTCATATCATGCTCCTCAGTAATATGCAGGTATCGTGACAATACAGGCTGAATTAATAATCACTGTGAGTAGACTGAGTAAATTAAAACGGACCCAAAAGTTATAGAAGGATGAATTACAGGCCAGGTCCATATCAAGCTGTGACAGAGAGGCACAAACTATTGTTTGTGTGCCTACCACCATGACACTGTAATACAGCAGTGTGGTCTACAAGCCCCTCACCACCAAACTCATTCAATAGACTCATGTCTGCTCAAAAAACTAAAGTTGTCCAAAATGATTCTTATTACATATTTTCATACTGTTCATTAATTTTTAGTCTTAACGGGTGTCTTATATTGAAAAATACGGTATGTGATGAGATTTACAACCAGTCATTTGACATCTGGCTACTGGCTAAAATGAGCCCTTTCAGCTCCCCCAGCAAGTTTGATTTATTTCTCGTTCTATTAAAACATGAGTGGAAAAATAAAGTTCACAAGTAGGTAGGCATTCTGTTCCATACAATTCCTATTTCCGTGCTTGTGCTACAGCTGTAACTAATGTCTGGATTTGTGTGTTGCAAGAACAAAGACACAATCACGCCTTTGAATGGGGGGGGGGGTCCAAATCTCCACCTTCGGGCAGTTTCATACCTTATATTGAATACACGTCTCTAATCGTGTTTATTACACTTTTATTTAACAAAACGAGAGAACCTCTCAAGTAAGTGAAGTCATGAACATTGATTACCCCCTCCACCCCCGCCCATATATACCGGTCAAGCTCTCCTTAGCCGCGAGAGAGAAAAATCTTGGCGCTGTGCCTGCAAATACAGTACTGAATACACATATATTTCATGAATATACAGTATACTATAACTGGTTTTAATAGTGACAAAAAATATATTTATACAATTCTAAATCAATTTGTCAAGGGACTTTTTAGAAATGAAACAAAGTTGAATACCTTTGAGCAGGGATGGCCAAATTAAATTCTGGAGGGGGCCATCATTTTTCATCCTTGCTACTGGGGGGGCCACATAGGACCACACATTTCTTAACCACATGTTGAATACAAATGGCATGTTAAATATGGACAAATGACATGCTCTAAATATATTTAATTTGATGTATTTCAAATAGATTGAGTCACTGATGGTACACTCACCTGAATTGTGTGTGAGCAGCATGGGATCGGTTCCCACTCAGTGATGGTGTGAATGTGGGTGTGAATGGTTGTTGGTCTCTGTATGTACCCTGCAACTGACTGGCAACCAGTTCAGGGGTGTAGTCTCCCTTGCACCCGAAGGCTCGAGCAACCCTCCTGTTCGGGAGGATAAAATATGTTTTTTTTCCACAGCAAAGGGTTTTCTTGCATTAAAAATTTACCATTCAAGGACTGTCTGAAACTGCTGAACATGAAATCAATATTTGGTCCACAACAATCATCTCACTCTAAATTTTAATATTATCGAGGTACTGGTTGTCCTGCAAATAAGACCTAGTGTAATCTCACCTGAGAAATGTCTGCAATCTACTGGTGATTGTTGATATTACAACTTAAAACTACAGTCTCCAGTTACCAAGTCTGCCATTGAGTATTGACAGCTGTCTTTTGTTTTTTGAAGCGTGGGAAGTACGATGTAAAGTAGATTGTGCTTTACAGTTTGTATTTCTATTTTCCTACTGAGCCAATTTGTAACGAGGAGTACCGTGTGGAAGTGTTGCGTGTGGGCCATGGGACGGTGCTTTTACCCGAGGCGAAAAACTACTTTGTACACGTGCATGAGTTCAGGGATGAGAACATAGCGATTAAGTAACCACTATTCTATGCAGGGTCACTGACCCTGCGCAACCTTAGATCTGTGTGTGTAAAATCTCACAAAAGATAACAACGGATTGTAATTAGGAGGAAATCTGGGCTAAAGGAGAGCTGGAAATGCTCATTGATGCCCTGAGGTGTGTGGAGAGATTGGAATAATGTCAAGGAGGATTAGACTCTGCACTGGGGGCTCATGACATTTGACAAAGATCTGGTATTGACATCATGGGATACTGGCCCACACATCTATTGCTAACCTCAGCATGCTTTTAAAAGCTGATTTTGAACTGAGCAGGCAGAACAACGTGCATTCCTCTATTGCACATTCATAGTTCTAGAAACTACAAGCGATCGTTTGAATGCACTATAAGTGCATAAGTTATAAGTTTTGTTCAACTTGTGAATATTCATGTGATAGCCATATTATCTGAACATATGATCAACAAATAATCAACAAATCACCCATTTGCATAGTGATACTATAGCTATGAATGACTAAATTATTTATTTCGAAAAGTAACATTAGAAAAGAACAGCTAAACAGTCAAAAATGTAACTAACGTAAAAGTAAAATGTTATGTTAGATTGTCCATAACTGGCGCAGATAAGCATGCATAGACATTCGAAAAGATGTAGGAAGTATGTATTTACTCCTACCCCTTCCTTATAACAGTCTGTCATTTTTACAATATGGTATGATAGTAATATAAGAAAGGCAAGTCTAATAGAACTATTGATATGTACACATCTTATTCCTCTACAGCAGTGGTGTCCAAACTATAGCCCGTGGGCCATCTGCGGCCTGCCCAATTTTTTTTTAGCAGCCTGCCAAAATACTAAAGTAACATTTGACATGGCCTGTGATGCTATTTACTAAAGGTTGTAGCCAGTGTTATACAAGTTTAACTGTTGAAAATGTGGGGGAACATGAGTGATGGCGACATAAATACATTTCTAGCTAAAATAGTAACAGAATTTCTCTGGTGCATAAAGATTATACAGTTTCAGGATCAAAAATGTTTTCCTCCACATTCTGCTTCGTGTCAAGGTTCAATTTGTGCACATATCACATGAATGTTCCTCACGTGTGGTCATCTTAATACAGATTGCTCTCGATTTATTCTGCCTGAATAAATTCGATTAAATTGGTTTGTTTCTGAATGTGAAGATTGGATTCAGCTGCTGCTCAGTGGAGGTACGGATCTTTTCTTGTGGGATGCGAGCAGAGGTAGGAGCAAGTCATGTATGAAAGTCTATAGTCTGAACCTTCAAGTCTAAAGTGAGTGCCAGGTCATTGGGGAGAAAAATCAAGTAAATCAAGTCGTATCGCCCCCAAATCTTCAACAAGTCAAGTGGTGAGTCAGGTCATAAAAATGTTGCTCAGTCACAACACATGCCATTGTGCCCCTTGCTGTCGACTGAAAATGACATCACGGTTGCTCAGGGTTCAGCTTCAGAAAACAAATTCCATTAAGGAGGAAGGAGGTAGAAAAAGTTTTGGAATAATGAAGACGATGGCTCTTTGATGTTTTCATTTGATGGAGACTTCTTCTATGGATGACATCATGTCATTGACGCGTGTCACAAAAGGCACCGTGTCAGAATTATTACCATCACCGCAGATGTCGATCCACTTTATGCTTTATGCTTCAAGCGGGATTAAAGTAAAATATTAACACTGTTACGCTTCACAACTTTGCAGATGCGCTGCTCCTCATATGACCTTCGATTGGTTGCCATGACAACAGAAGTGGATTCAGTATGAGGGTGGACTTGCTTTTTTTTTCTTCATCAATGACAAAAAATGTGTGCTTTTTGTTTCTATTAATACGTATTTCTTTTTGTTTAGTTATTTGCCACAGGCAGGAACTTGTTGCCACTTCTGGTTGTAACTAAGAGTGTCAGATGACACTTAAGACAGTTTGGCTGATGTAGGTGTACTAAAATCTTATTTGAGTTGGAATTGAAGATGGGCCTCTACATTTAGCAGTAAATCTATCCGCCACTCTGACCACAATACTTCAACTTTCCACCAGAATGTTTTGAACACACACAACTAACTCCTCTCGTCATACCTTATTGACGTTTGTGGTAGGAAACTGTCTCTATTTTATTCAGGTCATGTGGCAAATATTTTGTGATGGAAAATGGTACACAGTGAAACCCCCTCCATCGTGCTTTTGGGGTTCAGGGTATTTCGTGGAATTTTTGTTGGAAGTGTTTTTGAGGAGCTGTTTTGAGTGTAAATCACGCACATTACAATAAAATACCTGGATGTACTGATTCAGCCAATCAGAGCGTTGCTATTGTTTTTTTTTTCTGCCGCTGGCTGGCGGGTGTGTTCTGCCAGTAGATACGCTTTGCTGCTCACCTTGCTGATCCATTTTTGTGTTTTCCATTGCTGTATGGATTGCAAGGTAGCGGAGTGGAATCCTGACATGGGTCGTGCAAATATAGCATTGATGGAGCCACCCAGGTATACAGAAGAAAAAACACAGCCAACGAGCCCTGCTGAAAACAAAACAGCATAGACCAGGGTGTCAAACTCATTTTTGTCGCTGGCCACATTGTAGTTACGGTTTCCCTTGGAGGGCCGTTATGAATTTTGGGAAACCATATAAATGTTTAATCACCTCCACATATTACATACACAGCGCACAACAAATTGATCGATAACTAGTTTTAAACTCAGAAGTCAAGAATAATGACTGTTATTGTGGATTACATACGGCAATTTGAAATTTTGGTTCAGACTTTAGCAAGCATCATGGAACTTGACATGCTTGATTTGCTTTTGCGGGCCACATAAAATGATGTGACGGGCCAGATCTGGCCCCCGGGCCTTGACTTTGACACCATGGCATAGACCAGCCTGGTTTTGTTCGGTTTTGTTTTCGTGTTGGTGTAACACAAACAGCAACAAAACAAAACAACACTATTCAAACAGGCAAAGCTTCGGTTACTGGGCAACGCCCACCATGAACTGAGCCACAGCCGCCTAATAAGACCAGAACATTGCTGGGGCCTCGTGAGAGATAGTCATAGCTGGTGACCAGCCAGTCTTTCTGGCTCTTATTAAAGTATTAAATGATGGAAGATCGAACACTGACACAGGGAATGTATCCGTGTTCGTCTTATTTGATCTCAGAGCGGGGTTTGATACAGTTGAATATACTGTTGAACAGGTTGAAAACTTGGGTGGCAGTAAATGGAACAGTCCTAAAATGCTTTTTACACTCTGTACCGTTAAGAAAGTATCAGAAAATGCATTTTTTGTTCTTTTTCAGCTATTGATTTTATTTATTTATTTATTTTGCACACAGAGCACTAATGCACACAACAAACAAACCTATTCTATGGCAATCGCTGTGCAAAATCTTTTGGGAGTCCAGCATAGTTGACTGCACACTGCCATACAACTGTGGATGCATGAAAGCAGAAAATCACACCGTCACAAGAAATACCTGGCGCCTGAGTGAATGAGGTGATTTATGGAACTGAGAAGATGCATGACTTCCTCTCTGAGCCAAGCAAATTTACTGTTTATTGTTCAAGAATCATAATACTGATCTAAATCAGCAGACGATTAGTCACATGACAATAATTTGTGATACGGTATTTGCAGCGCTGGTAAATGATTGCTGACTTGCTTTTCGTTATGTTCACATGTCTCAAGGCGATAGACTGTTGGTTTGAAATGATTTCAGTGTTGTTTGGGCAAGGCTACGTGAAAGCCGCAAGAGTAAACGTGAATGAGGTTCAACTATCCCCTGTGGCCTGAACCCCTAACTGAATGGAGCATTGTCCCTCAAGATGGCCTTGATTTGGAGCCAGGAAACCTTTGTCCATCAGTCTGACAAGCTTAGCTGGAGCTGAAGCCCGGGACCCGACAGAAGAGGGCACGTGAATATAGGTTCACCAGTGGGTTCTGCAGAAAGTTGATATCATGTTCGTTTGATGGGGTTCAGCTTGAAGGTATTTATTTACACCGAAAGTAAATATAAAAGCGACACTTTTGTCTTTTTTCTATTTTTCACGAGCTGAAGGATTTAGACGTTTTCCATAAGAAGTGAGTCTTGAAATTAGAGAAGAAAGTTTGACACAAAGGCCTATTTTTCACACATTCTCCACACATCTGTCTAGATCTGTGTTAATGAACCAAAATAATGGATCGGTCTCACACAGGTGGCTTAATATCAAAACACAACATTGATTATTGTACAGGTGTTTCATAGATTGGCCACAATAAAAAGGGGGCTGTAAAAGTGCAATTTTACGGAATTGGTGCAGGTGAGAGGATTGGCTCGGAGGCGAGCAGAAAACCTGTCAGTACCTACTGTGACCACTGTTTGCCTCACACAGTGCAACACATCTTAGCATCGGGTTCATCGGGTTGTAGATTGTGATCCGTGGAATGACGGTCCACTCTTCAGTGGCTCTGCGATTGGCTGGTAACCAGTTCAGGGTGTCCCCTACTGCCCGAAGACGGCTGGGAAAGGCTCCAGCACCCCTACGCGACCCTTGTGAGGATAAGCGAATTGGAAAATGGATGGATGGATCTTCAATGGCTGTGCAAAGTTGCTGGAAATTGGCAGGAACTAGAACACAGCGTCATATACGTCGATCCAGCATGATGGCAGTAGGCCAGCCAAGAACATGATCAATGTACACAAAGTAATACTGCTGCAGTAAAGAAATCATTAGGGGCATGCTGCTTCATCTGTCCTGAAAGGGGCTTCAGACAAGCTTTGGGCATGCAAATATATCCTGCCTTACCCTTAAACGTTTTACAACTATGATCTGTAAACAACCACCAAGCACCAGATTAGAATGCTTGAGCTGGCTACTTGTAAAGCTACCACTTTCTGTAGAAACATGGTCATTTTGATAGCATGTGTCTTGGCTGTTCAGCATCCAGTCGTGAATATGTTTGAGTTTTTTTGTTTGAGTTTTTTGGGGCTGATCAAATTTCAGATTGTATGTGTTGTCATTTCAATGCAATCTGCCCAAGGCTTTCAATGACTTGTTTAACCAATCAGATTTTGGATTAACAACTCGCAGCCTTTTTCTGTGCTCTGAATAATTGATCAGAGCACGATAGTCTGATGTTATGCAGCCAATTAGATTGGTGTGAGGCATGTTCTGCCAAAAATGTGAGTTGGATTCTAATTACATGCCGGTGACTGTCGGACATGTGACTGTCGGACATGATCAAAAATTCAGTTTCTAAGCAGACTTTTCAAAAAAAAATTGGGCATTGTGAGGATAAGTCACCCAACACCATTTCTAGCTGGTTTCTTTTAACCTGTAAAAGGATTTATTCGGCACTTCCTGGGCAGACAGGTACCTATCTCAATGAAACGAGGTGTGTTTTTCAATCTATAAATAATCAGCATTTCTGGTATGTTATATTTTATTTTTCACATTTTTGTCCTGGTGTTAAGTCAACTGGGAGCTGCTCCAAAGTATTGTGTTTTGGTATTCACCCAAAATATGTGAAAGCAGACCAACAAGGCCCCACCAGACATGCTCGACAAACAATTTGTTTTCCAAGTCTCCCTTTAATAGTTGTCAGGGGTCAAAACAAGACCACAGTATATATAATGTTATAGACTGAAAACACTCATAAAGACACTTATATGAACAAGAATTTCCTGTTTCAAGTAGAAAAGAGCCCCTCGCTGAACCACAATGGTTTCCTGACCTGTACGCTTTCCGTTGTTTTGCCTGTTTATCAGTGAAAGCGGGATAAAGAAAGAGCGGAAGTGCTGGAGGAAAGCAGGCTATAGGAGCGATAGAGACGGGGAGATTAAAAAGAACAATAGTGAATTAATGGCGAAACGTTGACTATATGTTTTGGTGGTAAAGCACAACACGGTTAGTCGAAATTTTGTCAATAACTAGAAATATACCCATGGAAATTTTGATTGATGACTACCCTGCTTTTGTGAAAGCTGTATCTGGATTTGATCCGTTATGATCTCTTCAAAGCTTGGCAAGAATTATAACAGCCTCATTGCGTATGCACTATACAGTTTAATCCTGAAATATGAAACTATATTAACAATGGCAGGTGGTGAATTTTGGACTTGGGCCTTCAGTGGGTATTTAGTGATTTAATCCACAATTTAATAACACCATAGCGCCGCTAAAACCCCCCAACCCAAAACATTGTGTAATTATGGCTACGTTCACACTGCAGAACTTGTTACTCAAGTGTTCCTAAAACACCTTCGCAGATTCACAGACAATTGGCTGTTTAGGCTCCCTTCCAAGCACTGTCACCCATACGCATCAATATGAAAGAGGTGCGACATTAAAGAAGAGCATTTCACGTATTTCGGGGTATATTACCAAAAGAAAAAATCACATACCTTTATCTTCCAATACGTTACCTCAACAACTCCAAACATCTACAGTACAATAGAATACTTTGAAAAACATTTTTCAATATAAAAACTTGAAATAAATAAACAACATCGTACTCACCAGAGATGCTAATACAGGGGCTCCTATCTGTCAGTTCATGTTAAGTTGTTCACTCACGCATAACTACTCTGAAATTGGTGATTGGTGATCTAAGGTTAGCACAGAAGAGAAACATGGGAAATATGCATGCAACATAAATTGTCTGAACTTTTAACTGCTGATTTATGTACTATCATTGACTCTTCTTTAAACCATGCCACCATAATTGTCATATTTGTATGGTGAAGCAACTGATTCCAACCTCCAGCATTGACATGCAACTTTGATTTGTGAGGTAAAGAGTCATCAAGTCGGTCGAAATTTAACGGCAGTTTCAATCAGGGATTGGCAGGAAGAAAATACATGACTGTTCAAATTGAGGTTGGAAAGATGGAGGCCAACATAAAGAATGAACTGAACCACAAACTTTGTTTTCACATTTTCTGCTTATTTCGATGCAAAATGTGAAGAGAGAAAATGCAGCAGTTAGTGCGAACAGTGGTATTGGTTCCGTCGTGCTAAAATGATCGTCATAGGAGACTGCTGTTGCTTCTTCCATATACTTTATAGATATATACTTTTGTTCTTCTACTTCTCCCTTTCATAATTTTGCTGCTGTAAATTGGGAATTTCTCCATTGTGAGGCAAATAAAGGTTTTCTTATCTTGTCACCGAACGCATTTCGCACACACAATGCACTGTAAATAATCACACACAGTGAACGCCTTGAATCATAAATAATTTATTTTCCACTAGAGCACCACAATATACCCTATTACAGTACAGCATAGTGGGTCACAATCACATCATGAAAAACCAAAAATACAATTAAAAAAACAACAACCAAAAGGCGTGTAGAAATCTTTTTTCCCTGCTAGTCAGGATGTCCACTGGCATTGCCCGTTTGGGCTGGTGATCCACACTCCTTGTTTGATGAAGGTGGAGGGAGGACAGGAGGGGGCGGCGGGGTTGACTAACTAAAATATAAAGGGAATACCGTCTCTTTTGAATACACTAAAAACAAAACGAAAACAACATCAGTGCAATTTGTTTTGAAAGCTAATGACAGACAGACGAGGGTGAAACAAAAGCGTCATATTGGCAGAAATACAGTATGGCTCAGTGATGACATTTTCCTAACCTCGAACAAAGTGGATCAATTGGCCGTTGACTGACTGATAAGTTTTGTAATGTTCTTCCATCTTGAAAACATTTGAAAGGCCTCTTCTTCTAGTCAGCAACCTTCCTAAATTGTTCAAATGACACTAATCGTATGCAGCGTTTCTGCATGTGCACTGTCATCACTTGTCAAAAGACCTCACCAGAAGACCAAGAGCTTTCCTAACCACTGTGAGCTAAGCACATGACTATGGCGAGAGCATGACATGACACCAATATTCACCCAATATGTGTATAAAATGTCATCACTTTTAGTTTCTCCATGGATGGAAAGTTTTTGACTCAACCGCAAATGACGGCTCAAGGTTCAACTCTTTGAGATTCCACAAGGCCACAAAGCAAAGCGATCAAAATCCAAATGAAGTACAGTGAAAGGGACACGAATGGCAGAAGCCATTTTTTGTCATGTTAGGGATAGACTGTACACGGGTTTGGATTTGCTTCCTTCAAAAACAATTAATAATAATCCAAGGAATTTGGGAGTTTTATTTCCTAAGGAAGGAAGGGAAAAAAAAAGAGACTTTTCGATAGTGTCCCATTTCAGTTGTTGGTTGCAAAATAATATGTTGTGTTGCACACTTTTTCGTGTGGCAGTCACAGACAGATCATATTTGATGATTAGTTGGCTTGTTAAGGGATGGACAACCTCAGCTAAACCATGTTAACATATTCACGAGAGGTTTGTTTCCTCGAGAATAAATATTCAGTCCGTGCTATTGAACCGGATATTATTCTTAACTCCAACAAATATATATACTGTACAATACATACTGGATGCAGTGCTTAACAAATGTATTCGATGACAAGATTTTTGTGCTTAATGCAGACACTTCCAATTCTGTGAGATCTCGATGCTTCACCAACTTGAACACAAAAGAGGACTTACAAACTGATTTTTTAAAAAATAGAATGAAAACATTTCCAGCAATAGCTCCAAAATCAAAGTAGAAAAAAAATCAGTCTAACTGCGAAGAAATATACTGCTGCAAAACATTGTTCCCCTACATTTATATAACATTTCCCATTCATAACTAAACTGCAAATTTCAAATTCATTCCAATGAATTAGTTTCTGTTAATGTTTATATATTCCCATTAATTCCCCAAGAAAGTTTTGATGCTGGAATTTGCAAGCCCATTTCGTCATTGCGGCTGTTTTGAATAGCTGTATTTGCTCCAAGTTGGCCTACTTCAAATTGAGATATAAGATGACACGTTTAAGCAATGTTGTTTTTTTCCAGAGCATGTGAGAATAGCCAAAAAATAAAAAAAGTACATTTCTTGGAACCAACTAGAATCTTAAGAAAAAATAATTGCTGCTTGCATTATCTCAAACTGAATGGTTGCCATTTCAGTAGCTTCTTCCATCTTTCGCATTCAACAAATGCTGCAGCACTGCCAATGTCAAATGTTTGACATGCATCATAATAATTGCTTTAATGCCCATGTTATCAGCATGCTCACTACAGTATGTGGTCTGAAATATCTAACGAGGAAGCTACAGCAACTCGTTGTCATTAGTCTTTTATGCGCTCCACCTACAAAGGTCTTAGGCCTGTCAGAAAATGAACAATCTTCAAGCTGCTTATTGCTTTGTTCTACAGAATAGCCATCTATTTGCTGCAACGTGTGCAAACCGAGTTTCACTCCCAAACAATGTTTTTTTTCACAAATATTTTATCGAGTCAACTGTTTTGAAAACCGTTTGGAAATCGAGCTGCACATCTGGAACACTTTCACAAGTTGCTCACCCTTTCACTATATAAGCGGACAGCAGTTATTTCCAAAACTATTAACATTTTACAACAACAAAAAAATCTTTAATGGAGCACCTGACAGATACAAAGGGTCGGCGAGGTTGCAATTCTACTTCTCGAATATATTCAAAGTTTCTTGAGTGTAGCGCACCGAAGCACGAACATCTTAAATAGCAAGACAAAGAACACATAAAAAAATACAAAGGATACAAAACAAAGACAGATGCAAATGAGGAGGTGGTATGACTGAAAAAAGCGCGAGCGCAAAGGTGGATGGGGATTGAGGGTGGATGGATCTGTGTAATTTTCAGAACTCATTTCACATGTAGACACTTATCACATAAACTTCCAGTGTTTGCCTTAATCTGTCTCGTGCGACAAGCGCGTGAGGTGATTCATGTTGACTGGGCCTTCTATAGAAGCCCATTGAAAAAAAGGGCACATCCACTTGCGCGTTGTTGCGATGGCAATCAACATTTTGTCATTACAATACTAACGCTATTATTTCATCCTTCATGTTAAAAACTAAGTTTTTTTTTTCCCACCAGGGTTTTACTGATTCATTTATTCAATAAGCTCTTGGCAGTGTCACTGTTGTGAGGCTGTTATCAACATGTGACAAGGTTTTCTGGAGGGCAATGGTTCCCAGCCAGTCAGTGTCATGTCACACAAGTGTGCCTTGAGAGCGCATCAGGGGTGCCGCTGGAAATTATCCAATCACATTTAGTCTGTCCCAATTTAAAAAAAAAAAAAACATCTGAATACCTGTATATATACCTGTCCACTGATGGTTGGGAAACACTGCTCTAATGTGTCGTCTATTGATATGTGATAGATCATGTCGAGACAAGTCAAGAGCAATTGTAATTTTCAGTTTTCTTCTATCAATCAGGAAAATGTAACCATTTCAATTAACAAAGCTGTAGAATACGTACAGCAATTCTCCTCAACTGAATTAACTAATAAGGGACAGAACTGTTTGGTAGTTTTTATTTTGAGTTAAAATGAGGGAAGTCAAGACTCAGGGCCCTATTTTCATGCCCAGCGCAAGTCTAGGTCAAAATTCAGCCTCATTGTGCGTGTGGGTGAAGTTTTCTTTCTTTTGCAGAGGCATGTAGTTTGAAACTGGCAGTTTGCACTGTTTTGGGTATGAAGCCAACATGCTTCCGGGCTACTCTCACACCCTCTAAATTCGGCGCACAGTCTACATGGCTGAATTGCATACAGTAGATTGACGCATGTAAATACGTTAATACGCAACTGCAACCTCTCTCCACTTGCAGCTCATGTAGAGTCGGCCAGGACAATCATAGATCACTACTGTTGAGTGGGCACCTGCAGAACGGTTTCCACCCAACCGTTTGTGCCCGTTTGTGACACTCATCACCCATAGCTGTTCTGCAGCCAGGGGGTCATTTTAAAAATGCAATCATGATCAAAACAATAATAATAATTAAAATAATAATAATAATGCATTCAATGAATTGATTTTTACAATGACTGAGAAACTTTGATGTACACTTTTGTCATATCTATGAATGAGAAATGCTGTCACCAAATACACATGTGCCTGGTGCACAGAATCTGCCAACTCAAATTCACCCAAATCACATTACACCGCCTGCACCACAACTTTGACCTGCTTCCAGCAGGTATGCGTTTAGCCTACTTTCAGCCACCAAGTCATCAGGTGCGCCGGGCCACGTAAAAGAAAAGGCTCCGGGTCTGCGGGAATGCACGGCATGGCACGGCATGATCTGTCAAATTCTAAGCGAGGCTTGCGTCGCCATGAAAATCAAGATGTGCCAGTTTATATACCCATGCGCGGGTGCGCTGCCAATAAAAATAGAGCCCTGAGTATCAGTTGATCACGATTAATTCCACTGTGTTTCTCTGAAAGACAGTGGTAATTTATCATCTTAATGTATGGCAAACACCGCACAAAACATGTCAGGCAGTTGCCGATGTCTTGTATAAATATGACTTCATGGTGTTCATCGTCATTAAGAAATAGTCAGGACTTCTTACTCTTCAAGCCTTTTGTTTTGCTTGTTTAGCTACATGGGAACAATACCCCAGTCTAATTCTGTGAGCACCAAAATAACTGCACTGTTACCCTTACAGGAGAAAGAGGCATGATTGGATATGACAGGTTGAATCTTGAAATTGGATAGCTGGGGGGGGGGGGGGGGGCGATGCTTGGAAAGCCGAGCAGGGCACCGCACACTGAAGGCACACTTCAACTTGGACGAATGTTCAGCATCAAAATATTTGCTCACCAGCCAGATTTGATGTCTGCTAAAGAGCATGGAAAAAAACAAAAAAACAAATACAAGGCACATGGTGTCAAAGTCTTCATGGAATCAAGGTCTGTGTAGTGTATTTGTATGAGTGTAAGCAGTGCCATTTTGGAATGAAGTTTATTTGTTCAGTACCGCTAATCTTGAACACATGACACTGGACCGTGTGAGTGAAAATAGAAGAGATAGCATGGTTGCAATTGGTGTGTGTGCGTTCTTGTGGAAAGGAAGTTGGGTGTGGCTTGTGCTGGCTTAGTTTTCTAGCTGCACTTGCAAGACTTGACCTTCATATTGGAGAGGTGTTCTATTTTCGGCGTCTTGCCGATATAGTAGAGGATGGTGAGGGGTTCCAGGTCCTGAGACACACAGCAGGGTGACGCTGATGCATCAGGGTTAATGCTGTTATAAAGGCCTAACACCTGGAAACACAAAAATAACAATCAAATGGTCGCGATTATAGTTTACAATGTAACTTTATTGTTAACATTCCTCACTCGCAATTCATAGATTATTTCAACTACAAGCCTTTGTTAACCTGATAGTACCTTGGCATGCTGCGTGTCAGCACTCCAGAGATAAGGACAGGCTCCAGCGCAAAAGTTGGCCTCGTAGCCCTTTGGCTCATGAATCCACCTCCAGCCAAGGTCTTTCTTGAAGTCAATGTAGAGCGTTCTCAAGCAGCAGTTGTCTTGAACATTTCTGTAGTTCACAAGGGAGAAGAAGATGAGAGGTAAAGTTTTTTACAGAGTTCTGTTCGTCCTTCAATCCATCCTCTACCACTTATCCAGGGTCAGGTCGCGGGGGCAAAAGCTTTCGCAGGAAACCCAGACTTTCCTCTCCCCAGCCACTTCTTCCAGCACTTCCCCGTGGGATTCCAACATGTTCCCAGGCCAGCGTGTCCTGGGACCTCACCAGGGAGGCATCCTAATCAGACGTTCAAGCCACTTCATGTGGCTCCTCTCAATGTGGACGACAAGTGGCTCGACCCGGATGACCAAGCGTTGCACCTTGTCTCTAAGGGAGAGCACAGACTCCCTGCAGAGGAAGTTCATTTTGGCGCTTGTATCTGGGATCTCGTTCTTTCAGTCACGACCCATAGCTTGTGACCATAGATGAGGGTTGGGCGTAGATCGATCGATAAATCGAGAGCTTCGCCTTTTGGCTCAGCTCCTTCTTCACCACGACAGTCGGCATCACAGCAGATCTCCCGTTCCATCCTACCCTCACTCATGAACAAGATCCCAAGATACTTAAACTCCTCCACTTGGGATAAGATCTCATCACGACCTGGAAAGGGCACTCCACCTTTTTCCCACTGAGGACCATTGCTTCATATTTGGAGGTGCTGATTTTCATCCCAACCGTTTCACACTCAGATGCGAACTGCTCCAGTGAGAGTTGGAGAAGCCAACAGCACCACATCAGATGTAATACTGAGGCCACCAAACCGGGCCCCCTCAACACCTCGGCCGCCCCTAGAAATTCTGTCCATAAAGGTTAAGAACAGAATCTGTGACAAAGGGCAGCCTTGGCGGAGTTTAAACCACACTGGAAACAAATCCGACTTACTGCAATGCGAACCAAACTCTGACATCCGTGGTATAGGGACCAAACAGACCATAGTTCTGCTCGTATGCGACATTAAACCTCCTTTTCCATCAAACGCATTTACTGTACCAAGGCAAGATCAAATTAAATGTACAATTTGGTGAAGATGTGGTTCAAAATCTTTGACTTCAATGAAATATTGTCGGACATAGACTGATATTCCTCCAAGTATTAGCAGGGTACTAAGAAAGAGGAAATTGACATACAAATCGCATTATATTAATAGACTGCTTTTTACGTGGGATAAGCTTTAAAGCTTTGCCAATAAATCTGTATTTTACACTGAACAATAATCCATTCACGGCAATTTGTTTTCCCACATTCTAAATTAGTTCCCAGGTGTTTCAATAATGACTGTGACATGCTTTTGTCTAAATACCCTGAGCATCAAGAATTATAGCAACCGCTTTTTCAAGCCCCACTGAAATCATCCGGTTTTGAAGAAGCAGTCCTGTCTCAATCCTCCTCCAGGGTTTGCTAATGCGAATGAACACTGTTTTTTTCCCCCCATAACGACTAGGAGATGAGCTACGGGGGTATTTACTTATAGAGTACTGAGCCCCAAAAAGCAAGTACAAATTCCAAGGTGCAAGTGAGTCCTTATAATGACAGCAAATCCATCAATTCTTAAAACCACGGAACTCCACCGTTGCATGAAAGAGACACAACACCAAACACCAATATCCAATTTCCATAATATGTGCCCCTTAAAATTGAAGATCAGTTTAGAATGCCAATTGGTCAAACCAATCTTTACAAGTGGCAGAGCAGAAATAATCAAATTTAGAAGTAGAGAATGATGACGCAGGCAAAACCTCGACACAAAACTTAAATGGTAAATGAAACAATATTCAAACAATACATATTGCACTTGGCTATAAAGCTTTCCTAAACCGGTAATTTGTCAGAATAGCAAGTTCATTCATACTGGTGATGGATGAGCTACAGTAGCTCAGTACCTGGAGCAGTAAGCTGCATCCAGGGCTCTCTTTGTTCGATGCGCCTTGTGGTGGAACGGAGACTCCAATCGGTATGAGGGCAGCAGCATGATTAGAAGGTGTGGTGTCCGAGTATTGTGGCGCAGCCTCTTGAGTACTTTTAGATCACCGCCGCTGACGAAGCTGTCATCAATACCTAGAGAAGAGATACATAATAATAAATCGATGTCAGCGGACTCAACAGATTAGAATGTAAAAGCATTGATGATGAATAGTCCACAAATTTGACCCTAACATTGCTTATGAAACTTTCAGATCAAATAACCTGCAAACCGTGCTTCCAGCTCCTCACTCTTGTTGGGAATAATGTAGTTATTTGATGGAACAAAAGTACAGCATGGACAATGTAGGCTGAGCTTGAATCCACTGTTTCTGTCTGGGGAGAGAAAAATATCACATCAGGCTAAAGTCATCGATGTTCTACATCCAGTAAGGAAGGAGTGTTGGACTGCAGTCACCTCTGTGATTCATCCATTCGCTCACTGCCTCCGTCACATCAAAGGTCAGCCACTCACCCTCCGTTTGCGTTCGTACCACCCGGCTGTCAATGTATCGTTGAGTTGGCGACGTCAGGTCTTTGTGTGCTAAAATCTGAGCACAGTAGAGAGGCGTGAGACATCAAATCGAAGACAGATAATACAAACAAGTACAATCTTTGGAAAACTGTACATTCGATCTAATTTCCCAACTTTTTTGGGACTGTTGTTGTGTAGCTGTGAGCTACTACGGCAAAAGCCAGAAATTCAAATGTCTTCTGAAAAGTCTCAAAGATACAACAAAACCGGTTGTGATTATTTTGGCTGCCAGTTCCTTTGCGGTCTCTTGACTAAATGCAAATTTATTTTGTTGAAAAGATGCAGCGAATTAAATTAAACTGCCAGACCAGTTAAAATAGATTTTTTTACATACATAGCTCTCAATGGCAGTGAATGAGTTGACTCATTAATTGCCAGCCCTCTGTTAACTCATTCACTCCCAAAGACGTTTTCAGACTTGGTTTAGAATTGGCTGGTACTGAATGAGTTAATTGGCTTGAACGCCACATCAGTTATGGCTGTGCCACATATTGTATCGTATAGAATGCAAGTAGGCCATTTTGTTCAGTACATGCTTTCGGACTAGAAGGTTGCGGATTTGAATCTCTCTGCAGCCTCTCCCCAAAAAGGGGAAGTGCACCTCGTTGCAACTTGAGAGATGCTGTAATAGAATGCATGTGGTGTGTGACTTGTTTCTTTGTGCGACATAATGTATCAAAACACAATCGAATGAAAAAAAATATCTCTCATTGGTCAACATCCGATACCCAGTCTATAAAAAGAGGAACACACACAAGCTAAACCACATTGCATAATTGCCAAAGAATTAATTGAGCTCTACCTAGTTTGCTCTCTCTTCTTTGATTGATTGCCCAGGAGCAAGAACGGAACCAGATGGCAGATAAGCCTCGATTATTACTCCGCTGTCCTGTCCTTCAGAACTGTATGTTTATTTTGGCTCATCGCAAACTAATGGGTAAAACACAACTCCTGTAGCTTCCACTCAGATTTCTTTTTTTGCCGGGACTGTTGGGTTAGTTGTAATACATTTTATTCCATTTATTTTCTTTTTATCAATCAAAAAAGTATAAGAGGTTTATGTTACTAACAAAAGGAAGTTAGAGTTATTTTATTCATGTCCAAAAGGGGAAAAGATTGAACGCTCAACTCAAGATAATGGGAGTTATTATATATATATATATATATATATATATATATATATATATATATATATATATATATATATATATATATATATATATATATATATATATATATATATATATATATATATATATATATATATATATATATATATAGCGGCTGGATAGCTCAGTTGGTAAGGCATCGGTTTGGCATATGGGTGAGGCATATGGGTGAGGGAGGTTGCACATAACAGCAGTGCAAAATGGCTGGTGACCCTGAGAGAGGAGCACAGCAACCTCCTGAGCAGAACCCAGTTACCATAACAGTGGTAGACATACAGGAGCGAGTCTCAGATATGAAAAACTGGACAGCACCAGGCCCGGACATGGTCCACACCTACTGGCTAAAGAAACTCACAGCACTCCATGAGCGCCTAGCAACACAAATGAACCAGTTGCTGAAGGATGGGACTCACCCAGGATGGCTAACCGAAGGGCTTAACGATCCTGATCATGAAGGATCCCTCAAAGGGTACAGTCCCATCCAACTATCGGCCAATAACCTGTCTCTCCACAACATGGAAGCTCATGTCAGGCATCATTGCGGCTAAGATAAGTGGACACATGGATCAATACATGAGCGAAGCGCAGAAGGGCATTGGTAGAGATACCAGAGGAGCCAAACATCAGCTCCTGGTTGACAGAACAGTCGCACAAGACTGCAGGTCCCGACATACCAACCTGTGCACAGCCTGGATTGATTACAAGAAAGCCTACGACTCGATGCCACATACATGGATCACTGAATGCTTGGAGTTGTATAAGGTGAACAGGACCTAAGAGCCTCGTTGCGAACTCGATGAGGATGTGGAAAACCACACTTGAAGCCAATGGCAAGCCACTTACCCAAGTGTCCATCAAATGTGGCATATACCAAGGTGATTCACTCTCCCCACTGCTGTTCTGCATAGGACTGAACCCCCTAAGCCAAGTAATAACCAAGACAGGCTACGGATACCGCCTCAAAAATGGAGCTACGATCAGTCACCTCCTCTACATGGATGACATAAAGCTGTATGCTAAGAGCGAAAGGGACATAGACTCCCTGATCCACACAACCAGGATCTACAGCAGCGACATCGGGATGTCATTCGGGCTTGAGAAATGTAGCCGGATGGTGACTAAGAGAGGCAAGGTAGTCCGCACTGAAGGGTCTCACTCCTGAAGGAACAATAGCAGACATTGAGGACAGCTATAAGTACCTCGGTATACCACAAGCCAATGGCAACCTCGAACTGGCAACAAGGAAAGCGGCTACGGCCAAATACCTCCAGCGGGTGAGGCAAGTCCTAAGAAGCCAGCTCAATGGCAAGAATAAGACCCGGGCAATAAACAGCTATGCCCTGCCAGTGATCAGATACCCTGCAGGAATAATCAGGTGGCCAAAGGAAGAGATTCAGACCACGGATGTTAAGACCTGGAAGCTCCTAACAATGCATGGAGGGTTCCATCCCAAATCCAGCACCCTGAGACTGTACGCAAGCGAAAGGAAGGAGGCCGGGACTAGTGAGTGTGAGAGCCACTGTCCAGGATGAAACATCCAAGCTCCATGAATACATCAAGGAGAAGGCTCCAACGGATGATGTACTCAGAGAATGTCTCAGACAATGGGGAACAGAGGATGAGGTGCTGGAAGAGGGACCATCATGGGAGGACAAGTCCCTACACGGGATGTACCACCGGACCATAAGTGAAGTGGCTGATCTCAAGAAGTCCTATCAGTGGCTAGAGAGGGCTGGCCTGAAGGACAGCACAGAGGCACTCATCCTGGCTGCTCAGGAGCAGGCCCTGAGCACCAGAGCCATTGAGGCCCAGATATACCACACCAGACAAGACCCAAGGTGTAGGTTGTGCAAAGAGGCACCGAGACGATCCAACACATAACTGCAGGGTGTAAGATGCTGGCAGGGAAAGCCTACATGGAACGCCATAACCAGGTGGCTGGCATAGTCTACCGAAACATCTGTGCCGAGTATGGACTGGAAACCCCAAGGTCAAAATGGGAAACACCTCCCAAGGTGGTGGAGAATGACCGGCGAAGATCCTGTGGGACTTCCAGATCCAGACTGACAAGATGGTAATGGCGAACCAACCGGATATCGTGATCATTGATAAAGGGCAGAAGAAAGCCGTTGTAGTGGATGTAGCGGTCCCAAGTGATGGAAACATCAGAAAGAAGGAACACGAGAAACTCGAGAAATACCAAGGGCTCAGAGAGGAGCTGGAGAGAGCCTGGAAGGTAAAGGTGACAGTCGTGCCTGTGGTGGTCGGAGCACTCGGGGCAGTGACCTCCAAATTAGATGAGTGGTTGCAACAGATCCCGGGAACAACATCAGACATCTCAGTCCAGAAATGTGCAGTGCTGGGAACAGCAAGGATACTGCGCAGAACCCTCAAGCTTCCTGGCCTCTGGTAGAGGACCCGAGCTGAATGGGGGACGGACACCACCCGAGGGGTGAGATGAGGATTTTTTTTTTTATATATATATATATATATATATATATATAAATAATATACTTTTATCAAATACTGATACAATCGTAGCTTCTTGTGACTTTCCATTTTCACAGATGTACACACAGAAACGGGTGACTTGCACCGTTGTGGGCATGAAAACAGTGAAGTACCTTCGCAGCCAAAGGAAGCGGCTTCTCTCATTTCCTTTGAATTCAGCGCATGAGATCGCACAGTCTACATGGCGGAAGCAGTACCTGACGCCTGAGTCCATGTAGGATATCGGCGCGTACAAAGTAAGTTTATAAGGAACTGACAGCAGCCCTTCACAGGCGGATGATGTAAAGTTGTCACATAGTTGTCACACGTGCACACGAACGATCAGGGTGGAAAGCTGTCTTCTGATCTGCAAAATCCCCTGCCAACTTCCAATCTACCATAAGTGGAGACCTTCTTGAAGTCCCTCATGAACGCAGTGTGCGTGTGTCAATTTCCTTCATGAACTCCAGTAGTTCACTTCCGCCATGTAGAACATACACCTCTCCTGTGGTGAGTTTGCAGGGAATGAGAGGATCCGCTCATTCCCATGTGCACAGACTGCACCTCGCCCTACACTTGTGTTGGGCACGTGTCTTTCTGTCTGCTCTATCTCTCTATCTTAGAAACAACCTCGACATACAGGCAAAGTCTTTAAAAGCATTTCAGGGGCTCATATATTTTCAAACGCGTCTAAATTAAGTGTTGTGTATAGCTGTGTCTCCACAGATCTGAGTTAGTGATTGTGCGCGTGTGTGCGTGTGTGTGTGTGTGTGTGTGTGTGTGTGTGTGTGTGTGTGTGTGTGTGTGTGTGTGTGTGTGTGTGTGTGTGTGTGTGTGTGATAAATGTGCATAAGGTGGATGTTATCATGTTTCCCTCGTTGTACCGGCCTGTCCTTTCCTCCCTCACAGGCGCTATGTTTTCGTGAGACTCTCCCAGAGTTTGGAGCTGTGTTTAGCCCAGCTGTCATTCCCTTGTCTGGATGTAAACATAGCATGGAAACCGGCTGGTGCCGACAGGCTGACCGACAGTCAGTTCTGGATGACTGCAGAACCAAATCACTTATCTAAATTCTTTAATCAAGTAGGCCCACCCTTTAGCTCTGTATAAAAAAAAACGTGGACGTTTAAACAATTTATATGTTGTGTATAATAGCAATTTATTCTGTTTTATTCTGGTGCCGAGCCTTTTTCTTTGGGGATGTTGTCACTTCCTTTTTTTATGTGCACTGCTTGCGGGCATGTTTCGAGTGAACAGCAACATGAGCAACGCAAGCCAGGAAAGAAAAAGCAATAAAGAACCTTCAGCCTTTTGCGTCTTTCGACTTCCGTG
This sequence comes from Hippocampus mohnikei, assembly GCA_026261675.1. Taxonomy (NCBI): domain Eukaryota; kingdom Metazoa; phylum Chordata; class Actinopteri; order Syngnathiformes; family Syngnathidae; genus Hippocampus; species Hippocampus mohnikei. The sequence goes on along the minus strand of JAKGUB010000556.1, from coordinate 16,135,699 downwards.
TGGCTGTTTATTCAAAGAATAAACGGCCAACTGAACCCAAGTGAACTACTTAGTCAAGAGCGTAGGCTCTCGATTTGTGCATGAGATCTCAATGCATTAATTTGATAGCACATTGATCAACAGTTGCAAATAAGTAATTCGCTTCTGCTTCCCCTGATGGTTTGGATCTCAAGCAATCACATCAAACTAACAGATAAGTACTCGTTGTAATAAGCAGTTTGGAACTTAAACTTTGAGAAGCTTTTAAGCCGTTTTCTTCATCATAACTCCTTCATCATTCACAGCAAAATAATGATTGCTTATGACCGTATTACCTGGTAGAGCTCAATGCGCTGCTCAGCTACTCTTGCCGTAGGATTTTGAAGACGAAAGATTCTCAGCTCGGCTCTCACCAGGTTGGAGGCGTTCTTCTCCTTGGAGGACACGTCAAACATGAGCCGTCTGAAGTAAGGGTTGAAGAGAGTGGGAGAAATCACATCTGAAACACAAACGGATTTTTGGTGATGAAAATAATTCATAGAAGAAATTTGATCATTCATCTTTCTCAAGTATTTATAGCTCCAATGTGCCGTTATCGCTTGTACTACATGCAATCCAATCAATCACGCATTTATATATTTCCTATTAAAGTTTCTCAAATTTGTTTCACTGTCTCATCGGTTACCTGGTTTAAAATAAAAACTTGACATCCAGGATTACAGTAGGCTATATATCCATGATCACAGTGGTAGAACGAGACAAGACGTTAAGCCATAGTATATCCACAGCAAATCTGTAGGTACAGTGCTTCACAAATATAAACTTCTATTTATTTTATGTGTCATAAAAGCCCATCAAGGAAGCTGTGGCACGAATTTCACATTGGGTGGAGGTCTAATACCATAATCATTTGTAAATAAATAAAATAAACAGAATTGCTGGATTACAAGACATGTTCAACTCTTTTGCCACATGTCCAACATGCCCAAAAATAAAGTTGACAACATTTGTTATCTTGAAAGTTGCCAAAGCAGATCCGTCTTGCGAAATGTGTCATCTTAGGGAAGCAGAACTCCAGCAACGGAAGACTTTCACGGAATGACTGCAGCCGGTGCACAGTCATTTTCGTGCACGGCTGCACCCCCCCACAACCACTACTTGCATGTGTGAAGGTTTGACAGATGTTTCCATAAGAGCTGGGTGACACATGTTGACAGCCATGCGGCATGTAAAAACCGTTTGGTCATATGACATTCACAAGCTGAGCCATGACCGCTCATTAACGTAACTCCTGAACAACTGTGGTGTCATTTTCGATCGACAGCAAATGGCAGAATGTCTGACCCCTGAGATGAATAAAAGCAGGTGGATTTTGCTGCTTAATTCATATTTCAAAAACACAACATTAATCAGAATACCATTATTTTGACGAGTGGTTCTGCATCAAAGATCCAGTTTTATTGTAACAAACATTTTTGAGTTGATTTCCCCTAGAAGCTAAGCAAAACATCATTCTTTTCCACTTGTTCATGCTTGATTATGCGTGTGTCAGGCCAAGTTGTGGATATGTGTGCATTTTATGTCATGAAACAATGACTGTGGATGTTTTGAGAAACAATGACTTCTCAATTACAGAGGTGGTGAACAACCACGCGTGGGTACACAATCATGGCTAGCCCTCAGTGAGGTGTTTTGTCACTCTGGCCACCTTAAATGTCTCATTTGCATTTACATTCTGGAAAGGTAATTTACCAATTATTAAGGATAATATCTATATGCAACTTATAAACAAACATAATGATTGCACCCCAGACACAATGTCAGGAAAATTGCAACACTGGTAAAATTGTAACACAGTGTGACATGTCGTGTTTTTACATGTAAATGTGAAGCGCGGATCAGGAAAGCGTAGTGTGGGAGCGGAACAACGAGTGACAGAGGAGGTGATTCATGTACGATTGTACTGGCCCAGTGTGAGTGTACCCGAATTCTCCTTTTAGTCTGTGTACAATACACAAAACGGAACGGCCAAATTGCACAGTTGGGGCTTGCTGCAAAACCAATATAATATTTATATATTTCATCATCTGAATTTGTCATACATTTGTCTTGGATCCCAACGACCCAATGAGAATCATTACTCATCAACTGGAATTGAGGTTTCCATGTGGAAGACTGGAAGACAAAAACAGGGAAAAAGAAGGATTTACTGTGTCAGATTTACTGTTTCAGCTTTGCAATGTTTGTCCAGCCAAGTCTTGGGTTTCTTACAGCCACCTGTGAAATATCTCTGCTGCCACGGCGTCCATCTCTCTAGCCTTACAGTTTCTACCGCAATGCACAAATCCGGCAGTCACTCAATGATAACATTTTTGAACCATTGTTCAATATTTCCACTAACCAGGACTACTTCGCAAAAGCCACACACACACACACACACACACACAGACTCATGCACAACACTTTGGTCTACAGTTGTATGGTAAAGTTGTAGTTTTAGGGCGGAGTTTTGCTGTTCTATCTGTTTGTTTGTCCATCAGACCTCTTCCTGCTGTGGGTGGTGCCACTATGATTCTGGTAGGTAGTGACCCTAAAAGTGAAAAATAATTCATGTATTGTCACATCTATCCATCGCACCGCTCTATGGCGCACCACTTGGCAAAACGAGTTTTTCACACTGCACTTAGATTCATTCCCGGTGAGAGCTGATGGCCCAGGGATGCCTGCACTCTATGTCGGAAGGTCGGGTGGGCACCTTTATCTGCACGATGACATATATACGTGACTTATCTTCATTTATGAGGTCTTGAAAGGCAACATGCCAACAACATACCTAAGCACGTCATTAAACGGTTCACGATAACCACTCACATGTTGAAGTGACTATTTACCACTAAATGTTTCTCGGAACTCATTTTGAAAGAAGAAGAATGTTTTTCTGCTCCACACTCTTGTAATACTCTGCAACAAGCCCAACACCATTTCAATAATTGGATCAAGAGCTATTTTGCTTTTGAATATTGGTGATTTATAATAATGTACGTGATGAAATGTAACATAACTATTGTTCCTGTACAATTTCCTCTCGACATGATTTAAAACGTGAGCTTATAAATACAACTTTAAAATCACGTGAAATTAAATGATTTATAATTTAAACTGGAGAGAAAGCTAAGTTTTTCAGTCCAACTTAAAATAATGTCCATATCTGAGCATAAGTATGCAATGAACAAGAACCGTTTGACAACATGACAACAGCGCAATGTTTGACACAGAGCAGAACATTGAAAATCAGGATCTTGACCTTCACTCACACTGTACACAACCCTAACTACCAATGTGAAAATGTTTCTTTTCACACCCCCAAAACCATAAACTCTCTGGTGCTGATCAGTTGACATCCTTCACTATTATCGAGTGTGCAGCAGTAGCCAAGACTAATGATGCTCTTGTTCGTTTCCTTCCAATCTGTCAACAGAGAAAGTTCAACTTCCAGCTCCGAAGGGACGTGAATGAAAAGCGTTTACACAAACTGCTTCAGACTCTTGTGAATGAATGTGCTGTGCTTTGACACAACACTGACTGCATTGAGCAGAGGTTCACAAGAAGGTTTCACTCACACAGATCCACAATGTGGTAGCAGAAAAATGTTTACATTCAGTACAAACTCACTCATTATAACTGAGTGAGTGCTCTGTAACAACATCAGCCCCCATTCCTTTTTTTCCAAGTACCGTACTTTCACGACCATAAGGCGCCATTAAAAGTCTAGTGTATGAGCCGAGTTCCAAAACCTGACTGAGCGCGCTTCTGGCCGACACGCTGTTTATATAGAGAAAAGGCGGGCGTAAGTGATGTCAGGCATGCGGAAGTCTGCCAATGAGTGAAGGGTGGGCGTGCCCAACAACACGGTGCGCCGAATGGTCGTGAAAATACGGTACAAAGAACTTGTCAATATCATGTACAATTCAAGGCTCTTGCATTTGTGCTTCTGCTGCATGCACACCTTGCTGCATTTATGCAGGTCAATAAGTATCACTGTTATTTTTTTCCTCTTATTTATTTTTCTCTTATTTTATTGTTTTATTGTTTTTTTTATTTTGACGAGCTGCTTATTGTGTGCAGAGTCATAAGGAAGCCGAAGCCTATGATAGTTAAGATGGATTCATACATGGTTGAAGTGACACAAGTAACCCAATTTCTTTATAGGTCAGAGCATGTGTGAATAAATCTAGGTTGCAAAGTCAAATGTCCTCATGCCTCTTCCAAATATGGAGAAAAATCTCGTTATGAAACTGCCATAGTGAATGCAAAGTAAAGGGACGGGACAGATATACAGTATATAGTACAGTGCTTTGTCGCTATGAGCCTGACGTCACTGGAATATGAAGATCATAGACACGCTGTACTTTATCTATGTGCAAATAATGTAGTACACACTAAATGCAGAACGGTAAATCAAAACGACATTGAAAGGTGGCCAGTGAAGTAATGTCACGATTACCTGCATTTTATGGGGGAGGCTGTCCAATTCAACAAAGTGCCCTCAGGCTCGCATTGCCAACCTCACGTGAGCAAACCCAGAAACCCGGTGAGCCGTGACATTCAAATGCAAGCCCGAGGGCGCTTTGATGTCAATTTCAGTTCACAGAAGGGGCGATGCAGGATAAAATGTCAGCCCCTGAGATGGATGAAAATGGGTAGATTAATCTGCTTAATTCTAGATTTCACAAATGTAATTTTACTCGAAATACCATGTTTAGCCTGGGCACATATTGGATTTATCTAATATACGTACATGAAGTTGGTTGAGCAGTTTTTTTTTTTGTTTCTGCCCTCTCTAAAAAAATAAAAATTATTCCATGCAGCAAATCATACATTTCTGTTTGCAAGTTGCCCTCATGATATTGTAGTGGAGGGTTTCGCATGACCATATGATCCTAGGAATTTGTTTTTCCCGCACTCATTGGGACAGTGAAACCCGGATGCTCCTCAAATCCCGTCCCCAGGACCGGGGACCAGTCCCTGTACTGCACTGTCAGAGCTGACCTGAAGCGTGGCATCAAAGAAAGGCAAACAGGCCTACAAATGGAAGATTGAGGAGCAGTTCATGACTAATAACCCGCGGAGGATGTGGTAGTGTCGACAGCACTTCACCATCCACAATGACAATCATGGAGTGTCCGTGAATGCAGATGCGTCATTGACAGGGGAGCTAAACCGCTTCTTTGCCCGCTTTGAGACTGACAGAGCAGGCTCAGTCACAGCACACCCACACCCCCTCCAGCAGCACACTGACACTTTAGGAACACAAAGTGAGATGTGTGTGTAGTACCATAAACCCCAGCAAGCACGCATTCAAAAAATAATTGTAGGTATCTGCGGACTGCCGATCCGGCTGGGGCATTTTCAGCCATCGCCATAGTTGAAAAGAAAAGCACTCTTGGTGCTTGATAGATAAGTAATATCTAATATCCTGTCTAGCTTGTGCATGTATCCCATGACGTCCTTTCCATCAAAATGCGATGGGAATTCACTCGGGTGGAATGTTGACGTATAGGCGCTAGTTTTATCGCTACGCTCCATTGTTAGTCCTTGGCCTGCTGACGCTACTTTCCTGCCAATGTGGCTGCGTAAACAAATGCATGCAGGAATAGTCACGTTATTGCAGTGTCCACAAAGCCATACTATTTTCATATACGCCTTCACCTTTGCTCATTGTCATGAAATAATATTGTTGTATTGTTTTGAATTTCTTCACATATTGCGTATATTTCACATTTTAAAGGTAGGAAGAACGTCAGTTGGGATACATGAGAACCAAAAAGTACACAAATGACATTCACAGGCAAACGCATTTGTAGAAGTGGTGGGCTTTAAGCAGGTCATTGCATCACCGTCTTCAGGCAGTGCTACAGTAGAATACTTTTACCAGTGACACAAAAACTTGATGAATATAATCTAAAGCAAATGTTAACATTTGGTCTGACTGCATGTGTGAATTGCTACATCATGCTGACAGGTCTAAGCAAGAATTCAGGCAGGTGACATCACATGACAGACGGCATTTCTACGCCTCCGTTAGTTCCTCCCTTTGGACTGATGTCACTTCAGAGCTGTCACATTGCCAACACAGGGCCCCTTGACTCCTGTAATCCGTCACTTCATTACTCATCACTCCCATTACCTCACATACCAATGGTAAAGTACTAAAGCATCTGTTATTCGGCTAAACGTTAAAGGAGCATTGAAAGTTCATCTATTTGTGTAATGGCGTTGGCAATAAATAGCTTTTTGGTGTGACACAATACTATCGAGTAATTTGTAACAACATCAAGAGTTATTAATCTCTTCATGGGGGAGAAACAGAAATTCTAATTTTGTAAAAATGTGAAAGTGTTTAAAAATGTCATGGACATTTACCGGTATTTAAATTTGGAGAATTCTGAGATGTGATCGGTGGATAAGATCCATTTTATTTCAAGAGATCGGCTGATCACCGAAACCCCCAAATTAAGCAAATTATAATTTGGGTTAGGGTAAGAGGATCACCACCTCTTGCCTCCACAAACCATCACGCAAACCCAGCGCGTCAGACAGAATGAACCGACGGCACATGGCGTCGCTCTGCACGTTAACAGTCAACTTTGTGTTACCGCCAGTCGGCCGATAACACCTACTCTACTATTCCTGCACTGCAGCAGCTCCAGGCTCCTGTTCCTGCTCCACGGCCCTAATCAGACCCTGTGCTGTCACGACTGGGTGGCCGGTCCAGTCACCTGTTTCGAGCGTTGCGCACGTTGACTGACCGGCCCAGTTGAGCACTCAATGTCTTGTGTCTGGGATGTAAACCTGGCTGGCCCTATTTCACACTTTGCCGTTTAATTGTTGCTGTTGCTGTCATGTCAGGTCTTTTTGTTGTCAGTGTTTCTTTACTACTTTTCAACTTGTTTTTGGACTTTGTTAATTTTGTATTTGTTATTGCTTTTTACTTTTTGAAAATAAATTCTTTCCGCGCCACACCGGTGCTTGTGACAGGAGCAGCAGCTTTAATTTGACACTCTTGAAGGGATCCTGCAATTCAAATATACAACTCCGCGATCAAAAGGTATTTGGTGTATTCGATGAAATAATATTATTCTTGGGTGAGCCCACATGGAGGAAACCGTGCTAATTAAGAATATGTTTTAAGTTAAGTAATATTTACCAGCCAAATATAATTTCACTGTTACTTTTGGACAGAAATTGCTACGAATCGGTATGATTGCAGCACTTGAACATGTCTTCAAAGATGAGGAAAGAAACAGCCCTCACGAGAGCCAGGAAACCTCACTGACCGAGAATCCTCAAATAAAGCAGAGTTACAAATCACTGCCAGGAAACCAGCAGCGAATACAGTACAATCAAGAACAAAATACACAACTGTAGAGAACGATGAGAAAATTCGCATTTTCACATTATGGTTTTGTTTGACAAAATCTGTTGTCATTTAAAACCTGACATGTGTGAGCTCATAAAGCACCTTGACTGAAGGAATGTGAGCATGAACACACCCAGTGCAATGTTGTGTCTAATATTTGGCTACCTCAATTACCTTACTGTACTTCAGAAAGTGCATGATGCATGCCTCACCTTACCTCTCTGAGCTCTTCTGCCCCTACGCACCTGCCCGGTGCCTCAGGTTTGCGACTCAGACACCATTAGAGGGACTGAGGACCAGGTCTCAGAGCCTCAGCGGGGATTGAGTCTTTTCCGTTGCTGGTTTCTCTCTTTGGTTTCTAGCTGCCCATCTTTAAAACCTGTCTTAAAACTCATTTTTACTCTGTCTTTGTTATAAATTTTTTGTTTTGTATTATTTTTGCTCCGTGTGCAGCACTTTGTAAACAGCGGTGCTCTATAAATACACTTGAGTTGAGGTTAACACACACACACCCACAGACACATCTTCTTTGCTGCACGCAGCTCTCCTGTAGGTAGAGACAACGCGTTAGGTTTGTCTTCATAGCTTGTTTGGAGGGAGAAGCAAGCCGAAATATACTCCAAAATCATTCTGCCTTACCACGTCCAAAAGACATAACTTCAAATCGAAGTTTAATGAGTGTAAATTATTTCGTGACAAGAAAGCTTGTTCCCCACTGGTTACATTTAACGAGACAATGAATCAACGTGTCATTTTTAGATGAGGGAAATCAAATCACGCACATAACCAACAACTACGGAGCTGCTCTTCATTTTAGCCCGCACAAGCCTATAAATAACGATGTAAACGTATTGTTTAGCATTCGATAAATCAAATATATCAAACAGAGTAATCCCTCATCCTATGGCAGGGGTGTCCAACTAATTTTCGCATGGGCCACATTTTAGTAACCATTTCCTTGGAGGGCCATTGTGACTGAAATCATATAAAGAAGTCAGGAATAACAGTTTATTAAACTATTGTTTAAGTTACTGTCATGAGATGTTTGTCAACAAGAAAATGCTTACAATGTCTCTATTATTTATTACATTTGAGAATGTGAAATTTTGGTCCATATTTTAGCAAGCATCATGGAAGTTGCCATGTTTGATTTGCTTTCGCGGCCACATAAAATGATGTGGCGGGCCAGATCTGGTCCCTGGGCCTTGACTTTGACACCTGTGTCCTATGGTCATGCTTATATGGGACATTCAACCAAATTGGTGCAGTTTGCGTCCCTGGGCAGTTGCATGAAAAGACATGTTTATAAAGCCACCTGCACATTGCTATGTATTGTGTTTAATAGCTTTCAAATAAATATCATGCTTATAGTCCCCATATTTGCTTTATTTATGCTAAAAAGTCACCAAGAGTTTTGGTACAGAAAATTGAGATGATAAAACAAGATCAGAGATGAACCAAGACATATTGAAATGTTCAATATGCGTCTCATCCCATTTAGTGCTTAAAAAAGAAGAGAGGAAAAAAACTATTTAACTTTTTGAGTTTATTTCGACACTGTTACAAAAAGCATTTGATGGAATGGTCCATATAATATGAATATATATGATACATTGATGGATGTATATTTCAATATTAATTTGAGAAAAATCCGTTGAAAGACCTTTTTTTTTCTTCATGCGTTGCCGAGGTATTGACTTGGTATCGGCAGATACCAAAAACCAAAGATTCAGACTCAGGTGCCAAAAAGCGTGATTGGGACATCCCACGTATTTGATGTCTATTACAAGTATAAATACTAACTCCAAATGACTTCTCCAGAAATGACACTGTGGGCTTGCTATATATGACGTTTAGACCACGGGGGCCCCAGAAAAGTGGAATTAATTACTATTTTAATAATTGTAATTAATATTTCAAACCACTTTGTGGCTCACATTAGATTAACCGTCGAGCAATATCGTTTTTGACTCAGCAGCAAAGTCAGAGTGGACCCAACAGCAAAGTCAAATTTGACCCAGCAGTGAAGTCACATTCAAGCCATTTTGGGATAAACAATCCCAACCCGACATGCCCTTGAGCCAACTTAGTTGATTCCAAATCAATACCGGCTGGGTTGGTCCAACTTTAGGAATGTGTTTGGTTTCCCAAATCAACCATTTTTTAAAACCCAGCAGTTTTAAGACTGTATAACATTATATTGATATTAAAAGACTTATCGATAGGTCAATACCACATCATATCTACAGTGACACAAGGTATGCAAGCGTGGTAACGCAGTTGATTTGGTTTTGGTTTGGTTTGGTTTATTTATTGAACATAACATAAAATATATACAGTAATAATAAGGTAAGTAAGAGAAATCAGTCATCATTAAACACAGTTATTATGTTCAAGGGAGTAGGAAGAAGTAAAGACGCAGTAGCCCTCGAACCTACTACGTACTGGCCAGCGTCACACTTCCAGAGTTGTACAAGTGTTACATTTTGCAGCTGACCAATCTCTGATCTTTTCAAACTTCTTTGGTGTCTGTGGAACAGTTGTTATGGACCATCTGGCCCCGACTTAACGGACATTTTAAGTACTGTCAGGGAGCTGGAGTTTGTGACATGAAAGCGTCATTATAACCTTGGCTATAGGACACCCGCAGTGGGCAAACATCTGATCTCGAAGACAGGAAGTACAATTTGCGGTAAAGCTGTTTCATTTGGAATCTTGATATGAGGATTTAGGCAGCCACTATGCTGCCCCCTTCGGCGTTTCTCTTGCTGACACCAGGCCACGGGAGCATTTTTGTCCCATTTCCAGTTTCATTTTCCAAACCTCAGCTCCCCTCAATGACCTGAACAGGTGACAGCCATACGATTCCGCCCAAACCTCGAGCTTAACAAAAACAGATTGAAAGTGTGGGAATACATAAATGAAAACATTTGCAGTGAAATAATTGCGCTGTCATCCCGAGCTGTTAGGAACTGAGCTGTGACTGCTTTTGCAGATGCTTCAGGAGGACTGGCTTGAAGAAATCCACATGTGCTCTTTGACTTCTCGGTGCTGTTAGTGGCTTCTGGCCTCGACGTCCCGATTGTTATCATCTTTCTTTTCTTACATATGGTCATTTTGTTGGGTGTATTTTCTTATCATTTGATCAATGGAGTTGTTGTGAAGAACCCTGAAGTAGAACATACAGTATTGAAATACGGATTACTAAATTTTTGGGAAGATTATGTGTTGTTTTTTTTCCCTCAGGCTGGACGGTATGCATGGATTTTGTGATTTACTACCGGATGCAACTGTCTACAACCTCAGAATTTTAGAATGGAAACAGACTGCCTACTTGTCTGCAAGACTGAAGTTCTGGGAATGACTTGAGCAAAACTATTTGACCTACTTTTCAATATTTCTCACTGGAGTAAGACATGCGCAGAGCTGAGGAGGCTAATGGCGAATGAGTGAAGACGGTGCGTTTATTCAGAGTGAAATGTTAATCATTTTAAGTGCGCTGTCAATCTGTACGTAAATAAGGTAGGATGCAATAAATACAGTGTGCCTTCCCCTCCAAAAGTATTAGAACAGTGAGACCATTTACGGTACTTTATTTTTGCTGACCGTTGAGGTTTCACAACAAAAGATAAAAAATTACAAGAGATCAAGAGATTTTTACATCTGGGATGGATTCATATTTCAGAAGATAGCGCCTTTTGTTTAACCCATCAGATATGACAGACGTTGCGTTTTGTCGCGAAGATGTCTCATATAACAGCCAACAATAAAGAGCATTAAATGTCTATGCACAGCTTCAAACTTGAGTTTGGGGTATTTGGACGAAGACTCCACTTGTACTGGTTAGATGCGCTCCCAACATGAAAAACAAGAAGCTGTGAGTGAAAAGCAGCTCTCGCTTGTGAAAATGTGAGAATGAGACGGAAACTCAATCAGAATAAGAATAAGAAAATCTTTACTCGTCTCACAATGGAGAAATTCCCAATTTACAGAAGCAAAGTTATGAAAGGAAGATAGTAGAAGAACAAAAAGTATAGGAGCTGCTGTAAAGGCAGCCACTCTCGTGGCGCCATCTTGAAGTCAACCGTTGTACAAACACATCCATAGTTAATACAACCATTTGAAACAAACAAAAGGCAGCTGTGTTAGTACTAATGCAAACTTAAACCCTACAGAACATGCATTTTACCTTCTGAATAGAGGCCTGATGAGTCACACCCCAAAACAAAAGACAATTAATGGAAGCTGCGGTCAAAGCCTAGAAAAGCCTCACAAAACAGGAATGAGGTTTGAGATGTCACTTAAGTGAGGTCAGTAATTGCAAGCAAAGGATTCAAACCTGTTCAAAGCTGTTTGTTCCAATTAGCAAATAGATTTTTAAAACGGAAAGCTTCCATTCACTATAAGGGGACATATGATCCGTGCTTTGTCTGGTCCCTCACCTAGAACAGCCATGGGTGACCCTACCAGGGGCATAAAGCCCCAGACAATTTAGCTTCTAAGGTGACGGCTTCCAGAGGGGATAGTACAATATACTCACACAATGATATGTGTGAATGAGGTATAAATAAGCTGCTAAGAACAAGTACAGTAAGAAAAATATGGGAACTCCAGATTGTATTGCTGATCAGATAACAAAGTGAATCCCATTCCAGCGAGAAAAAAAAAACCTAAAAGCAGAAAGGAGTTATCAAAGATCTCAAAGAACTCAGCAGACCAAAAAAATAAAAGTGATTCTGACAAGCAACGGGGCAAGGAATGAAAGAATGAGAGTGGAAATGACAGGAGCAGACAGCTTGAAAGGCGTAGAAGCCAAGAGGAAATGAAGGCGGATCGACCGACGATGGAATAGCAGAGCTTGGGCGATGTAGGGAACGGGGGGAGCCGAGGTTCTCAGCACAGGTGAAGTCTGAGAATAAGAATACAGTACAAGGAGTCGGGGCGGGCGAGTTCACACTGGACTGGAGTTTTCAGACAGCTCCATTCATCTGCGAATAACAAATTGAAAACAACCCCACACTTCATCCGAGGTTCTTTGTGTACGTGTTGCTCAACTGTCTCTCAGCAATACGCAACAAGTACACGCCAGACAGACTTGAGCAAATCTCTATTGAAACCCGAACTCAGTCTGTCTCGAAATCATGCCGTGTTCAAGTTACGTGTGGCCACATTATGTGAAGCCGTTTTGATTTCAATAGAATTGTAGACATACCACATAACGATCCACCGTAGCTACATGATGTCAATTATTAGCGCAGCAGCAAACTGAGGTCACTTGACAGCAATTTTCTGCGTGTGGCCTTTTTTTCTTTAGGTCTGTCATTTGCCTGCTACATTTTAGTCGACTCATTTCACTTCACTTCTTGATATGCTCGTGTGTGAACCAGATGCTACCAGGATCGCCATAACATCTACACACACATAAATAAATAAAAATCCAACATGCCGCATGCATTATAACAGCAATTACTTGTCTGGAAAAATGCTCAGTAAATTCTGGTAGAAACATCAAAACCTAACAAGGTAGTGTTTAAGCCACTTACAATTACTACATGGACACCACACAACATGATTCAGTAACAAGGGCCAGGGGTGTCACTAGAGTTTTTTTTTTTTTTGCTTTTAAATATTACACTTTTAATTATATAATGTACATTGCTTTCCCTTGTGTACGAAACATGGAATAACATTGACTTGAAGTAGTCTTAAATATCTCCACTTCCTGTTCATTACTCTCCGTTTTTTAGTTAAATAAGTCTTACACATTGGAGAAAAATTCACGGCACACGACTTAGCAAAACAATTGAAAGTGGATACATAAGTTAAAAATATGCCGCCCAAATAATTGACAGTGGGCATTTCCCACGCCACACTGGGTGGGAATCACCGCTTTAGAGTACGAAGTGAAGGAAATCTATTGACATATGATGAATACATAAGTAATTAATTACAATCCGTCTTGCAAATTATTTTCCTCATTCTCCTTTTGGTCTGCAGACTTAGCACTCTTTGTTACCCAGACAGAGGCAAGTATCAGTGCAAGCGTGGTCAGAGTGAAATCATGTATTGGTTTTCTATATGATTAAGTGGAAAAGGATCGGATAATGTTAATCAAATGGTAATTGCTACCAAATCATTTTGGGCAGGGAGGGTGGGGGGGCAACTGGCAGTGTAAGATTTTTCTTCTGTTTGGTGCAAGTGGAAGGACTGGGCAACATCCTTTGTGAGCGAATATCATTTTTACTCTGCTATCCTTGCTACAGTTTTAACAGCTGAATGTTTCATTTGGGTCAGGGGAGCCATTTCAAGTCAGGCTTCACCACAAAAGCTTCCGTGACTGGAAGCAAGCCATGGAATCCTATTAGGCCATCTCCACCACATGAGAGGAACACCTGGCATGCTGAACGAGGAGCAAGGAAAACAAATAGTTGGTTCTAAAATAGAAAAAAGATATATCATATCATATTTAGGTTAGCTCTCTTCTCTGTGACGTCAAGATCCACCCACTGGTAATGTACATTATTTCCATGGAAATATTTAGCTTGCATATATATTCCAGCCATATTCCTTAATTTTTCTTGGTATTTTCTCCTTCCAAGCATAAAACCGTAATACAAGACCGTCATATGTCAAATGCTATAAGGTGTAGCATGCAAAAGTATGAAAGCCAAACATATTTTAATGATCCAAAACATGAATAATAGAAGTGAATCAAAAGTAACCCTACAATATACACTTTTACTGAAATGTAACATATGGACATGTACATGTTAGATGGATGCTGTTTAGGTACAGTGGATGCATTTCAGCTGACGCGCTGTTTGAATAAAAGTATTGGGAAACCTTGCAAATATAAGCATTTTGATCACCTCCAATTTTAAGTATGGTGATTAAGTTGATTCACAAATTCAATCCCGTTGTCTTCTTTGAATGCTTTCTGCAATATTTTGGGGTGTTGCTGTGAGAAATTCAAGTCCGAAGAACATTTTAGATATGAGGCACTCATGATCCCAAAAGGTGTTTGGCAGATGTGATGTGAGGACTGTGGGCCAGTTGAGTTCTTCTTCACCTAACTCTTCCAGCCATGTATTTATAGACATAGCTTTGTGCGCTTGGAGACACAAAATTGTTCCCTTGGATTTAAAAGTGTAGAATTCACTAAAGCGTATTGTCGAAATGAAACATTAAAGGTGGAGTTTGCGGTCTTCAAACTGCTCGTGAGAGCTCAATATAGCCTCTCATGACTAATCCTCCTCCAACTCCCGCCCCACTGAGCGTGACCAAAGCTACACGATTCCACAAACATGGCCATTCGTAATAGCAAGAAATCACAAAACGTGCATGGTAATGATAAAAAGTCACAGAGATCACTGTCTAGCTTCAGTAAAATATTAGCATAGCAAGACTGTACAAAGCTAAGCTAGCATTAGCACTGTAAACAAGCCAATGTTACCCATGGATGCTACATTGGTAGCATGCTAAATGTACCTGTCTACCAGTAATTTTGCCAATCCCACATCACCTCCACAACCTCTCAGTTGCTTGAGGTCTTTTTTCTGTTTCTGTTTGCTAGTTTTGCTCAGTTGTTTGTAATTCGCCTTGACAGTTCCCAGAAAAGCAAGCATAACTCATTGTTCCTTCTTCTCCAAACTGGACAATCAGCACAATTCAGTGAAGCAGGAAGCGAATTAAACTGAAACCTTTACAATTGCCTGAAAATACTGCTGTGTACCGGTATGTATTTATTTATTTTAATCAGGAAATACATTCTTTTGATACACTCAAAACCATGTTGTTCACTGAAAAATATGTTTGAATGTCAAAACATCCGAAATCATTGTTTATTCGTACTTTTTATTGTCATTATCATGATGTCTGCATTGCCACGGGGTATTGACTTCAAAATAATACTGCATCAGTTTTCTATAGCCCTTTTCCACTCAAAGACGTTTCACAATGGACACTCGCACATCTGCACTCTGGTGGTGGTAAACTATGTTTTGTTTGCCAGAGTTGCCTTCGAGCGGGCTGACAGAAACGTGTCTGTCAGTATGTGCCTACTGCCCCTTTGACCATCTCTAAACATTCACACCCATCTGTAAACCAGTGGGAGCAACACTGAAGGCAAGGTGGGTGAAGCGTCTTACCACATCGCCACATGACTTGGACCAACAGACCAACAGCCAAACCTTCAGTTACTGGACAACCCGCAACAACCACCTCTAACTTTAAAAAATGTGAATTTTGGGGGCATTTGGTCTTCATAATACTACTACAGTGATACCTCGGCTCACGAACTTAATTGGTTCCCAGAAAGTGTGTGTGAGCCGAAAAGTTCATCTTCCGAACATTTGTTTCCCATAAGAAACCATTAAAATTAGAATAATCCGTTCCCAGGTACCCATAAACATAATTTTCGACTAAATAAGCCTTGAAACTACACATAAATATACCTTATTTTATGTATGATAAATGTGCTATTGTATTGAAATTAAAGAAATAAACTGTACTGTATAATAAAGTCGTTTTATTTACCTTTGTGATCGTAGTTGATGGCTTGATGGAACGGAGTTTGAGGGGGAGGGAGGGAGGGAGTTACGGTTTGGAAGGAGAGTCACCTTCCATAAGGACTGTAGGTAACTCAACCTCCGGTGTGGCTTCTCTTCTTAGCTTCTTAAAAGGAGACTCTTTATCCTTTTTGCTGACTAAAAACCTCTTAATTGACACCTGTTGCGTGTTAGCGTACTGGTACTGGGACGCTAAGTCACACAAACGCACACCTCGTTCGTGTTTTTCAATTATCTCCTTCTTCTACTCGATCATAATTTTCTTTAGTGTTTTCTTAGGCTTAACACTAGCCTGTGGCGGGGTCTTTTTATGTCCCATAATAGCAAAAGTGCCTATCAACTCAAACCACGTCCGCATTCAAAGAAAGGGGGTAAAGAAGTGAACGCCGTGAGCGTGCGTCAGCTTCTCGCGGCCGCCACAGGGGCGCTGTTCGACCGCTTGGTTTGGTTCGTCCACCGAAAACTAGTTCGTCAGCTGAGACTAAATGCTCGCGAAATAAATGTTCGTGAGGCAAAAAGTTCGTGAGCCAAGGTACCACTGTATTTTCAAAAGTTAACTTTATTTGTTTGTAATTTGTATGGTTTTATTATCTCTGCAATGATTTTCACCTGCGATTTTTCCCATAATTCCACGAGGCATTGACTTGCACATGTTCAAGTAAAATAGTTAATTGTTTTTAGCATTTGGCCTACACTATACCAAGACGTTTGAAAGTTAAGAAACATTTACTTTAACTTTCGAAGGTATTGGTTACGTTCGAAGGTAGCCGCAAACATGTTTGAATGTATTTGCTTGTCAAATTATGTTTATTCCACATTGGAAGGTCAAAACTTCCATACAAAACAGCCAGTTGACAGTCAAGTAGGCATGACTGACTGAATGGGAACATAACACTTAAACAATGAAATGGCACAGGGCCACTTTCACTTCATAATGCACTCATTCATTTACTCATTCACTCACTCACTGTTAAATCATTAAATTGTGAGTGACACACACCATTGTGATCGCAGATGCAGCCGGCTCTTCTCAAACAGACTGTTGCATAATCCGAGCCTAAGTGGAGTGCTGGCACAGTCAGAAGCGCACAAGAGTTTCTGTCCGTGCATGTGAGCCGCCGCACAGCTGAGCATGTGCACCATGCGCCCTGCTCCGCTTGCACCTTCACTCCTGTTAAGTTTCTCATCTTACACCAGACTTTGCCACTGCTGTAAATAATGAACGAAAGTTAGGAGGAAAACGTGGTTTTCATTTCACTCATTCAATTGCTCACTTTCTAATGCTCTATTATGCAATGATCCTTGGACACAGCGGTGAAGTCGTTCAAACGGCAGCAGTGTCCAGGTCTTGCATAAGGGGAAAGAAAGCAAGCTCTCCACTACAAACCTTTCGTGAAATCCTTCACTCAGGCAAAGGTCTTAAAAATGTAGAACTTTTCTTACAGCTGGCTTCTCAGCTGGAACACTCGAAATAAAGAGTGAAAGTTGCAGTCCAGAATCTTAGACAAAAAAACCCAAAAACGTTCTACTCATCAAACTATTCATTTTATACTTGCAGACGTGTAAATTAATTTAACGAGAAAGGAGTGAGTGCTACGACTATGACTTATGTCTCTACCACTTCCAGTTTAAAACATCATCGTCATTATTTCCAGTACAACAAAAGCTAAAAGCTCAATCCAAAATTGTGGCTGATTCATGTTTGTGGTTTCATGAAACAGATTTATGGGAGCTCAAACATATTGGCTAACAAAACGAAAAAAAAAATGTATGGCAGTACCATATAGAAATTTGACTGCTCTATTAGAGAACAAACAGAATCTTCAGTCGGCATCATTTGCTACCTAAACAAATAATGGTACACAATAATAAATTAAAGCGATACGTTACTCATTTTTCTATTTTCAGCAGTGAAAAGTTAATATTTTGTCTATAGAGTATTGAATTTGACTGCTTTGCTATTTTTCATGTATAATTAATACCTTTAAAAATGCATTTTGGCCCTTTCGTTGACTGAAAATGACATCACGTGCTTGGAGCTCGGGTAACAACTAATCATGGTTCAAGTTCACAAGCCGAGCCAATGTGTGAATTTGGTAGATGCGCGACGCCTCACTCTGCGATTTGGGTGTTTTTGATTGAGGCGCAGGCCGACAGGTTCGGCGCTCCACCTACAGGTGTGGTGGATGTCAGTGGATTTCACTCATGAACAGCGTGGGGGAACTCCCGCTGAATCACTGTAGAAATCAATTCACTGACCGAATTATAGGCATTCTCATCTTCAAACTATTTTAAAGGCACTGCCATGACCGCACATCAAAACTGGGGGGCATGGGCTGCCACCAATATGTGCACGATCAGTCGTGCAAGGCCCACATAGTATATATACAAGTGGCCAACTCTATCATCTGCAAGGGAAACTTAGCACCTTATACTGTGTAAATGCACTTTGCACACACCACTTTCATCTTTTGGACCGCAGCAATTTCTGCTTCCGCAATGCACTTTCACAGCCTTGTTTTTATTGGGATTGAGGGGAGCACACTTCGATTGGCCGGGATTCGGCTCATTCCATCCCAAAATAGCGCACAAAGATGCAAATGCGCCGTTACGCCCAACTCTACCTGTTTAAAGTCGAGGAAAATAGCAAAACCCATGTGCACAGTTATAATAGGGCCCTTGGTGTACAGATTTGTGGTCTTGTTTTCAAGGAAGAATTCATTTAGCATTCCTGCAAATCCCGAACAATAGATTGATTTATTATTTGTCATCACAATAACAACATGGGAGACATAAAAAACATTTTTACAGAAATTGCAAAACACAGCTGTTTGGGCTCGTTAAATTTCTGCACTATACCGAGTGCTCTAATAGATTGAGTGAAAATAAAGAATTGCAGAATGATCAGTCGGATGACGCAAGAGACGTTTTCACTCTTCAAATATCTTTTTGTCTTATACGCTGCTCCATTTGCACCATTCAGTGTAAGAAAACACACATCGGCGATGGCTATCCCTCCAGCCCTGAAACCTACCTGAGACTGTTTGTGTTCTTTCATGTGTTTGGTTGTTTTTACAAGCCTCCCTTTACAAATCAACAGCTGCCACACGATCGGGTTTATTTAGAGTGCAGGTGAGACAAACCAGAGTTTTAACTCCAATTAACTAAACACGATCCATCATGCGCACACTCAGCATACTTTACACGACATAATTTTGCCATTCAATGTTGTCATTGTGTCAAGACTGCGCGGATCATACAAGTAACAGGAAAAGCCTAACGTCGTTGGTCTACAACATATCAACATTTCAGGGGTGCTGTAAAATTTGAAGTAGGCCTGATGGCCAAAGTGTAGACCATAAAACAAAGCCCCATTTATGTGTCCCAAAAAAAAAGCATATGAATTCAGCGAGCCACCAACAAGCCGTAATTGATTGGTTCAATAAACGTTCTGGCATTCCCGCTGCAATTTATTCTACTTCGGTTGAAATTTTGCATGTCAGGAAAATATCTATCTGAAATCCAGCTATCTATTTTCCAACCATTTTTGGAGTCAATCACAGCTGACTTGAGTTCAGCAGTCAGTCAAAGGGCTGACACACACATTACATTCTGACGGGCAATTTAGAGTCTTCAGTCAATCAAACATATCGTAAAAATATGCTTGGACACATCTTGAAGATCGGTTATAAAGCATGACAAATGGTGGCTGAGCTGTGAACAAACGAAAGAATTTAAGACATTTCAAAGTACAGTAAAGAAATAACAAGTAGCTTAGAACAAGATTTGGGGAACAGAAATATTTTAAGGTGTGCGCATTTGAGCAACCACATGATATCCGTTGTTTGTTTTTATTTTCACTCCCAATTTTTTTTTCCCGGTTGGGATGTATATGTTATACCGGGTTCAATCCCAGCTCCGGCCTCCCTGTGTGGAGTTTGCATGTTCTCCCCAGGCCTGCGTGGTTTTTCTCCGGGTACTCCGGTTTCCTCCCACGTTCCAAAAAACATGCATGGCAGGCTGATTGAGCACTCTAAATTGTCCCCAGGTATGAGTGTGAGCGCAGATGGTTGTTCGTCTCTGTTTGCCCTGCGATTGGTTGGCAACCGGTTCAGGGTGTCCCCCGCCTACTGCCCGAAGACGGCTGGGATAGGCTCCAGCACCCTCCGCGACTCTTATGAGGATGAAGCGGATCGGAAGATGAATTAACGAATGAATGTATGTTATAGGTCACAGTCATTGTGGAACATTTTTGAAACAATTTATCTTGGTCACATTTTTTTCAGACCACAAAAACCTGCCATTTGAACCCCAGTGTCTTTGACAGCCACTGTACATGTTTTTGGACTGTGCCGAGAACCCACATACACAAACGAGTCAAGAAAAACAAACCAGATAAAAAGGCTCAGGTTGACAACCTATATCCGAAACAACTTTGCAGCATTGCAACTCCGAGGCACCATTATGGTGTGCATTACACTATGCACTAGATTAATGGTTTTTGCAGAGCCACGCTATGCTTTCAACAAGTGATTGCCTCTGTAGGAGCAGAGCTCCTAGTAAATTGTACAGTGATATATTTAACGAGCATCCCAGGTCAGCCTTTCCTTACATTTATAAAATGACATTGTTTTAAAGAACATGCGAGAGAAATGTGATTTCTTGAGGTGAAACGCTACGTTGTGTTTGTATTTGGTACCTCTCTGTACCATAGCGAATTCCCACAGAGTAATAGGAAGGGACAGGAAGTGTTTGTGCTACGTGCTCTCGTCACACAGCTACTCTGTAAACAAATAGTGCAGCTCAGGCTCTGGCTCTGGACGCCTTGGCTTGCGACATGCTTTTGGCGCTACGTCAAACTGATTTCAATATCAAGCACATGCAACTTCCAGCTGCGTTTAAACAGTCTCACACGTATTAACTGGCAGTCATCTTTTCATAGCAGAAATTAGACTGTTATGATTGTGCATGTCTGCAACTTTCATTTCCCAAAAAGAAGACAAATTATTGATGCTGCATTCTTAAAGCAAAAAGAGGAGATCCGGGCCTGTGAAATTATAGTGGCCGTATTTTGAGCAATTGTGATATAAAATTTGATTACATTCACTTGTTTACATGCAGTTGTGGTTTTCATTCTCAGATTCTTAACAAGGAGCTTTGATAGCTGCTTTGACTATGCAAGCACATGCAGTTATGCTTACAAATAACATTTTTATTTTTTTGAACTATCCTTTTTTTTTTTTTTACTGATCTCAACTTCGACAAAAGTTGGTCATGGCTCAATAGCAATATGAAAATGCGGGTTCCAACGAGACAACCCCTGAGCACCATTGCTTTAATTCATTTATTTATTTAAGATTTATATCTCTTCTAAATAGTCAATAATATTTCTGCTTTATAGTTGTGCCAGTGAAGAATTAGGCGAGTCTGCCACATCACCTACAACACTACAATAAAGCAACGTGCTTCCCTTCTTTTCAGAGTGTACTGCACACCTGGTTTTAGAAGTTTCTGGCAGAGCGTATCCTTTTAGCGAGGTAGACCGCGATTGGTGTCTGGGATGAACTTCTGAGCGTCTATGGACGTCTCCAAGACACCTTCCTGGTGAGTTCAGAGTCTGCATGATTGAGTCGAAAGGGAATCCAACCCAAGATGAAGATTAGGATGTACTGCATATTTTCCGTTGCACACGAAAAAGTTTTTATTGAATTTCTTTTCTATTTCGTCAAGTAGTTGGACGAAGTAAAATCGTCTGGATACAGATAAATTTGTTAAGTAGATGTATATTCTATTTTTTTTTTCAACACAGAGCTCTGCTGGCTCCAAATATCAAGTTCGACCTTTTCAAAAATGTTGACGCCGGTAAAAGCAACCTTATGGAAAACAATAAACCCCAAAGCGCTGTGATGATGACTGAATGATGCTCGATGATTAGAAAAGCTCTGCGGTGTTGAAAGGTTAGCAGATGTATTTCATCACCACACAATTGCTCAAGTTTTATGCAATGGCTCGTGCTGAAGACAGAACCACAATTATGTTTATGAATTATTTAGCCATCGCAAATAATGCCTATTAAAGCTAAATAAACGTTTTCCAATGTCGTGAATGAAGAGCTAATGGGGAGCTAATTACTGCTTTTCAATCCAGCTCACTAAATAATAGCAGACAGCAACATGTGGTCCGCATTTGCTTTGTAAATAAGCATACAGCTTTGGCTCACTACGGTCAGTGTGTCTTACAAACAGGACTTCTTTTGACTGTTTGACATGTTGGCCCAGATTTTTTTTTTTTCAGAGTTTTGAAAGAAGATTTATAGTTGTGGGCAAACTGTTTCAGTGACTGAAGCACTGATGAAGGGTGTAGTGTTATTTCCACGCCACTTCCAAAGCACACAAAAGAATAAATCAGACGACTCGCAGCGTTACTAACTGCGGAAAATTTGGTTTTGAAAGGAGACAGTTAGTTCAGCCATGAAGAGAAGTCTGTTGGCCTATAAGGACCGATCAAGTTTTATCGCAGTGTCCCACAGAGATATACTCCTCATTTCTGTGGTGCTGTCCAACAATAAATGAATAAAAAGCTTTCTGGTGTGATTCCGAGTTTCCCTCTTTAGTGCTGTCTATTTTGGGGCAAAATACTGAAGGTCCTGTTGCTCCTGATTCGTCATAAGTCAGTGACTTTCCAAGGCTGCATAAAAGAATAGAGGTGTGAAAGCTTTCTTTTTTTACCTCCAAGGTGAAAAGGTGCGACAATATGCTGCCAACCTTTTATCTCGGCACTTGCTGAATAACAAGCACATTTATGCTTTACTTTTACGTCCACTTGCAGTTATCAAGAACAGTATGTTTTCCACGACATTGAGATCTGTGGGATCAAGAGTCAGCCTCGCTGATGGATTGTCTGACACAATAGTATGCAATATTATACCTTCTCGGGACAATACATTTGCATTTAATCCATGATAAAATGTATTTAGGTACATTATTTATTTCAACTTTTATGCGCAATATATTTGAATTGAATACAGTACTTGTTTTCAGTAATTATTTATTTTTCAAATTTTCCGTCTTGTTTTTTGATGAACATAGAGGGCTCATAACTTAACTGTACTGTATTTTAACGGTGGTGATTATGTTAGTAATTGGAGAGACAAGTATTTTTTTAGGGGCTACTTGGTGGTTTGAGAACCATTCATTCATTCATTCATCTTCCGATCCGCTTGATCCTCACTAGGGTCGCGGGGGGTGCTGGAGCCTATCCCAGCTGTCTCCGGGTAGTAGGCGGGGGACACCCTGAATCGGTTGCCAGCCAATCGCAGGGCACACAGAGACGAACAACCATCCACGCCCAAACTCATACCTAGGGACAATTTAGAGTGCTCAATCAGCCTGCCATGCATGTCTTTGGAATGTGGGAGGAAACCGGAGCACCCGGAGAAAACCCACGCAAGCCCGGGGAGAACATGCAAACTCCACACAGGGAGGCCGGAGCTGGAATCGAACCCGGTGCCTCTGCACTGTGAAGCCGACGTGCTAACCACTGGACTACCGGGCCGCCCCGTTTGAGAACCAATGCTCTAGAAATAAATTTCAGTTAAACTGAGATGAGCATCACCCCGCCCTCTCCACCCCGCTTCAGTCCCACAACAACGACCACACTTCAAACCATCCACCGATGAAGAGTCCCAACTCCTCACTTGACAGAGATAGTTGACAAGTTGAGAAGACAACTGGAGGAAAATTCACCAAATCAAGGGTTCAGAACCTGACCGCATCAGTGCTTGAGACCTGAAGGCTTGCGCCTACCAGCTGTCTAACTGTTTTTTTGGAGTGAGAGGGGGGCAAACAAAAACTGTTTTATAACAGACCTTAGTGTGCATGGAACTAGATAACACCCAAGGGACATTTAGCACACTTGGGAACATACAGGCCGTAACAAACGGCCTTTCTACTTACGTTTACACTTATAGAAAGACACTGTGTAAACCAGCCAAGATTGTTACAACCGAGTAAACATATTTACTGCTGGATAAGGACTTGGTTTAAGCTGTAATAAATAATTAATTAAACACATGTTGTGTTTTATATGAACAAAAAGTGTGGCAACAACCACTTAAGTACGCCAAACACCAGGAAAATTTATTACAGAAAACCTTTTTACTGCCTAATGTGTTACTTTACTTGTTTACTTGCACACTAGTTAAAAAAAAATCCTGATCATGAGACACACTTGCTCGGCCATTTACTGTTATGGAGCATTTGAGGGACAAAAGTGTTTGTGTATTTCACAATGGTAAAATATCATTTAACCCTTACATTGCGTTTCAAGTAGGGGTGTACAATATGGTAAAAACATGAGATATGGGTGTTGAATATTGCAATATCCGAGTTGGGTTCGCATTACCGGCAGTAAGTTGGATTCATTTCCAGTGAGGGCTGGACTCCGCCAATGCTGCTCTTTGACACCAATTCTGTTCAGAACCTTTATGGACAGAATTTCTCGGCGCAGAAATGCATGTTGAGGGTGTCCAATTTAATGGTCTCAGTATTACATCTCTGCTTTTTGCAGATGATGTGGTACTGTTGGCTTCTTCAAGCAGATGTTCAACTTTCACTGGAGCGGTTCGCAGCCGTGAAGCGGCTGGGATGAAAATCATCACCTCCAAATCTGAGACCATGGTCTTCAGTCGGAAAAGGGTGGAGTGCCCTCTCCAGGTTGGGGTTGAGCCCTGCCTCAAGTGGTGGACTTCAAGTATCTCGGGTTCTTGTTCACGAGAGATGGCAGGTTGGAGCGGGAGATTGACAGGGGGATTGGTCCATCGTAATGAAGGGGAAGCTGAGCCAAAAGGCGAAGCTCTCGATTCAACGGTCGATCTACGTTCCAACCCTCACGTATGGTCATGAACTGTGGATTGTGAATGAAAAAATACAATCCTGGATACAAACGGCCAAAATGAGTTTCCTCTGCAGGGAGTCCAGACTCTCCCTTAGAATCTTGGCTATCCGAGAGGTGGTCAGAGTTGAGCCACTGCTCCTCGTTATTGAGAGGAGCCAGATGAGGTGGCTCAGGCATCTTGTCAGGATGCCACCTAGACATGGCCATAGTGCGGTGCTCAGGTCATGTCACACTGGGAGGAAGACCAGGCCAACCCAGGACAAGCATGAGATATTATTGGTCTGGGGTGCCGTAGGAACATCTTCGATTCCCCAAGGGGACAAAATAGCTAGGGAGAGGGAAATTTGGGCTTCGCTACTGAAGCTGCTGTCCCTGTGACCCGACCTCGGAAAAGTGGAAGAAAATGAATGCATGAATAAACTGCATGAAATTTATTTTAGAAATGAGCAAGTTGTGACTTATTTTCAGTGTTGATCCATTGCCGTTGATGGGAACAATTCCCCGGCATTGAAAGAGTGAAGTATTTTTCATCCATAAAGTTGGAGGGTCTAATGGTTTTCTACATTGTTATAAATGTTGCAAATAGGCCAGAATCAACATTTTCTATAAAGAAGCCAACAGTTAAGACTTGAAAAACAATGGAAACTGTCTCCCGCAGCCCTCACAAATATGATTCCTGTTTTTTAAAAGAAAAACAAAGTAGTGACATCACTGTGACATCATAGTGTTTATTTTGTCACGGTTAACAAAGCAGCTGCAGAGCCACTAAGACCATGTGTAACTGGAACAATTCCCACTGACAAGTTAACATTTGCGTGTAAAATTCCCCTTTTGGTTGTGATTTCAGCATCACAGACCTTGAGCAATATTGGTTGCCAGTAAGACACTGGGCCCTTTGAATGGACAAAGAGAGAGAGAGAGAGAGAGAGAGAGAGAGAGAGAGAGAGAGAGAGAGAGTCAGAAATTGTGTACATATACACTGTAGGCTATAAATCTATATGAATGTGTGGGGTTGATTTTCCATTAAGTGAGTTGCAGCACAGAGTGGGGGACAGGACTTATACACACAGCCTGCTGGGTTTGAATACTCGAGACGCTGTAGCCAGCACTTCAAACTGCCCTGAGCAAAGCCGGCACAGCCCTTTTGTTCAACAGTTCTGAAAAGCTGTTGCTGAGCCAAACGTTATGGCCTCCAAAAACTTATCTGGCAACCAACCAACTTACCAACCGAATAAGGCTGATGCCCCTATAAGCATGCCCCTATAAGCCTCACTTTCGCAACACTGGAGACACACATCAAATAAAGGAGACCAAATAAACAGAATTGAAAAAGCAGCTACATGATCTTTCTCCAGAAAACATCTGTCTCTGGATGTGAAGACCTGGCCAGTGTCACCAGTTCACATGAATGGCAATCAATTTGGGCTCTTTCCCTCCCTTTGGTATTATTTATACCTGTTAATGCTTTCCTGACCGCACTTGGATGCAGGCCCAATTGCCTCATATTCAAGGTATTTACACAGCAGAAAGAGCTAAGCAGAACATTAAAAGCAAAAGGGCATTCAGAATGTCATGCTAGTTTATTTTTGCTTCAGGTTTTGTGCTCCCATTTCCACTGTGGTTAGTGAACGATTGCATCTTTATTTATTTACTCTCTGTCGTTACAAGAAAAAGTATATAAAACCTTTGGAAATGCCTGGGTTGCTACATAACTTTGTAATAAAATGCAATCCGTTCATCTAAGTCAAGTCACCGAGATGTTACACTCTTTTCTTCAAGGTGCTATTGTTTTGGGGACAACAGAAACTCTCTTCAAATCAACGTCGGGCTTTCTTATGTTTGTACACATACATGGCGTCATCCATGCCAGCACTGCCACTGCACCCACCCATACAGCTTTCTGTGGGGTGCAGAACACTGAGCGCGCGATGCACCTTCAGGACTGGTATGCCTTTGCTGTAGTATTCAAAGTGTTCACAGTTCAAATAATTGCACAACGATGAATATATAATGGTACCATCATTAACATGTCAAGTACTAGTTTTTGTCAGGGTGCAGCAATGGGGTTGAGGCAGTGTGTGTGAGGGTAAGCGGGTGGAGGAGGAAGGGCAGTGATCGCCAACCTTCTTCCCGCCACGGTCCGGTTCATGATGCGGCTAATATTTTGTTGAATGGCAACTGTCCGTTACATTCCTGCCATGGTGATAACGTCCATTTGAGGCTTTTATGTTCCACTATATAATATTCTATTTATGGTGTTAAAATATATTTGTATGGCCCATAAACCATTACTGGTCTGTCGGCCAGTGTTTGGGAGACCACTGTAGTCGGGGAGGGGGCAGTGCCCCAGTCGAGCATCATGCCTTGCAAAACAACCCTCGTATAAGGCCTTAGTCACGAGCCACTTTTACAGGAGTGCAGAACAGTAAAGAACGTGTACAGGCAGTGTTTAAATATAGCCTTTGAATAGGTTCTGTCCTGTATGTGCGAACCCTGCATATTCCTCCCAGTATTTTCGAAATATTTTTCAATAGATATTTTTTGGGTTCGGGCAACCGGAAAATGGTTATCGGTGGTTATCACTGCTTATTCAAGATTCGAGCAAGGGGGCAATTACTTTTTGGTATTTGTTGAAAGATACAGTGTTTTACATACAGTATTATCTCTTCTTCAATGTGTCAGTTTTACAGTAAACTTCAACTGGGAGTGACAAACAACGAAAAGCAAGCACATTTACTTTCTGAAGAAATGTGTCAGAGACAATGAATTAGTTTTTCTTCTTTGATCACAGTTTGCCTTTTCAGACTGAGAACAGGTGCTAATCTGTTTTAAATATGTTTAAACGTGTTTAAAGTGTGTGTGGGTGAAACCGTTTGAAAAAGGGTGAGGGGGTTCTCTGTGCTAGCTTTGGTTAATGATCTCACTGATTTTCTATTATTTCTGGGTGTCACAGTTGCTTGTTATTCACCCATAGACAGCTCACTGGTTTTCATGTTTGTTACGTGTCTAACTAGTATAAATATATTCTTCATGGGAAAACTCCGCAGCTGAGCCTAGACATGCGATTCGTAGCATATATACAATACATAATATCACACAAGGGCGGCCCGGTAGCCCAGTGGTTAGCACGTAGGCTTCACAGTGCGGAGGTACAGGGTTCGATTCCAGCTCTGGCCTCCCTGTGTGGAGTTTGCATGTTCTCCCCGAGCTTGCATGGGTTTTCTCCGGGTGCTCCGGTTTCCTCCCACATTCCAAAGACATGCATGGCAGGCTGATTGAGCACTCTAAATTGTCCCTAGGTATGAGTTTGGGCGTGGATG
This sequence comes from Hippocampus mohnikei, assembly GCA_026261675.1. NCBI lineage: Eukaryota > Metazoa > Chordata > Actinopteri > Syngnathiformes > Syngnathidae > Hippocampus > Hippocampus mohnikei. The sequence continues at coordinate 16,107,518 of JAKGUB010000556.1, read as the reverse complement.
GTTGTTCGTCTCTGTGTGCCCTGCGATTGCCTGGCAACCGATTCAGGGTGTCCCCCGCCTACTGCCCGGAGACAGCTAGGATAGGCTCCAGCACCCCCCGCGACCCTAGTGAGGATCAAGCGGTTCGGAAGATGAATGAATGAATATCAAACAAAGATTTTTGAATACCAATCAGGTGAGCCATTCAGTCACACATCAGTAAACCACCTGTGACCTCAGCGTACCTCATACACTCGTGAGCTCAACGTACCTCAGACACTCAGACAACTTCAGTTCAGCAGGTAAGATGCTTAAATATACATATATTGCCAGCATAGTTAATTATAGCATCATGATCATCGCAGGTTGACAGATTATTTAGACTTTCTGAATGAAAAGATGTTTTGAAGACCCAATGAAATCATAGATCAGTATGTAGACCACCACATTTGCCCACGGATGTCAAAGTACAAAGAAAAAGCGCTGAAGCAAACAAAAACATCTGAAATGGCTCTAAATGTACTGTATGGATAAAAAAAAAAATAATAATGTTGGAAAGACTTTGAGTTAGCACCAAAAAAAGGGAGCGGGGGCAAATGGCTTTTTTGATTTGCATCTTTTATCAGGCAGACAACTAAAGATTGAAGTAGTCACCACAAGGACCCATGCTGAAGTGTTAGTGTGTGTGTGTGTTTGGTGGACTGGTGGGGTGGGGGGGTTGCTGAAGCACAGCCAAATGCTTTTTTGTTTCAAGGCTTCCTGAACAATTTACAGACATGGTCCTGACGTTAATACCAACATTATAACATGACTCCATATTGAGAGGAGAGATTGAATTATTGACGTAATTGTGGACAGCTCCATAACCATTAAAAAAAAGGTTCCTGACACTGTTGATGACTGCAGCACTTAGTGCAGTCATGTTGTCAGCTGTTCAATTTATACTCTCATTTGTGGCTGGCCCAGCGGATGAAATTAAAACAAATTAAGAGAATAAATGTGAGCATTTTGGTGTTTTTAACTTCATGCCCAGTGTTCATTATGCTGACTAAAGTAAAATGAAACATTAGGGCTTTCATTGAGGACCGTGGGAGGGGGTGCTTTAAAAATCCCTACTCTTGTACTTTCCACCATCAAAGCTGCTTGATGGGATTGAGGTCAGGACTGAGTGATCAAACCAAGTTCGTGCACACCAGACGTCCACCCACACGCCTGTTTCCTCAAATTGTTTCTCAATTTAGAAGGCATTTTGGGGTGTAACTCAAACCTGATTGATTCATTTCTCCAAATTGCATTGTGTCTTTCAATGCCTGTGTTTAAAAAGGTCATATAAAAGACACTTACTCTCAGAAGGATAGATGGGCTGCATTTCTATCTTGTGCACCTCCTTGGCGTAATACTCCTCCTCACTCCGCTGCCGCTCGCATGTTGCCGCCCGTTCATTGGCCTTCTCTTGCAGTAGGTCTCGTGTACTGTTATAAATGGCCACGATGTCCCTGGACACATCCTCGGGCTCGGGGAAGTCCTCTGGAGGATTGGCGAGTTTAAGCTTGCTTAAGATCTGCCCTCGGACAGCCTCGATGCGCTTCTTCTTGAACTGCTCCATGTCCAATACGCTGCATGTCGACAAACTGAACGCCACGGAAACTAAATCCAAAATGAGGAGAAGGCTGACAAAGCACAGGTTCATCTTTTCCTCTAGGGTTGAAAGTTACACTAAAAAAAAAATAAATACAAAAAAAATAAAGAACATTCACGATGATGACTTAAAAGACATCAAGAATACACATTTCAAGGACACAAATCTAAAGCTTCTGACCGCATTTGCGCGCAAGAGTCATCAGCCTCTCAAATATTTTAAATAAGTTTCACGAATAAAAGTGAGCTGGTTATCTGCTTTAGCTGAGAATTCATTCAAAGATTTGAAAGCAACAGGTCCACGCTCATTAACGCTGCTGTCGCATCTAGTGTGCGTAAAAATGCAGCCGAGTGTTGCCTGTATCAGTGTTAGGAGCCATGAAACTGGGCAAAAGTCTGGAACCGAAAAAAAAGCAACAGTTATAGTTGGTGGACTGAGTTGTTTACCCGCAGGACTCAAGCACGCTCTCACCGCATCAGAGGGCTCGGTTCATCGCAGCTTCCAAAACGGCACCGGGCGCAATTCTGCAGCCACGAGCCAAAATAAATGACCAATTCCTCAATGTGTAATCCCAAATTGTTTTTGCTGAAAATTAAGTCGCCGTGTACCAGTCTTTTTCCACAGTTCAGTCGTGCGTTATGGTGATCTCCTCAATAAAATCCACACAGACCATAGTTGACGACGAAACCGTTACACCTTCCAGAAAGCAGCTGATAATCTTCCTTTTGCGTGATGCAGTCTTTGCACGTCCTCTTCGCCCCAACGACAGCTCGTCTCTAACGCGTGCCAGGCAGCGGACCTCTGTGGCCACTTCAATGATATTTATAAGGGACCCATAATACCACGTGCCCCCCCCCCCCTCGGCCCCCCCCCCACCCCATCACCACTGCGCGCACGCGCTTCTGTCCAACTTTGTGGTCATGACAGGGGAAGCAGAGGCGATTTATTTTGAATAAGAGTGTTCGGTGCACCAACGGTGACGTTTCTGTAAGGTTCGAATGCTCCGTTGACCTGAAAAGCTTTAAATCAGCGATTTCAGCTACTGGAATCACGAAAGGGGCCATGGTCTCCTTGTAGTAAAATTTGTTTTTTTAATTCTTTATTACGGTTTGGGCTTGTATGTAAAGATGCTTTATAACTCATTTATGCTTTACTTGAGCAATTTCTTAAGTTACTTTATGCGTCCCACTGCGTGGTGAACCTTCAGCAATTTCATCCGCCAGAGGGCGCCGCTCTGAATCTCAATTTATCGAAAGCTGAAGATTTACGTTTTTGGACGAACCTTAATTAAGTTTACGCATTGATAAATCGATAGCAGGCGTAATTTGTGAGGGTGTACTACTTGTGGGTAGTGCCATCAGTATGCACTGCTAAAATAAAGCTAAATTCCCAGAGGAAACAGCAGCTGGGTTCTGTGTGCGTGTTTGATTACGGCATTGGAGGGAAAAGGGTCATTCGCCCTAAAATCAAAGCAATAGCCCAAGAGGTTAAAGAGTGAGCAAATGGCAAACAACAGTAACACTTCGGGGCATATTGATTTTGATTTATTTCCAATGGTGTCCTGGATATCTGGAAATGATTCATTTTGAACCTCAATTTTATTGCCACAGTTTCTGGTGATGTTGCTACATCTGACGGGTAGCCGTAAACTTTCACACGGGACAAAATGTGCACAAAAACAAGGCACAATACACATGATTGGCTCCATCCGCATTTGTACGCATATCCTGCATAGAGCATAAGTGAAACATATTCTGGAAAATTGAATTTTTACGTTGCTTGTAAACTAACAGTTGGGCTTCAGGACTGTGAAATTAAGCAACTGCATAACTCTTTTGTGATCTGCTGATTTCTAAATTTAGGTAAACAAAATAAAACAAAAACAAGTTGTTCCGACTTTCACATTCCAGATTGTGATGCAACGGTGTAATGACTAATTGAGGTTTAACAAAAGCTCCACACAAAGTTGCTTGATGTCAAAGTCAATAGGTAAGCAAAGCTGCAGCTATAAGCACAGACGATCATCCTAGCTAACAGCGTTATCAGCATTAGCTTCTGAAAACCAGTACAGACTCATAACGGTTCGCAAGAAGCAGGAATTTGTACTTGGCCATGTGTCTGCTGCATGCACCACATGCATGGATTCGCACATTAATTGAAAGAATGGGTAGGGTGGACAGTGTTTCATTTTCATGAGGCGTACTCCTAAAAAAAAGTCAAAATTCCAGGATATTTGCTCAAAAAACTTCATTTAGACTGTTCCTGAGAATCTCTCAGTCAACTGAGTTTTTAGCTCTGCCATTAAGTCACTGTTTGAGTACGCAGATTGGGACAGATGGGCATGGTAACTGACGCGTCATAAGGTCCTGCATCCTTGGCAGATTGTGTCAACATGTCAGGATAAAGGCGGCATACCAGAACGGCAAGCCACGGTGTTGCCATGACAGACGCCAATCCAGCAGTGTAGACAGCCTGACTCGCCGCTTTCCTCCTCTGTTGATAACACCAAGCGCAAATATTTCCCCAGGATGTGACGGCAGCATAGTCCAGACACACAGGAAGCTGGAGAGTAAAACAGGAGTCAGCAAAAGTGCTGGTGCCGCATTACCACATCAGGTCACTACTGGGAGCCTGCTGGAGTTTATCGTGGGATGGGCTTATCCGATTGTCATCTATTTCCACATTGCATGTTAACTAAATACAATTCACAATAAATGCTACCTGAAGCACTTAAGAAATGATAATTCAACTCATGACTAGAACAATAAAATGTATTTTACCGTGGCTTGTTCCATTAGTTAACTACCTGTTTGATGATACATTGCATCCTTTTGTTGTTGAATTGATTGCTGCCACACATAAGAGACTTGAGTTGTTCTGTCATTGTACTTCAACTAGTCTACTAATATTGTTCAAGAAACAAATTCACACATGACCAGTTGCTATTACAAATGTTCAAAGCTTACGAATTTAATAAAGTACATTCAAAAATATGTCTGTGGCCTTAATTTAACATTCCTCAACTTCCATCAGCACTTTTTTCTTTTCCATTAGAAATGAGAAAAACACTGGAATTTACTGGATGTAGGCTCTTAATCTTCCAAAACCTGCAGGTGTTGAACTAAAATCCATAGCCATAAAAAAATAAAAATCATAATTTAGGGATGGACTAAAACACTTAGTTCAGACCTTTTTCATGTATTTTTTGTGGGGGAATAAATCAAATTTCAAAATGAAATACATTTTACACAGTTTACATTAAAAGATATTCAAAGTTCAGTAACATTCTTACCGTTTTTGTTATTCTGTTCATAGATTTGCCACTTTCTTTCAACACGAGTGGATTTGACATTCAATGAACAAAAGTTCTTCCTGAAACAAAGGACAGTAAACACAAAGGACGCAGTGAGCCAGAAGAAATGCTGACTTGTTGCTTCTCAGCGAATAAATAATGAGCCAAGTAAATAAGCCACACCGCTTCATTGCACTCGTTGTCTGCAAAACAGCTCTTTATTTCGTGGCCCTGTACGAAAGCGTGGTTTTGACACAGGTTACACAACATAAAAATCTTCAGCACACAACATGGTAAAAACAATCTGGATGGTGGAGCTGAGCAAATCAGTTCAGTGGTTAACTGGTCCATCATCCATCATAAAAAAAAGTGTATTTTTCCTCTGTTGCATATTAATTTCTTTCCATGTATATGCGCTGCCTCTCATATCAACAACTGACAACATTTCTCAATCCTTTCTGAGCAGGCGCCAATCCGATGAAGAATTTCCCATTATTTTTCATTCACAGAACCAAGCACGGTCCTGTAACTCGGTGAATACAATGCCGCCCCCTGTTGATTTCACTCGCTTGGCTGAGTGAACAGGCTCAAACCATTCACAATGAACTCCAAAGTCTCTAGCTTGGTATGGGGTCAATTGGAATCACATCCATTGGCACCACTTCCTGTATGTTCCTTGGCCTCCTCTTCTTTATCCCAGTCTTTCATAGTCGCTCCCATCATAAAGTCGTCAGTAAGGACACTCCACGCTGGTTTCTCATCCGTTGTCTGCGGAGATGCACAGACACAATAAAATGGTTAAATTGGGACTATGAGCTGCATATCTGTCGCTAAAACAATACTGCACCTTATTACCGATTTTTAATGATCTTTGGAGTCTCTCATCCACCTTTACTGTTAATAAATGTTATCAACGCCAAAATCACTGCAGCCTTTAAAATGGGTTTTCAGATTTGCTCTGCTCTGTGCAAAGATCATACCCTGGATATGTAATTTATTTTGTGAAGGCCATTGTGCATTTCAGTGATAGACTAGACATGCTTAGTTTTTTTTAAGCCTCTGGCACATATGAAATTTTAAATACAATGAAGACTTATTGTAAACCCCAATATTTACACACGCACAAACTGTTGGTAGCCCTCTGTCAACAGAGAAACCTGCCAAATGGTAACTGAAATAAGTGACAAAAATAATACAAATACATCTAAATGGAACCAATGAAAATCAGACAGTGCTTTTGAATTGTGGTCAAACGGAATCATAGTATATACGGTACACTTGATTGGTATGGATTGGCGGAAGCTGGTTCGATCTCCACTACATACCCGCAAATGTTTTTGCTGTGAAAGTTGAAGTGACACAAGATTGCATTTTTGATTTGCTGTTACATCTGCACCCACGATTCAAATTTTAAAATCGCAGAAAGACTTGTGGCAGAACCCGGCAGGCTGCCCAACAATTCTGTGGTGTTTCGCGACGGCGCAAGGTGTACGACGGGCCTAAGGTGTGTACATCAGAGGGGGCGGGGCTGAAGCACACTCATTTGTTTGTGTAATATGTGCAGTGTGGTCAACAGCCACATTTTACAGTAATGAGGTTCAGCAAGCACAATCAGTGATGTATTCCTAAATTGAATAGAGGTACACATTGAGCAAATATCTCTTAACACCATTAAAGCATTAACTAACACACACACACACACACACACATACACACTGAAAAATTATTTCACCATGAATACTAGCACAAAGTGCATCCCCACTGAGTTGCAGTTTGCCATTTATCAATTACCCACATCACATAAATCGGATGAATGGATAGACTCGCTCATGTCTGGGTACAGACACAGTGATGCGAGCAGATCGTCCTCTGCTCACGAGCACAATGAATAAATAATGAATCCCAAAGCACCTCAACTAGAAGATATGCCATATCTCCAAATGGATGTTTCTGCAGCACTGCGGAAGACAGTGACGTTAAATCACTGAGTGCATGGATGGATGAGACCGGCGGATCCTAAAATTGATGGGAGGTTGTTTTTTGCCAGTAATTTGAATGCACAGAAAGCGTCTGGCTCTCTCACCCCTTACCTTTTGCCTTTTGTAAAAGATAACATATCCATAATTAATTTAAATCATGGCCATACAAATCTTCACAAAAACTGTCTTTAGAAGGGTAAGTAGTCATACAGACATCATACAGCGATTCAAGATGATCTTTTTCTTTTGTTTGAAAACAATATAAAAACCTTAAGTTTTGTTTTTGGAGGAGTTATGCAAGAAAAAAAATGAATCACTTACACTTGTGTCCTTTTCTGTCTTGACTGTGACTCTGGCGCCACCTTCAGTTTTCCTTAGTACATCAATAAAGTCTCTTTTGGAAACGGAGGCAAGTATTTTTGCCTTTTTCCTCTCTGAGCCACCAGCCTCCATCACCTTGTTATCAATGTTCTTCTGGTGCTTCCTCACCGCATTGAACAGCTGCACAACTCCTCTTGGTGGAAAAAATAAACACAATCAGCCTTTATGCTCACTTCCTTGTCACAATACAAAAATACACGATAACTCACCTAGTTGCAGTTCTTTGCAATGCTTTTTCAACCTCTCGGTCCTTCACCAAGTCAGGTTTCACTCTGCACATCATCTCCCATGTTCGTTTCTTGTCAGTCTGATGGACAAAAAAAGCAAGCACAATAATAGATTGGCAATCTCTGTCCAAAACCTGTGCCATTACACCAGTTCCAGGGACCAGGAAAGGCAATAATTATGGTTTTAAAGTAAAATTTTATATTTACCGATTAACATGTTCAATCGTTTATCAAACATTGACTTGCATATACTTAAAAAAAGATATAAAAAGGTTCCATCAGTATAGAGAGGTCAATTGCTTTTATTTTATTTTTCTTGTAACAATTAGGACACAATTTCACTGTAATGTAGCACTTGCTAGCAGCTTTAGTTTTACAAAAAATACAAAGAAAGCAAAACAAGTTAAACATTTTCTCTTATCCCAGCTCAGTTTTTAGACTTGGATCTGTGAACTCCCATACGCCTTAAATTAATGTGCTATGTAAATATGTAACAATATCACATTGTACAGGAATAATAATGACAACAAGAAGGTTGTTCCAGTTCCACCTCTGTTTTGGTGTTTACGTAATGATTAATTGTCCAAAACAAGCTGAGCAAAAAAATGGATACATTGGATCAATGAAGTGTTTTTACAATTTTTGGGGAGTGATTTTCTTTAGATGATGATTGACCGTGATGGTAGTGAGTGGAGTTCAGAAAACAATTCAGCGAAGTGCTGAGAGTTGACATTTAACAATAGGCAGTTGGTTTTAGGTAATAGGTAACTCAATATTGCGAGGGGATGATCATCAGGCTTCCTGCTTTAAAAAACAAACAAACAAAAAAACGTAGATAATTACCTGTTCCTTCCTCTCCAACTGCTCCTGTTTTTCTTTTGCCTTCACCTTGTCCAGTTCTTTGTTTTTCACTAAGATAGTTTTATTCTTGACGGTTTGCTTCCCCAAAACCTTGGCCATTGCCTGTGCCCAGCCAGCATTGGGATTGCCATCCTCCTTCTCCTGACCTCCATCTTCATCGTCTCCATCATTCTTGCCGTCCACATTTCCGTCAGATTCTCCATCGGATGACATATGATCATGACCCTCCTCACCTGAGCTATTCAGTTCATTTGTGTCCTCCACAGGAGACTCGGCATCATCTGGCAAGAAATAAATTATTTTTAACTCATCTGTCCAAAAATAGCCAGTTTAATGCTAACATCGTGTATCAATTGTTAACGTTTGACACGTGACTACAGTAACATTCAAATAGACGTGACTACAGTAAAATTCAAATGGTAAGGCAACATCCTACAAAAAAAAAAAACTTTCTAATGTTACGGTGTCATATTAAGAGTCACAGACAAATTACAATTTCCTTTAAAAAGTTGATGAAAGCAACACTTCATGTGTACTCTCAACTAAAACTCATAAAATAAAAAGTACACGGTAGATTCAAATAGTTACCGCTATCATCCAAGATCCGCACACGAGTACCCACTAAAGCGGCCATTGGAGAGTAACAACGAAAGGATTCCGAGTACAGTACAAGTAGCAAGAGTGGATGGTTCCTACACTTCTTCATCTTCTTTCATTCACAGGCGGATCGCAAGCAATTTACATGTGCATATCGCCACCTACTGTACAAGAGTGTGTATCACCCATGTCCCGAATTTCACAATCTGTCCATGAGTCAATTGTCAACGGTTCCTCTTCGTTTTCATCTCGTTTGAGTTGAATGGTTGGCAACGAGCAATCTGATAGATTATTGGCCGTGAATGGACTATCGATCAGCCAGTCTATAAAATGGATATCATTATATAGACAAAAACATTTCAAATACTGTATAAACTCATTTCACAAACAATCATGAAACTTACTTTTAGTGTGTGCTATCAATACAGAAAATGCATTCTGGATTTGTTGTTGCTGTTTTTGTTTGTTACATTATTTAATTTATTATTTGTTTTTGTGACATTCAGGAACATAGCAAGCAGCAACACTCGCCCAGTTCAGGAACGACTTCCAATCGGTGCTGGGTGTGCCTTCGGGCTACGAACAGTTCCCAATCAACAACCGACAACTGGGTCAGCAGGTACCCGGGACTTAGCGGCTTTCGAAGCAACTATCGGCCCCTGTTGGAGGTTGCTCAACAGCAACAGCAACAGCAACAGCAACAGCAACAGCAACAGCAACAGCAACAGCAACAGTAGTAGCAACACTTTTGCCATTCCGAGCTTTAATGTCCCCGTGGGCACAGCTATATCATTTCTACGAGTTATCTACTCTACACATAAGACAATTATATCACATGCATACAAACATTCCTGAAATAAATTCAAATACCTTAGGACCACAACAAGGGAGAAATCACTCATCAATGGCCGAAACGCAAAACCTCCTATCTGCAGGATTTTCAGATTGGCAGATATCACCTTGACAGACCGCATTCTGCAAGGAAACAGCAAATTTGTTTGAGTTTTCTCACAGAAAAAACACTACTTTTTTCAGATTGGAGGGTTTGCACTTTGTCATGGTCAGGTGTGTATTTTCTTTGTCAGAAATTATTTTAAAAGAAAAATACAACATCCACATAGCAGGATACTACTACATGTGCACAAAAGAAACTAAACCGGTATTGCATAGCGATTCTGGTGATTAGCACATGTGGGTCTGTGCGTGGGTGTGTCCTGTAGTTGCTTTATTAACAGGAGACAAGCTGTCTCTAGTGACTAGTCAGGGACCGGTCCAGAAATAAAGGTGGAGGATTGTCTCTTTCGACTTCTGCACAACAAACATGATGATAAAGAAAAAAATGAGTAAGTACATCATCATTGCCGAAACCTGTAGGCTATCAAACTTTGATTACTATATGGGTGTTTTTCTTCTCAGTGTTATCAAATAAGCTGTGTAAAATTGACTGTTGGCTGATTCTGCTTTGAAGCTTGTTAATGTCTTAAAAGCCCAAATGAAGTTATCACAGAATACTTTTGAAAACCCGACATCGTGTCCACCATTATTAACTTAGTGTGGCGGAGGATGTGACTTAAAACAACGTGGGTTGTTTGCTGGTTAAACCTGATCAACCAGTCCTGTTGGACTGCAGGGTATGACTGTTGGCAAAATCAAAATAAGTCTCAGCTTTTTTTCTCTGGTGTTAGCATGATTTAAGAAAATAATGATTACACCGGATTTGCACTGGAAAAACATCACAAACACAGATAGTATGAGTAAACAATCTTGATCAGTTATTTGTTGTTTTTACCGGGACTCCATAGTAAAAGTGGAGAGCATATCTCTGCTCACTCACCTTACGTGTAATGTGTACGTTGTTAGTACTTTGTCAGTGAAAAAAAAATCTGTGTTCTTTTCCTTTTAGAGGAAGCAGCTATAGGTTTTGCACTAGGAGCAGTGGGAGGCTCCATTATGGGAGCCACAGAAGACCCCGTTGACAGGACGCTGGCTGCAATGACCTCAGCGAGTCAACTTAAACCACTGATCGAAGACATCAGGACAGTGGGTGCTCTCGGTCTGGGGACTCTCATGGGAGCTTCTGCACTGACCATCGCCATGACCTCGGTTGTAGCTGGCGTTGTCATGGCAGCAGTGGTAGCTTCAGTGTTCGTCACCACAAGGAATTGTGGGACAACTTCGACCAACTATGCAAACTTGTGGGCAAATGCAGGACTCGCCGGTGCCTTTGGGACCACGCTCAGCGGTGCCACGCTCGGTTTTCTCATTGAAATGATTGTGAATAATTTTGGCATGATTGGTCTTCTGTGTGCACTGTCCATTTTCAGCATCCTCAAACCACCCCTGCGCTTTGTATTTAACGTCCTCTGGGAACAAGGAGAGGCCTGTTGCACTCAAGGGTCCATGATTTGGGACACAGAAAGGAAACAGATCGAGATTTCAGATTTAGAGCAGAGAGAAAGGGTGGCTGTGCAAATAGAAGAGAGGATCCTGACAATAAGTAATGGGATGAACACTCCTGACGTAAATAACATGTCAACGTGGGCCACTGAGCGGAAGCTGCGAGAAGGACTAGAGAGGAAGAAGACGGAGGCTGAAGAGGCACAAGTCAAACAAAGGACCCTCCAAGACTGGATCAAAACTGTGATGATTAAATATGTGGACTTTTTGGCTTTTTCGGAATTCCAATGACGGTGGTTGCTGTCGTAACTTCACTTTTTGGTTTATTTGGATATGGAGGCCACCATTCTGTGTTCATTGTACTTGCAGCTTTAGTAGCAATCATTGGCTATTTGATTCTGAAGTCGTCTGATTTTAAGTTCTGGATGTTGGTCGGATGCATGGGAATGCTTGCAACATTCGTGATTGCCATGCTCACCATACAAGCTGGGGACGAGATCAGGAATCAGAAAGGGCAACCGCAAGATGTAAATGGTGACAGCATCAGCGATCGCATGAGTGACCGTTCCTCTCGAGAAGCTTTGAAAACGGCAATTATTGCAGCAAAACTTTGCCAGCTGAGTTTGGGAGCCACAGTTGGGGGGCCCCTAGTAAGGCATGCAGCTGGAGGGAGCAAAGTCATCGTCGGGGCTGCCGTCATTTCCGTAGTTTTACTGGCTGGTGTGGAGATTTTATCCCCAGCTCTGGGGAAGGGAGGCAAAGCTGGGGCACTGTTGGGGGTGGTGGGTACATCTGGGGTGTCTGTGGGTGCAGTGGCAGCCATGGCAGCGCAGTGTTCTTCATGGTCACGTACTTCGGGAGCTGTAGCGGGCGTGATTATTGGCGCATTGGTCATGGGTAACTTTCATTTTGTCATGCTTGGAGTACAACTTTTTGTTGCCTACACTTTTGCTATGACTAATACTTTCTGAAACACAGGATGTACAGTAAATTGCAGTGGAGCCAAATACAATATGGACATGTAAATTTGCGTTCTCTAATGGTATAATCCATTTGAATTCACTGTGCCACAAAGAATACAAATACACTTGTTGTATAAAGTATTTTTCTTTTCTTTTTAATAGAAATTATGCAAAGCTTCATTCCACTTCCTGGGTCTTGTTCTGATGATTTGGACATTTGCGTTAGACTAATAAATTATAATAATTATACTTTAATGCAGTCCAAGCACAGATTTTATTACAATTAGTTGAACTGGATTATCAGTTCAATGAAGCAGTTAGCCAGGTCCTTAAAGTATCCCTGTGAAGTGGATACAAATGTCTTGCAAATTTCTACGTCATTCAGTCTGTGGCTTACGCGACAGGACAGCACACTCATCCCCACAGGCAGGGCACAGGGCGCCGTGCCCATCCACCAAGAAGCTTGTATCCCCGTCCTGAAGCATGGATCTCTAAAAATAAACAAACCAAGCTATTTTTGTGTTGTGAAATATTCATGTTGAATTTTTCATCACTACAATTAAATATCAAGAAAAAAGAGAGTGATTTTTCTTATTTTTAATTGATCCGCAACCGCCTATCACAACTTTACTGAAAATAATGCGTGCAGGCCACAACGAAGACATCAATGTTGGTGTGCAACAGTTGTTTCAAAGCTTTTTCAAAGTGCATCTCTGAGGTTGTTTTTTTTTTTTTGTGCGTGTGCGTGCCATCTGTGAATTATGTAAATAGCCGAGGACACAGCAGTAGACTGGTACCCTCGACAGTAAAGTGTTGAAACATAAGCGTAAAAAATGTTACTACAGTGGACACTTTATCATGTTATCAGGTTACAGGGTGCATGAAAGGGTTAATTACTATCCTTAGATATTTTCTGCACTACCACATATTTATCAGTGATGTAGTGAAAAATGAAAAGAGTACAGTGATCCCTCGCTCTAACGCGGTTCACTTTCCGGAGGCTCTGCTGTTTCACTGATTTTTTTCGTGCATTTTTTAAATGCTTTTAACACTTGAAATCAGTATGCGCCGGCGGCGCCGCGTGTTGACAGTAGAGTATTTCCAAAAACTATTATAGTTATTTGTTGAAAACGTTTGTTTTTGTTGTAATTGGGCCTGAAAACAGGTTTTGGTCTTCGATTTCATTGTGTCATGGCTCAAAGTAAGTACTGTCTGTAGGGTTATAATACATGGAATTTACTTTACAGGTAATGTTATGAAGTAGATACAGTATACTTCAAGTGTTCTCCTATCAATCATTACAATTGTTTACTGCAGTCTTTTGGCCTTCCAAATGTCAGACACAGTAGAGATAGACAGAAAGTCCAGCCGTTTTGTTTCTATTTCAAGTTTATTGTGGTTGTGGATCGAGGCTAAATAATAAAAAACATCCATCATAGTCTCAATATTTATGGATCTAACAGCATATTCTGGTTACTAAAGACTGTACAACACACAGTGTTCACTGTTTTACTATGGATACTATTTTTTTAGCCTTCCAAACTCATAAAAGATAAAGCCCGGAAAAATCTCAGAATGTCTCTTTGTACCATGGTTCACCACCGAAGGGCAGTGTACACTGAAAAAGTGCGAGAGCATAAGGTAGTGTGGCCTTGCTCATCTCTCTCTAAGACACTCATTTACTTGATGTGATTGTTAGCCTCCACGTTCAGTTTTGAAGGGAGGCAAGGTCACAGAGATAAATTAATTTGGATAGTGATTGATAAGCTTCTTTAAGCTTGGATTGCCTTCTGAATCAATTTGATTTAAAAATCCTGTGACATGTTTCTTCATATGGCATGGAACTTGGGGAAATCTGTGCCTCGCTCAATGGCACCTCGGCTGCAGTTCCCTCTATTTGTTGAGCTAAAAATCAGCTTATACCGACGTGAAAGGTTTGTTTTTGATTTACTCACAGATGAAAAAAGAAATCTTAATGTTACAACAGTGCTTAGATCATTTGGAGTGGCGTGTGCTCCAAGTTTAAAGGGGATATTTGGAATCAAAGTTTGAAAAGTGTCACGTTTGTCTCTCTGTTTTGTTTTCAGCCCCAGTTGGACTGAAGGGCGTTTCCCCCCCAGCAGGCGCACCTGTTTCGTGTTTACCAATCAAGCCGCTCCACTTCACCGTGGGAACTAGGGACATATGGTCGCTCTGCTACCTTCTCATGGAACTCATTCCCACCTGATATGCGCAACACAGACTCCCATTTCTCTCTTCAATCAGTCAATCAATCTTTATACAGCGCTTTTCATGTGTAAAAACACAGATCCATCTGCACCCGGACCACATCGCAGGCCATGGCCACCAGCATTGAGGGGCATATGATCTCGCTTGCGCTTAAGTCATTTTTTGGATTGGATTGGATACAACTTTATTGTCAAATATGCTGTATGTGTAACATTCAGCACAGATGAAATTTCTTCCCTCTCAACATAAAACAAGAGGAGCCCCTGCGAGTGTCAAAAGAATTTTTTTTTTTAGCCACCTGACACAGCCACCTGGAAATTTGTGCGCATCAACCAAAGTGGCGTGATTCGGTGAAGTCAAAGAGTGGACCTCATTTCCAGATCACGGATTTAGGTACCAAAGAAATCCGTTTGGAAAATATGTCACACTTTAAATGTGAAATGAACTTGATTCAACCTGAAGTTTGAATGGTCGTCAGCAGTGCCACGTGTGTGGCACGTGCTTAACTACATTCTACTTTGTAATTTCTGCATTCACTTTTTAATAAATCCAATATAGGTAATTTAATTGGAATACCGTACTCATAACTCATAGGTGTCAAACTCAGGTCCTGGAGGGCCAATGCCCTGCATGTTTTTCGACTCTCCCTGTTGCAACACACCTGATTCAAATGATCAGATCATCAGCAAGCTCTGAGGAAGCCTGACATTGAACCTGTTCATTTGAATCAGGTGTGTTGCAACAGGAGAGTTGGAAAACATGCAGGGCATTGGCCCTCCAGGACCTGAGTTTGACACCTATGTCATAACTGAATGCATGTCAGAAGCTAGTGCAGGGGTAGGGAACTCCGGTCCCTCGAGAGCCATATCCTGCCTGTTTTAGATCCCACCCTACTCCAACACACCTGATTCAAATCATCAGCTCATCAGCAAGCCCTGTAGAGGCCTGAAACAATCATGAACAGTTGAATCAGGTGTGTGGAGTAGGGAGGGATCTCAAACAGGCAGGATATGGCTCTCGAGGAACTGGAGTTCCCTACCCCCCGAGCTAGTGCAAAGCATGTGAGATCGATCAGTTTGCCAAGCAACGCATTGCTGGTCATCGACACTGTCGCCGCCGCAATGTCGGCGAAGATAAAGAAGACAAAGAAGAAAAGAAGATGTGACGGTCCTAAAATAGTGTTATTTAGCTATGACGGAAGCATGGTTGAAATAATGATAACAGGGTGACAGACTGGCTAAGGGGTCCAAAATAGCGGTGATGAACTCTATTATTCACCGATGACGGAAGCGCGGTTAATGTAACAACAATGCAGTGACAGACTGACGATGACAGATTTGGTTAGGTTGAAATAATGACCGACCGATGATGACAGGCAGGTGTACCTGCCGCTGCAAACTTTACTGACGCGCTCATCTCTGGAATTTGGACTATTATAGTTGTCGATTTGGCTTTTTCTGCCCATTGTTCTCCTGCCTCAGTTGCTCAGCCCCTCTATCCTGATTTCTCTCTCAGAAAATACCTTTCAAGGTGCTTCGTTATCCCCATCCCCAACTATTAAATTCACACAGTAATTTGTCCTTTTTCACATCGCTCTTTCTTGCTCAAGCAGTCTTACTATAGATGATGTACAGCTTCATCTCTCAGACTTACTCTCTGGTTTTCCTATTTCCTAATCTTTTACGTTAGAAGGGAAGTGGTCAATATCCGCCCCCCCGTCTTTCTCTCGCAGACCCCTTTTGGTCCGCTTGAGGTCAGTGTGGGTCAACACCCTTCTGTCAACTGCCATCATTCACCGATGAATCCATAAAGGTAAACAGCATAAATGCTGAGTCGTGCACGTGTCTTTTAGATGTATATGATCACACATGCCAAAACATTTACAAAAGAGACGAAGAGCAACCACGGCTCTTTGAAGTGTGCAACATAGCGGGACACATCAATCGTGCAAAGCAGCGGGTACCACATTGTTTTTTTTATTATCTCCAAAACCTATAAGGTACAGCGTCTGTCAAAAGGTATGACCTTTAAGAAACTTTCCAAACGTTTGGTGAAACTATAATCAGTGACCCATTAAACATCAATTGAAATGTAGTACAATACAATATAATATTGACATATATTTATTAAATGGCAAATTAAGTGGCTTATAATGTTCATCACATACCATGGTCTTCGAGCCATCCCGCGCACAAACCGTATATCAAAAGGTTATGGAGCGTTTCCATTTTCAGGCCCAACTCTATGGAACCATTTCCCACAATCTGTTAGAATGAATCTTGGAATGTTTTAAAAAAAACACCTGAAAAACCATTTATTTGGTCCAACCATTCAGTAGATTGACATACCTCCCTTTTGTTCCCAGACCAGGTCAGTTTTCTTCTTTTAGTTTATTTCTACTCGAGATGATTTCTTTTAGTGTCATGTTCGCCTACTTGGGATTATTAAATTCAAAAATGATGATCAAAGGCCATTTTCATTGTATTACATCTTTCTTATGCCTCGACATCCCTAGCTGTAGTGAAATGATATCTGCTTACAGCCTGCGGTGGTTGGAATATATCCCACCGGCTCATTGCTCCCAACAGTACGGTATCAAAACAAATACTTTCACATACAAAACATGAAAAAAAGAGATGTTTCCATGTTTGGAAAACAGACCCAGCCCAGCCTATTTCAAGACAGTATCTCTCTCTCTTTCTCTCTGTCTCTCCCCATGGATTTTGAACACTGCTCATCCCGAACAGGGTCGCGTAGCGCAGACTACACCCTGAGCTGGTCACTATTCAGTTCCAGGGCATATATAGAGACAAAAAAAAACATTCACTGCATTTATAATGGACACCAAAATATGCACATTTCACTAGTTGTGGCCAACTTTTTTTTCGCTTTTGAACTGTCCAATAAATATTATGCCCTTACTTAGACTTGTTTTCGCTTTTGGACTGTCCAATAAATATTATGCCCTTACTTAGACACATTTCGATGACCAGACCTCGATACCTGATCCAAAACTTCCCTGCATTTGATTTAGTGCCGCTAATATGGCAACCCTCCCCTCCCTATTTCTCCCCCCTGACCTTTGCAACCCTTCTCTCTCATGCGACAGGCAGTAACGGTAAGTCTTTGGTTCCCATTCAGCACCATCAAGGATGGAAAGGCAGTTTTCCAAGAACCTCCCGCTGTGGACATGACATGATGTAGTGTTGTCCGACATCCGACTTTAAACTTGCCATTGCAAGAGCAGTGAAAATAGAGCAGCTACTGAAGATGTAGGGATGATTAGTCTATGCTGACAAATTATATGTGTTTATTGGTTTATTATACTATCGGGGGGGGGGGGGGGAATCTTTGCAAAGGACACACATCAAATATCCTGTTTTCATTTGCTGCCTCAAATATTGTCAGTTTAGTTATATCAGACCATATTCAACTCTGATCCAAGGCAGGATGTGGGACCTCAACCTAGAAACCCACTGACATCAGCTAACACTCAGGACTTGACAGTCAGCACGTACAACCAAACCAATTAACGGTTTCAAATAGCCTATTATATAAGCAATTAGGTTGCACAACCAGCAGTTACATACGTAACTGAACATGCAACAATCCCAGATTAGGGCCTGTAATGTGCCCTCTTCCAAGTGCAAAATCCGAGTCTGGCCAGGGTCGAGCCACTTCTTTTCTCTTTAAAGAATACTATCCACACAGCACCGTACTGACTATTGGCTTCCCTCCTTATAATGCGTAGCACAGGTTTGTGACTCCCTGGAGAGTTGAGCACGGAGAGAGCAAAGAGAAAGCTGGACAGACTACCTTTGTCGGTCCGATTTTGCAGTAGTAAAATTGTCTCGCTGAATGTATACATTTGTTGTTTGTGGTACTGGCCCACATGTTCAGTTTAAAAAGCTGAATATAATGTCCACTAGGGCTGGCCGGAGCAGCTATTCCTTCATCTTTAAAAGGTCACGTTCAGAAGATATTTCCATCTTGGTGATCTATTGTGTACACCAATTAAGAATAACCCACATGAACAGAATTTTAAAGAATAAGGCTAGTGCTCAGAGTAACCAAGAGTAGTTATTTATTTATTTATTTATTTATTTATTTGTTTATTTATTTATTTTACCGCATATCAAAAACTTTTGAGAGGTGTCACATGATTCTTACCGCGATCTGTGGTGTAGCACTTTAAACATGGCTAATAATTCAACACTTGTCTTGTTTTGGAAAAACACAACTCTTACGTAACTTATGTTAGAACGCAGCAGGAGGGAGAAGGTGTTCCCTTGGTCCTTTTGAGAAACACTCTTCTGTTTCTCTTGCCAGCTGGATTTCATCTCCTGGCGATTCATGTTTCAAATAATCCCCAGCAGCCGAGTGGTCAGTTCAGTCTCAAAGATAATTAAAATATAAACCTCTTCAATACAGGCTGCTCTTATGCCAGGTTTTCTTCAGATGCTTTGGTTTTGTAGTTGCAGTGGGGGGAGTCATTTGATGGTCAGCTTTGTTGATCTGTGGCCGGAAACATGTTGCAAAGATTGTATGTACAGATCTGCTAAATAAACGCGCTCAACTGAGGTTTGTGACAAAATCCCTGATGTGATGATGCTGAACATGTTCACTTTGGCCAAACACGGCTTACAAATATGAGCATTACCTTCAGCACAATAGATTGTAAACATCTAATTGTGCATGTACTGATCTGACCTTGGCGGATGGTAAAATCACTTGATTTAGATAAGGGTTTGGCTTCACTTATCTAAAAGTGGATAAACCTTGTGTGAGAACCATCATTTAATTTATGGTTTATGATGTTAGATTTAGTTTGTAGAACTGGACTCCATCATACTGAAACTGTTCTGATATTTTACTGTTTTGTGTGAGTCATTAAGGTCGCAAACATATTAAGCATAGTTAATTGATTCATCAGGTGAAAAGTGGGTTGGAAATTATTTCATATAAATTGAATGCTTTGAGTGACTACAAAATAGCGAGACGGTACCATACCATTGCGATGACTGTGAAAAGGCCGATTGATGCATCTCGTCAGATATCGAACTGTATGTAATTACTGTCATTTGTATTGTCTTCTTAAAATCTATGGGGTCCTCAATTTATGATGGTCCTGACATAATATATTAGACGTCAAGGCACAAGAGGCCATGTAAACACTTAGAGGAGGAACTTTTAACCGAATCAAATGACATATTCGTTTTAAATGAAATTATCATTAATTTCCACTGTCTTATATTTTTCAGGTACACAGATGGGATGTTTTGTGACTCCGACCTTTCTCCACTATATCAATTACTGTACAGTATATGCATAGCTGGAAACATATTGTGCTAACATTACAGTACAGTATATTCATTTATTCATTCATTCATTGATTTTCCGATCCGCTTATCCTCACAAGGGTCACTGGAGCCTATCCCAGCTGTCTCCGGGCAGTAGGTGGGGAGGACACCCTGAACCGTTTGCCAGCCAATCGCAGGGCACACAGAGACGAACAACCATCCGCGTTCACATTCACATCTAGGGACAATTTAGTGTGTTCAATCAGCCTGCCGTCCATGTTTTTGGAATGTGGGAGGAAACCGGAGTACCCGGAGAAAACCCACGCAGGAAAACATGCAAACTCCACACAGGGAGGCGAAGCCGAATTGAACCCTGCACCTCTGCACTGCGAGGTCAAAGCGCCAACCACTGGCCCACCGGGCCGCATTACAGTATATTGTGAGTCAATAAACAATAAACTACTCACGGGAGTGACACCCTTTCCCAAACGTCTCAGTCTGACATCTCTCATTCTAATGGTAATGTATGGCAGTTTCTGAAAATGTTATTCCATAAAAATTGAAGATAGACTTTTTCTCCAGGGTTATTTTTTCCCTTGACAATGCGCATGAATTAGCAAACTCGGGAGCATTCGACATGATATCAAGCACTTAAGTGCTATGTTATGAGAAAGAAAAGATCGAGAGCCCGAAGGGGGCCTCAACGAGGTCACATAAGGACATGAAAAAGGAGTTGTGACCCAAAATAACTAGAGCATTTCAGTCCAGTCCAGACTGCAGCACGAACATGTTACAAGGGTGTAGCCAAACCTCTGTGAATGAAAATCTTCAGCATGACTTTACATGAAAAGAACAAATGTTTAAGCACACACCTCCGGCTTGTTGGTCATCGATTTCAGGTCAGGTTTGGTAATGATTGACTTTTTCCTTCGGGGTGGGGTTGTGGTATGCGTATGCCGGATACAAATAAAAACTGCAGCACTATGAGTTTCTAATAATGACAGAGACTGCTACAGACACCAAAGTCTTTTTTACCCCAGAGAGTGCCAACGGGTTCTAAAAAGTGGGACATTTCGGGATCAGAGATCAGATAACATCAATGGAGTCTGAAGATGATACGGTTAAAGAATAAATGTGGTCAAGTTAAAACATGACCAGTTGATTACTGACTAAGATTTCACATCAGCTTGCTTAGTCATGGTGTACAGTTGCAAACTTTCAGACCGTAATGGAAATGGTCCGATGACTTTCGATTTCATTCTGCAAAATCAACAGATTTCTTTTTGGGGACTTTCGGAAATTAATAATTACAATTCAAATATGACAGCTGCACAAAGGTGCTGCAGGATGACCGAAAGCTGTATTTCCTAAGAGTGAAATTCTTTTGTTCACACTAACTTGGAAATACTTTCAAGAACAAACGGCTTCACGCGCATCTTGCTATTTATCTTGCAAATAGAATTAAAGTAAAATCCCCCAAGACAAACGACAGACAAAAAGCGTATGTGAATGCTAGCTCACAGAATTAGTTTGTTGATTCACCCAGATACTCATTCATTTCTTACAATTTTAGGTGGCCATAATGATCGGATACAGACAACACTGTCCATATTTTAAGAAAGAATTGTCAGTTATTTTGAGCCGATTGACTGAGCAACTAAACTAAATGATAGACCATTTTCGTCCCATTTAATTTCTTCTACAAGCGTATCCCACTCTCTCGAAGGCGCTTCGTCGGATTTTATGTGGAAATTAAAGGCATAGAGAGGCAGTGTCTGTACTGAACATTGTCAAGCCTAAAACTTGTCACAGCAAAGTGAAGTGACATGGATGGCACTTGCCCATACCAAACATTTTTGGGCGGGATTGTGGTATCCCAGAGGGTGCCTCGTCATACGGAAGGCTGTTCATGTCCTCTTGACAAGCCTATTATTACTGTGCCACTGGGCACACACAATTTCCTGCAACCAATGCTTTCCTTGTTAAAGTGCCACCCACGCAAAATGGAGCTCCACCGATTTAGATTCAAATACATGGTTACCTTTTTAGTCAAATCAGTTTGAGTTCCGAGCTGCCCTGCATGGAAATATTCTTATTGTTAAAAGGACTCATGTTTCCCAGCAGATCCAGAGCACCCAAGAAACCCGGGAGGCTTGGTGACTGCTCGGGCTACCGCACACTGACAGATGCGGCCGAACCCGATTGAACTCTCACGCCTTCCATAGGGTTCGACATCTGTTTTCATGAGTGGCTGATCACTCTCTGGTATTGGGGCGATTGAAACTATAATGAAAATGCACGGAAGCTTTCACACACGGATTTTAGGAGAGTAAAGCACAGCCGGTCCACACTTAGCCATTACATACAGTGTATGCAGTCCACGTGTACTGTATTGTGTTTTACAGAAATATCTTAACAATTTCATATGGACTGACAGAACTCCAGGGCTAACCATCACACGTTCTATCATCTCCGGAGACATGTGTGTTTGTCAGCATGTCACCGTAACTGTTACTGCCAAGGTTGTTCAATACACTCTTATTTGACCAATTCCTAATCACGTTTGACTTCATACTAGTTGAATACATGCTGGCAAAGAAATCTTTTCTTTCTTGATGTGTATCAGATGATAACGACGGAAAATACAAAGTATAAGGAGGCTATTTCTCCCACTTTCAATTCATTACCGTGTACCAGCACAAAGACGTGACTCGACACTAGTTTTAGGCCCGTTTAAATGATGATCTTGCTGTCAGCTACCGTTTCAATTGTGCTCCTATGGCAAAAAAAAAGTTGTGTGTGTGCTACAATTTCCAAATTCAGGAATGCATTTTTCACAAAAAATGTTCCATACAGTTCCACACAGTTCTCCTGTACAGCCATTGTTTTTCACAAGTCTGCCAAAATACTCAGCAATGGTAATGTTGATAGGTCACCTCAACTGCTTATACCCATATCACAATCACATTTTTTTAAATTAATGTGCTCGATTGTCTGATCTGATTCTCGTTCATGTAATATCCTGATGACCTGTCACTCAACTATTTAATTTCTTTCCTCTCTCTTTCCCTTTAGAATGTGCGTGTGCTTTCAGAGCTGCAGCCAACAACATCAGTGCCATCTGATTAGTTTTGATACCATTCATAGTTATGTCAAAACATGTTGCCAACGCACACTGAATCTCGGTTCTGTTCGAGTTTTCTTCAAGTTATTTTCTCCATCGTCATCGTGCCAGCTCATGTGGGGTTTAGTTGGTTTTCTTGTGTGAGAAGCATATGGTTCTAGACCTGCTCCACACGAGGAGTTCTTTGGGCTAATATCTGTTGTGCTGCGCTATACTGTACAAATAAAACGGAATTAACATATTGGACATATATTGCTCTGCGGATGAACATTGCACTCCAGGTGTTTCAGTGGTGTCTTGCTCGGATGGCAGACTCCTTTCCTCTTCTATGGAGGCGGAAACCTCAACATTTAAGTAGAACTAAAACATTCATTTTTAATTCTACTCTTGAGTTAATGCTGCTCAGGCTTTAAATGACAAAGTATATATTTAAAAACAAATTGAGTCACAAAGAGAAATGCAAAGTGTTTGTGAACGTCATCAGAGCCGAGACTCGTGTGCTTCATTGTGGGAAAGGTTACATGATACGTACCAGAATGTTCTCTAAAGGTCGCTCTCACAAAAAAACAAAACAAAACAAAACAAAACAAAACAAAACAAATGTCTTGCAAAATCATTTTTCCGAAAAATTTTAAAATGATTTTGATGAAAATCCTTTTTGTTCTTCCAAACATGCACTTGTTCATTCATGTCACCAAAGTGGTCCTTTCCGTTTCGCTGAATTTCATTTTAGCACAGCTTCCTGCTCCATCTGTTAGAATATCTCGCTGTACTTTGGCAGTGCTCTGCTGTGGAACAAACAACATTAGTCCCTTCACATCAGCATGGGTTGACATTAATCAAGCTGCCCTGTCACCGGCAGCAAGTACAGCCTCTCTTTTTCTGGACTACTCATCAGAAGTTAATGACGCACGTTTGACTTGGGAGACAGTGAATCCCTGAACTTACCTCTGGTCATGGTCAATAGACTAGATAAGGTACCGCATGTATTAATTTACGGACAATTTTACAAAGGAATTGAACAAATGTCACTCTCTGTGCTACATTCATGCCCGTACTTAATCTTTTTGTACCTTCAATGTAGAACAACTGGTGACATGTTTCCCTCCCATTGTTTTTCTTTTGCTTGGTTTGTCAAAACTGACCTGAACTGAGGCCAGTGACGCGTGCGCTTACTTGGATGTTGTTCTTGTGATCTCCCGGATGAGCCGTCATTTCACTCTTGAAGTATTTTTGGCTGTCCGACCACTTCCAGGAAGGTTCACCACAGTTCCCACTTTTCTCCATTTGTGGGTAAGATGGATGAGTGTGATTTGCCTTCACCGGACTCATTTCTATGACTTTTCTGGAATATCTTTGGATCATGGCAGGTTACCCAACATTTCTTTCTTAGATCTTGTAGCCTACTTCACTTTTGTCTGACAGGGTAGCATTTAGGTGACTTCAATATTTGCAATCATTCCTGGCTGTGGCCGATAAAAAAAATACTTCTTAATTTTTGCCTCCTTAACATGTAAATAATTTAATCATATCATTATTTAGAATCTGCATAGAGTGATTAAATAAAGGTGAAGTAATGTACTTTTCCTGACATTGTTTTATTTCTGGATGGAGTGTTCTGAAAGTTTTGTGCTAACACTCACTGGTATTTGGAACTGTTCATAATACCCTCCTCCTTGGCTTAGGCTCCAACTGAACCCCCCCCCCCCCCCCCCATTATGCTGCCAACACTATGCCTCGTGGCTGCTCATAATGTCCCCAGCATCCGACAGCTCTTGGCCGAGAAGACCATTGATGACCTATCTATTGGCTGAAGCTTGAAACGAATCAAGCTCGAGAAACGAAACAAGACCTCAACAACCACAATTGTAAGATCTTCTTGCCACCAGCCTATACACAGGATTTTATTCTTTATTTTCGATGCCATGCGTCACAATCATCCTATTCACCTGACCTTGTTCCGTGGGACTTTTTATCCTCTTTCTCAAGCTAAAGGGGACCCATTTTGAAGTTACGGATGACATCAAGATGGCCATTGAGCTGCAGAAGATCCCAAAAGAATCCTCCCAGGGTGCTGCCGAGAAGGCTGGGCATTAGACTCAGGAGTCTTGTTGTTTGTTGGAATTAGAATACAGTGGTCCCCTTCATACTTGCGGTTCAGCACCCTTGAATTCACCTAATCCTCGATTTATTTTTAATTATATGATTAATCATTTTTTGGGGGGTGGGGGTGGTAACACCCATTATCTTGTGGAAAATGCTCAATGACGGCTCTATCCTCAGATATCCATGACCTTTGTGGGTTTGGGGGTCGTCTCTGCATTTATAATGGATGTTCATTTTACAATGATTTCACTATTACCTATATCCCAAGAAGAGCGGGGGTCCACTGTTTATCTTTTGTGACACCAGTCCTGCAACTTTTCTGACCCACCTTTTATTGGTGCTGTTTTCCATGTGTGCGTGCTTCTGTCACATAACGTCAGCTCTCTTTCCAGCCAACTCGCCATGAAAAACATCTTGGATGGGTCAGCAATGAGCCTGTGAGATCTCAGTACTGAGAAAATGACCCTGGCCCTCAGTCCATAAATATCCTTAGCTGGTCACCTATGCTTGGCACTCAGAATTTGCATTTGGAGTGGAGAATAAACTAACTCAGCACAAGCTTTTTTTCTGGATTGTCCAGAGTAGTCTAACATGCACTTTTTCAAAACCAACACTGGGTTATGAAAGAGGGCCAGAGTTAAGAATGCAGTTAACGCAGACTTTGTGGTGGTCCACTAAAAAACGGGTGGGCGGAGTGAGATCATCTTGATTAATAGCAGGATCACAACAGTTGGACTTAATAGCATGACTCAGACAACAGCCAGGGATGGTTAAAAAGAAACACTGACAATCTCCTTGTTACTTCTGTTAAAAGACACATCATAAATAAACTCCAGTGAGGCCATTGCATCCGGAGCTAAAGCATGTCCAAGTCATACTGCTGCTTACATTACACTTGTCGTCAGCAGGTTTTAATCAGACATGGCTTTATGAGTCCCAAAATGTATTTTTTATGTTCATTTCAAAAACAGGTTTATAGCATCTTTTCTTTTTTGTTTGACCTACAAAAGCTTTGCGCAACACAGATTTTACCATCCATCCATCCATTTTCTGATCCGCTTTATCCTCACAAGGGTCGCGTAGCCGATCCCAGCTGTCTTTGGTCAGTAGGCGGGGTACACCCTGAACTGGTTGCCAGCCAAGGGCACACAGAGATGAACAACCATCTGTGCTCACACTCACACCTAAGGACAATTTAGAGTATTCAATCAGCCTGCCCTGCATGTTTTTGGAATGTGGGAGGAAACCGGAGTACCTGGAGAAAACCCACACAGGCACAGGGAGGCTGGAGCTGGAATCCAACCTCTGCACTGTGAGGTTGACACGCTAACCACTGGACCACCGGGCCGCCCACAGATTTTACCATGCATTGTAATTGATAGCTGTGATGTTTCAGAAATAAATTCAATCTGTTGCTGAACCTTAAAAAATATCTTACTATATTACATGTTTGATTATTATTATTCATTCATTCATTCATTCATTCATTCATTCATTCATTCATTCATTCATTCATTCATTCATTCATTCATTCATTCATTCGTTCATTCATTTTCCGAACCGCTCCATCCTCACTAGGGACGCGGGGGGGTGCTGGAGCCCATCCCATCTGTCTTTGGGCAGTAGGCGGGGGACACCCTGAACCGATTGCCAGCCAATCGCAGGGCAATTATTATTGGTATTATTAATATTATTATTATTATTATATGTGCGAAGAAAAAAAATCTAGAAAGATTCACTTGCATATTTGATTAAAACATTTTTTTTAATGACGAGTGTAACCAGCGGCCATTCTCTCTACATAAGTTATTGGTTTCATCTTTCTAAGGCTAATACATTCTATTAAGAGGGAGGCTTTTTAATTATTTGTGGCCAAGTGTAATGAGGCGTTCTTGTACTTGAAAGTTATTCACGGTTTGCACCTTGTAATAAAACTTCTGTACCTGACAATGGATTTTCTTTTAAAATGAATTTTGCATCAATTTTTGTGTTTCTTCTGTATTGAATAATGTAATGAAACTGTGAACGCCACAGTAGTTAATAGCGGTTTGGATGAATGCTTTTTAATCACAGAAGATGCAAACGCTAAACCAGACAGTGCTCAATTGTTAATGTGTTTCCTGAGCTCTGCTTTCTGTTGGGTTTTCATTGGTCTTTGACATTGCACTTGTTAGCATCATTGTCTAATTCTAGTTGCCTCTCTTTGGCACAACCTGCCATTATTATAATCTGTTAAATAGCATTCTCAAGCGAAAGTAGCTCCCCTTAAAAGGGCTTCAGGAAGTTCACGCCTTCCACAAAGTAACCAGCAACATATGTCATGCATTCGCTCTGTACCAGTTAGGGTGGTACAAAAATATTCCATGACAAACTGCCTGGGCAGTCGGGCTCAGTGACTAACTTCAAAGTACTTTTTAATGCCAAATAATCACTCAATCAATACTTTGTTTATATAGCACATTTCATACTTGAAAAAAGGAACACAAAGTGCTTCAAGAACAGGTAATGAAAACAGAAAATCCCTCCCATCCGCCAGTCAGTCTCTGGAGCCCCATTCCCTGCGCCACCTTACACCCCCGTCACATGTGTTGAGTCAGTATAATTTTGACATGACTGATGAGACGTGGTTGGGAACTGAGTGGATTGAGGGTTGAGAGGGCCACCAGCACCAGTAGCTGGTTGTAGCTCATATCCAGAGAGAGAGAGAGACAAATGGGGCTACCTCACCCAATACAGTTGGGGGAGAAAGGACCGTAGGTCAAAGACGGGGACCAAAACTCCCCCATCCCACAGAGACTGGACTGCACCTACAGCAACCTTGATCAGTGCCAATCACAGCACCCTGAGCTGGTGATCCCCCCAGTGAGGAGCTATGACACACACAGGGTAAATTAATGAAAAGCAAAGTAAGAGTAAGTACATATACAAAATACAAAAATCAAATAAGAAGAAATACCAGATTAAAAGTGTAATCAAACTACAGACGTTAAAATACAGGTTATTACTGTTACTTCACTGGCAAACACTCAATGTGACTACCGGTACTTTGGATTTTCTTCAACGTTAGCCGCAGCAGCACTTTTGCATCTTGGTACTGCACAGCGGTCACGTCTACCTCGAGCAAACACATTTATTGGTGCTAACATTCCTCTTTTTTCACCATATGCTAAAATATTCCTGATTCAAATTCAGATTCTGAGCTCAGAAATTCCATTACTCGTGTCCAACTTGAATGCAGCGATGTAGCATACCAACGGCAGGCTCTCAATGTGTTCTCCAAAATAAATAACTAAATAAATATGTTAGGAATTGTGAGAGCTGCTCCTTGACTTCAGATGAAGTCAAGAGGAAGACATGCAGTTAGTCATTCAGTTAAATATACTTACTGTACCTCTACCCCATGATTGCATCTCAGTGCACTGGCTGTAACTCACATTATAAATCCACAGAGGGGTGGGAGATACTCAGATAGAATTATCTGATATCATATAGGCAGTGACTGTCAAAATCCACACTTGTACTTGAAGAGACCTTTGATTTGGCAGGGTTTATTTTTCAAATACCCATATTACATTCTTGAAAAATGGCCAGCCAGTTTTTGAACACTGATGGCATTTCATCCGCATTAACCCATTACACATTTTGTTCAATGTTGCTGCTGACGGACGGGCTATTTCTGTTTATTTTGATGCATTTCCTCTGTATTCTTGCACAGCTGGGTTGCTGACAATAAAACGTAACAGAAGCAATATTTTAAGGTTAAAAATGTGCTGTTCCGATAGAGGCGTAAATACGCTGCTTCCTTCTAAGTTAATTGCGATATCACGATAGCCCAAATTAGTGTTGCCTCCATTAGCCCTGACACGTCTGCTACAAATTGAACCCGCTCACTTTCCTGATTCTCCATCAACCACCAGTATTCTCACCTGCACATGAATACACTGTATCATGGACCTGCAGAATTTAGGAACACAATATTACATGACTGAACATTACCTAACCCATATCTACTACTGAAAATATCAGTTGATTTTCATTCTTAAATATTTTGAATATTGTACTTTTAATTACGCATTCTGCCTGCATGTAATTTAATGCAGACGCAAACTATTATATCGGAAGAAAAACACACAAGCTAATGAATCATGTCCACATGACTGAAGAAGGGGAAAATAGAGCAGAAAATGCATTTGGCATGTAGAACAAATAAAGAGTTTAAATAGAATAGACATTCCCTGTTTAGTTAACTGATTATTTGTCAAGTTGAAATTTTTTTTTTTCCAGCAGTAACAATAAAAGGAGGTGAATCAGAAGTTACTCGAGTTGCCAAGCTCTGCACTTAAGGTTGGTTGTTATGGGCTTGGGGGCAGGGGTCGGAAAATCTCTCAGGGGTGCTATTCCAGGAGGAGTTATCGTAGCCATTAGTTTTCCCTTGGCACCGCCTCTGCCGTTGCAGTTACACAGTTTGATTGGTCTGCGTCAATCAATCAGTCATTAAAAAGTTCTTGCTGACATTCTCTCTGTCACAACAATGGACCCTTAAATCCCATCGGTCTCTTGTGATAGTAGAAGGGAAACGTCTCATGTAAATGTAATATATTCTTGGGAAAGTGGTATTAAAAAGAGTGATGGGCTTGAGTAGCCTGTTGAACTCAAGTTACAGCTTGATGAGTATTTATTGGAAGGAAGTGGATCGCAAGCTCAGGGTTCCATGTACTCACCAAGCTCTCATGACTTAAATGGCAACAAATGTTATCATCAGTGACGCACGGGAGTGCTCGTGTTAGAGTGTAGCCGCAAAGGTCAAATATTAAACTTTCACTCATTTTGAAGAATCCTTGCTTTCAACATCCGTGTGGACATTGTGAATTTATGGTTGCGTTGTGTTATTCAAAAATTCTGTTATCCTGACTGTGTCAACAGTCAACACTTAGCAGACATTACTTGAAATTCCAAACTTAATACACATAATGATTAACCAGCGTAATGTGCCCTGTGACAGGCCCTGACTTCCCACAGAGCTGCGATCCACATCAGCATTTACACTGTAATGTAGATGGATTCATATATAGTGTCAACTTCAAGTTCTTAAAGAAGTCAACCCCAAAATTTTCTTCACCACAATAAATTCTAAGAAGCCCTACGAGTTGAAACATTATATTCTGATTAATATTGCGTTTGTGGAATATGAGTTAAGCGGCAAAATCCACCCGTTTTTAGCCATATCGGGGGTGGCAAAGGTGGCAAAATAGCCGCACCCAGCGATGGACAAAAAATAGTTTTTCCATTAACATAGTTTTACAGTGAAACTCCTCTACAACGAAGTCATGTTTGCAGCAAGAACTTTTTCACAACAGGGAACTTTTCACTGTCACAAATTTTAATCTCAGACATAAACATGAACGTATATGTGTACTTTTATTTTTATTACAATAATAATAATAATAATACATTTTATTTATAAGCGCCTTTCAAGACACCCAAGGACACTTTACAATAACAAGAAACACAAAACAATACGGGTTGAGCAGCGGCAGTCAAACGCGCCAGCGTTCACTCAACCCTGAAGTCTGAAAGAAATATAGCAAATATTCAGTAATAATTGAATCACATTCAAGGCTATGGACAATTAAGTGTGCACAATTCAGATTGTCTATAAGGATTTTAGATTTGTGCATCATGTAGACAGACTGACAGTTCATATGCAAATACAAAATTTTGATAAGTGAGCTTATAGTGCATAAGTATGAGCATACACTTATTTGACACTTCATATAGCCAGCATAGAAAGAAAAAAAGGGAAAGAAATTGCGAAATTTACGATGAACATTTACTTTCATTTACATCAACTTCTTGCGTAATGTCTTTTATTTTGCTTCCTCCATCTTTAATTTTTATTACCTTTATCCTGTCTTCAAGCGTTAAAGCTTTTCTTTTCTTAATTCCTTGTTATGCAAAGGTCGGTTTTGTCACCATTTCAGTAATGCAACGTTCGTGCTGCGTCTGAAACAAATACTTCCTGTACTACCGCACATGTGTAAACCAGTGTGGTGGTTGCAGTTGCCGTTTCCAAATGAAGCAGTAGAGGTCGCTGTGGCATGCTGAGGTTGGATTAGACTTTTGCGGAAGACTTGTTTTCGTTGTGGAGAATCTCATTGCGAGGCAAGAGCTGAGAAAAAGATTTCGTATAACGGAAAAGGGGGACTTTTCGTTGTAGGGGGAGCAAAAAAGTAGGAATGGCTTTTATGCATGAAAATCTTTTCACACTAGGGGGTATTTTCGCCCATGTAGGTTTCGTTGTAGAGGAGTTTCACTGTAATCAGAATGCCGTCTTTAGACTGTGTTCAACCACTTTACTCTTTTTTATTATGTTCCATACAATGCAGTGCTACTTTTTACCTTGTGAAAAGCATGAAACAATTGTGTTGTTTTATGCGCTGCTGAAACAGATTCATGGAATTTTTATTCCTTTCTCCCATCACCTAGTACAGGGGGTGTCCAAAGTCGGTCCTCAAGGGCCGCTGTCCTGCCTGTTTTCCAGCTATCCCAAGAGCAACACACCTGATTCAAATAATCAGGAATGTTCTAATGCTGCTTCACAGCTGGTTGATGAGCCGATCATCTGAATCAGGTGTGTTGCAGCCGGGAGAGATGGAAAACAGGCAAGACAGTGGCCCTACAGGCCCGGAGCTGGACATGTCTGACCTTGTATATACGAACCTCCTTGCTCAGGCTTGGCCCCGTCATCATAATAATGAAAGCCAGTGGCCCACAAGTACTTAGTGTGTCAGGCAGGATGAGATCTAAAAACTGGATGATTTTAGGAATGTGTGCTATAGTTATTGATCCTTTGGGTATTTTGTATTTTGGGTAATTGTGAAATAAAGGCAGAATGTGCCTTCTTTAAAGCCCTGATCTGATTATTGCAAATGGTCATGTGGACAGCCGAGGTTCAGGAGGCGATTTGAGTAAAATATTACATTTGTCTGCAGTGAACAATGGCAGTGTCATCATATTTATTCATCATAATTGAACAGTGTGGCGGACTGCAGGCCAACTAGTTAATTAAGTCCAGGCTCATGCCCATGCTCTGGCCTTGCAGTGTACAGTTTGCATGTTGGATGGATAAATGTTTGCTTTTTGTCGAAACTATGCCGGACCTACAATGGGTTCCTATCTGTTCAAGATCTACTTTAAGGAAACTAACAGAATTCAAAGTATGTGACACTTGTCCAGTGCATATAAACTAAAACACTTGTTCTAATTATGTATGTATGTATGTGTCACGGTTGATTTGTTTGGGACCAACAGGTGGCACTGTAGGGCTCCTCCTACAGCGGCACACCTGTTGGTCATTGTGTCATTAGTAGGACTCCCGGCCCAACTACTCGGGGTAAGGTCATTGTTTCTGTCACTATTGCTGTCATTGTTTCTGTTCCTGTTAGTGTTTTGCTTCTGTCATGGGTTTTTGTTTGTTACTTTGGATTATTTTTTGTTTTCAGGACTTTGTGTGTTCTGAATTTAGTGTTCTCAGTGTTTGGTTAATAGTAATACAGTTTGCCAAGTTAACCCTGCTCCTCCCTCTTGCCTGCTTTTTGGGGTCCTCCACCACCATCTTTCATGACAGTATGTAATCTAGTAATGTATGTATTTGTTTTGTATTTAATATAACTATGTATATCTTCATTCTTAAAAATTATAATGGAACTCATTGTAATAGACCTGCAGTAGTTTCTTGACTTATTGATTTATTGTACAGAGGCATTTAATTGAGTGGCACAGGCTAGTATTTTCTTGATCGACGTTATCCGGAAAGGATCTAGGTGAAAGCTTTTATAGCTGTTGTTATTCTTAGCATTGATATGGTCTCTGCGTCACCTTGTGACTTATTCAGGGCCTCCACATCACCTGCTCCTAGCTTACGTAAAACTATTTAGCATGGATCATGAGTTTTCCCAGACTTTTTCCCTGTTATGTAACGCTGTAACTGCTCGACTTCACCTGAATGGCTGTTTTACTTGCTGCATTTGAACTTGTTTACGTAGCTGGGACTATATTGTATGTGTGTGTATGTGGGAACTGAAAGATTGTCGTTACACAGATGAAAAAGTATGACAGTAACCATTAAATACAGTTGCTATGGGGAGGATGGTCGTTCCTGCTTTTGTTTTCATTTACTGATGCTGAAATGGGAAAGTACTCATGTGACAGTTAACACCAATTCAGCAACCTCTTAAGGAAACTTAAAAAGGAAATAAAGTATTTCCTGGTTTGCAAGGTCAATTCCCTCATGTTACATCATTAAAACAAATGATATCCCTCAAAATTCTGAAGGAAATTACTGCAGTACAGTATTGACAAAGAGAAAAAGAAAAATCACACTATTGTATAAATCATCGAAGGACTTCAGGAATGATGCAAAACAAATGACACTCATTTTTGAGTTCGGGACTTAAACATATGTGCCAACAGTAAAAATGACCCAGTAGTGGTTTTAGGCTCTTGCTCTGTGTAGATAGTATGCTCATAGCCCAGACGGGGAGAGGTGTAAGAGATTGGGTGGAACAAACCATTTTTGAGGCAAGTGGGCTTCCTGTATTTTTGTTGTGAAAATATTACGTTTCAACTAAGTACTGTTTGGTTATACACGTTTCTAGTTTTTTCAAAGATGATATATTGAGTGGAGGGGGAGTCTCAAATTTAAGGGTGTTTGAGTTAGAATCGCCTCTGGGTGAGATGTCTCAGAAGAGAACTTGAACAGTCCAGATGTGACTGATTAAATGCCTCGCGAATACAATGATGCTGAGTGAAATATGCACAGGCACATGTCCTGTACATGACTCAACAGACACACCTACACCATAAGTCAGACAAGGTGTCGCCTAGAAAAGTTTACTGGTAGTTCAATTGCAGCTACTGTATGCATGCCCATGGAGGGTGGTCAATTGAGAGGAAGGTTACACTGATTTCAATGTATGTGTGTAGATGTAAGTATAACAGCTAATGACTCTTATTACAGTCCTGAGACCACAGAGAGCAAAGGACAGGTCAAAAGGTAGGAAGTGGATGCGCAGGTCCCCGTGTCACATGATAACAATGGCCAATGACAATTCTGTTACGTTCATTGCTCTTTCAAAAGAGGCATAGCTCCTTAAGAAAAGTTAAATAAAACCAATATTGCCTCAATATCAGTGTTTCATTGTTGAATCATATCCGGAATTTGGCTCCACATGCACCAAAAAAAAATTCCATTAGTATATAAAATAAAATGTCCTTTGGATTTACTTCATTTGAACATGTTCATCGGTTGTGCATGATTAAAATGGTTTCTTCAAAAATAAACTGATATGTCTTACATTTCTATTACATGTCTAACGGAAAATCAAGTACTTTTTTCACTGTAAGATGTGACGCAAACATTGTCTCTATTCCTGTAAGAAACTTTTTTTTGGTTAATTTTCCTTTCATTTATAACAAAATATACCAGTAATCATATAAGTTCGTGTTTTAAGGAGCAAATAATTTGAGCTGCTGTGGTGGCTATCGGGTGGAGTCACACACCATTTAGCTTTTCCTTTCAAACCGCAACTAGAGTTTCAACTATGCCATGAATGGACATGCCGAGCACTTATGTGGCAAGACTAATCACTAGCTTACATGAAACAACATTTACAGTTACACGTGGGGGTTGGGGAGAATCTGCCTATGTGCAGTCGTGTCTTGATGGGTTACTGCATCTTAAGCGAGTCAAAGGCATCCGATCTGACCATCTCACGCACCCCATGCTTGAACAATAAACGTCATAACAGTTGGTGACATCTGAATTAAATCACACTAATCTTCACTGCTGATTGGCTGATGCCAGTCCAGCATCATCAGTTTCTTTTCTGTGAATTATATCCCCTTGAAATCTACCAGGGTTTAAGTGTATTGATTCCAAAAGGAAGGAATGCTCTGACAAGTCTTCCACTGCCTTTGGATTTTCAGTGCAATCAAATGCTACATCCTTGCCACAGATAGGCACCATTCAAAAAAGAGAGCCAAGGAAGAGGCATTTTACAAGCCCCAATTCCAGTGAAGTTGGGACATTCTGGAAAATTTAAATAAACCAGAATACAATGATTTACAAATCCCTTTAACCTATATTCAATTGAAATATAGGAAAATGTTTTTCATTTTGATACAGACAAACTTAGTCTTTTTGCAAATATTCACTCATTTTAAATGTAATGCCTGCAACAATATTGCCCAAAAACCTGGGACAAAGCCGTGTTTACCATTGTGTTACATCACCTTTCCTTTTAACAACACTGAGTGACATCTACCCCCCCACCACCACCTACACACATACCCACACACCAAAATGGTGAGGTATTTTTAGAAGAGGCCCGCAGGCTACTCACATGGTCCTTGCTGGCACCATGTTGGTGACACTTGCTATAAAACGTCTCAAAGGTTTACAACACGCTCTGTAGCTCTGTAGTACATGGCCCAATAATGGGAATACTGTATGTGATAGCATACCATTCTCAGAGATAAAAGCACCCTTGGTGATAAATAGAACATAGTCTACAAGTGTGGCTCTCCTCATCAGGAAGCGTATGTCCTTGGCCTCTTCTGCTTCTTTGTTTGCTTTGCCTTGCCTCGTCTTCCCCTTCTCCTCTCTGGCTGTTGACCTCGTCCAATTCCTTGTCCTTCTATTGTTAGACGGCGTACCGTTGTTTGTGCTCAGGCTATGTATATATGTGCCAGTTGAGAGCTCATGTGATGCACCTTAAACATTTCGGAAAACTGGTTGATCATTGGTTGTGCTTATGCGTCACACATTTCCCTTTGTTTGAAAGAAAGTCAAGACTCGCCTCGGAAAAAGTCAAATAGTGTCATGTTTCGGTTTGTGACCAACAGGTGGCACTGTAGGGCTCCCCCTGCAGCTGCACACCTGTTGGTCGTTATCTCGTGAGCCGTTGAAAAGGACTCCCTCCCGACCACTCATTGTCGGGTCATTGTTTGTTTGTTGCTGTTTGTGTTTGCTGCTGTCATGTTTGTTCTGGTCATGTTTCGGTTATTGACAATTTTTGTTTCAGTCATGGTTTTTGTTTGATACTTTGGCTTGTTTTCAGGACTATGTTTGTTTAGGATTTAGTTTTCTCTGTTTTAATACAATTTGTCAAGTACACCCTGCTCCTCCCTCTTGCCTGCTTTTTGGGGTCTACCACCACCTCGCAACGTGACAAATAGATACTGTTTTTTTAATCGTAATGACTTTTGCGATTAACTAATGCCTAAAAATTGTGGGAGCTGAGACTATTGAACAGAATCCCATTCGAATCCATTTTGGTCAACATGACAAAAGCAAATGGTAATGTTAGCAGAGAATTGTACATCCGTTTGATGGATTTTCAAAAGCATTTGCAACTTGTCCAAAGAAATGAGAAACTGTTTTTCTACTTCCTGGTCGAGGGCGTTTACCACTCTACCACAGCCTGAGTCTTAGCAGGATCTGCTCTGAGCTGTCCCTTCTCAATGATAAACCCAAATAATTGAACAGACTCAGAGTGGAATTTGCACTTTTCAGCTTTGATGTACAATCTGTTTTCGATCCTTTACTTAAACCATGGGAGACCTAAAACACTCAGAGCCGCGTGGGAGAGCATGACAAACACGTCTTCTTTGTTGTGATTTCCTGAGAGTTGTAGCCAAAGAGAAATGGTAGTATATTTGACCTCCGCCAGGAGACGGTCATCCAGATCAGTCACTCTGTAGGACAGCCAAGAGCTTCAACCATGCACAGATCAATAAAACACTCGTTTTTTTCTTGTGGACTCAACAAATGACACCTCTCCTGATAATTCAAGTCTACGGACATTGGAAGCATGGCGAGGAACTTGACAGGGAGGTGAAACACTCGAGTTGATCTCATGGATTTCTTTTGTAACTGAAATAAGTCCATTGGTGTCTGATTCCCGATGACCCATCTGAGTGGACTTACGGGTGATCATGAAGGTCTTGTCGGACAGGCAGACACATGATGACCCAGAAGACCGCAGCAGAAGCACGAACCGGTTTAGTGACGTTGCATCCTCTCCTCAGGAGTAAGATTTCCCCCACCGAGCTACATGGGTTCGTCGAGGGGTTTAACGGGTTCCTCCGACCGTCGATGGTCTTAGCTGCCGTGCAGGGCTGTTCACAACCGCGTTCATGACCTCGTTCCCTCAAGTTGCTGTCTAAGTGGAGAGCCAGTGCAATGAGTTCCTCCAAGTCTGTGCTTTACTACAAAGCGCAATCATGAAATCCGCTCTCAGCGGCCAAAATGCGGAAAACAGTTGAATAATCGGCAACAGATTGCTGACACTGAAAGCAGACTCTCGGATGCTATAGCCCCAAGGTCTGCTGCTGTGGTGAATTTAGGGGTGGGTGGGTGGGGGATCTGTGTGGTGACCCACAAGAAATAGACATTGACCAATGAATGACCTGTATCTTTTAGGGAGTGGGGAAGAGTTTAGTTTTGTATGGAGAGTAAAAGAGAAATGACTTGCTTTCGTCTCGTCATCTCGCCAGTTACTGCATCTCAACACTATTACGGTGTTCAAAAGATTGCATTTTTACCGTTGACACGTGTCCAGGTAGTTGCGGCTATCATCTGTCAAATGTGACAAGTTGGGAACAATTAGTTTCGCCTCCAATTGCCTCATATTATTATTATTAACCCAGAATAAAAAAAAATTCCATTCTCATTGTTACGTAATGAAATATTAACCAACAATCGACATTGGCATGCCATAACTCCACCGTCACAAATGCTTTTGTAGTCGTGGCGCTAGACCAGGGATGTTCAAACGATACCATTTGCAGGCAACAGTCCGTATTTAGCGGCCATCGGATTTGCCTGCATTATACAATCTACAGGTACTTTCTACATTGGTTGGCAAGGACTGAAGAGAGTAGAAGAAAAGTGTTATCATCTCCCACTTTCTTGTTTTACACCAATCACCAGGCTTGAGGAATAATGGAATACAAAAATGTAACAGTATCCCGTTACAGACTAGTTACAAAATATAACACCTAATCAGATGACAGCACGCCCACGACCCCCGTGATGATAAGCGGATCAGATAATGGTTGGGTGGATGGATGGATGGATGGTTGGATGGAATGGTGAACAATAGTCGTTGCGGCCATTTCCACTTTGTGACATGAAAACACATTTTTTCAATTAGGTCTACCCTTGAAATGCATCAATTTCAAAAGCAGTTGTTCCCAATAATCTGGCAGAATGCCAATGCAACACAGGACCGTTTAAATTGAGTACCCCGCTGTCCATAATTGATGATACTGTACATTACCATTAAAAAATAGGTGATGATCGTTACCCCATCGCTTCCACAAGGTGGCATTCATTATCTACTACTGTAACTTAATGTATACTTAAAGCCAGACGACTTGAATGGATTACGACGAGTGGGATTTCCGGACCTCCTTCATTTATTCAGAGCACACTGCAGGAAGTTTGATTGAAAGCATGTATCATTTAAACCTGGTTTTGAACAAGTGTATTCTTTGGCTCTGGACTACAATCTCTGAGAACCACCGAATGGATAATTATATATATATTAATACGGTGATACGGTGATCTACTGGTTAGCATGTCCCCCTCACAGTGCAGAGGTGTGCAGGGTTCGAGTTCGAGCCTTGGACCTCCTGTGTGAAGTTTGCATGTTCTCACCGTGGCTGTGTGGGTTTTGCAGCACGCCCGCGACCCTCGTGAGGAAGAGCAGCTCAGATAATGGATGGATGGATATAAAAATGTGTGCATGTATATGTGTGTGCGTGTGTGTGTGTGTGTGTGTGTGTGCGCGTTTAGGAGGTTTATGGGTTTTTTTTAAGTTTATATTATTTATTTTGTTTTTGAGTTTATGTCCTCCGACTACCCCCCCCCCACCCCCCCCCGCCAAAATATATTTCAAATGCATTTCAATGGATTTGCTATTACGGGCCAGCCCAGCCCCTATTCCTCACAAGTCTGGATTCACTGTATTTTTAAGTTGTGGTATCAGCATCATTTTAATATTTTTTTCACACATAAAAATATGTCTATGAATATGAAGTCGTAAATATTTAGAAATAAAATTAGAAATGCTGATCACTTGTCTCATATTTATGTTTTCAACCCAAATATTGTCATACGGCAAAACTGAAAGAATTATCTTCACTTTTCCAATACTTTTGGAGGGGACAGTATTTCTTCATTATTCGTGATTTATAAGTGAGAACAAACAATGGACACAACCAGACTGAGGCTGACAGGGAGTGGAAGTCTACGAGAAGTGTGTGTACGCATGTATGTGCGTGCGCGTGTGTGTGTGTGTGTGTGTGTGTGCATGTGTGTGCGCACGTGTTCATGATTACAAGGTGAAAGAGATTAAGAATGCATTTTCCACTCCCTCCCGTCAGTGTGGTTGAACCAGCTTGTAATTTCCTGGAGTAATAATTTGAGCGGAAAGTCAGTCACTGGGAAACTCCTGCTGCTGTTGCGGTTTGCAGGTTGGTATTTGGTTTTTGTGTGTGTATTTTTTTTTCTTTTCAATTCTTACTCAATCACTTTAAGATTATTGGAACGGTGACAAAAACAAGCCCTTATATTTGATACTGCCTTTATTTCTGTCATTTTAGTTTGCAAAGTTGGTTGCTTAATTTATCACTCATCCATTTTCTTGCCAGCTCATTCTAATTGGGGCCATGGATGAGCTGGAGTCTTTCCCAGTTATCTTTGGTTTAACGATTTATGCACACAATAAATCTAAACTAATAACTGAAATTGTTGTCCGTTGTTCCTTGAAAAACAGCTCGAGCTCCGGTAGATAAGATGGAGAGTCTTTGTGAAGAGCTGTTTTCAGATCTTTCCACAGATTCTCAATTGGATTCAGGTCTACACATTGAGTGGTCATTCTAACTCATGAATGGGTTTAGTTTTGAACCATTCCATTACAGATTTTGCTTTATGCTTCAGATCAGTGTCATGTTGGAAGGAAAACCTCCGTCCCAGTCTCAGGTCTGTTACTGACTCCAAATGGTTTTCCTTTAAAATGGCTCCATCCATCTTCCCATCAACTCAGAGTATCTTCCCATTCCCTGCGGAAGAAATAGCAGCCCCGGACCATGATGATGCAGGAGTGCTCATGGGCCTTTTGGCTGCATCTCTGTTCACTGCTCTCCTTGTTTGGGCTGAAAGTTTAATGGGACAGTTTGCAGTGGTCTCATCCGCTCACCTTTTCAGTATGACTGATCGAACAGTGCTCCACCAGATCTTTAAAGCTTGTGAGATCTTTTCATATCCCAATCCTGCTTCCCCACACCTTCCTACTGCTGTTTGTGCCCCAAATATTCTTTGAACAGACCACTCGGACCATCACAGAGCAGGTGCATTTATATTGAGACTAGATTACACAGAGGTGGACTCAATTTATCATCATCAGTAACTTCCGGAGTGAGTTGGCAGCACTGACCGTAAAGGCGCCAAAGAAAGAAATGCATTCACTTCCTTGTACTCATAGTTGGAATACTTCTTCCAATTATCTTTGGGTGACGTTCTAAAAGGCCTATTACTGATGCTAAAAGAGAACACTTAATAACAGTTGCAAAATAATGAAATAAGGCCCATTAAAATTGTTATGTCACATTCCGTCAAATGGTACAAAACTGACTGAGAGTGCTTCACAGTGCAGGTGAGGCATGATCCAAAACAGAATATGAAAGCAATCTAAAGTCTCAAGGCAGCAATGA
Source organism: Hippocampus mohnikei (assembly GCA_026261675.1). Classification (NCBI taxonomy): domain Eukaryota; kingdom Metazoa; phylum Chordata; class Actinopteri; order Syngnathiformes; family Syngnathidae; genus Hippocampus; species Hippocampus mohnikei. Next base: position 16,066,665 of record JAKGUB010000556.1, on the reverse strand, counting down.
TGAAAAAAGAAACAATGTCTTTTAAAAATAAATATGTTTAATAGTTACACTAGAAACAACAAAAACAGTATTAATATTGTCAATGAATTTACAGCACAAATAAATATATTAATGTGAAAATATACCAAAAAATTGTGGCTGTAAAACTCAACACAGTTGTTTTTTTTTAAATACAAAAAGAATGTTCTCATCAACCGAGGACTTGAGAGGCATTGCCTCTGACCCAGCTGATAGGAGTGAACTCAGTCTCAGGACTTTAGTTTGAGGGTGGCAATATCAGGATTTACTGCTGGCTCACATGGCTGATAAACAGTCTTGCAACTGGCAGAAAAAGGCTCGTTGTGTAATGGGTGGAGTTAGGAAACATTTGCCTCTATGTTTGGAGTGCTGTACATGTCATGTATGTCTTGTCTCATCTATCGCCTGAACTTTTTACATACGATACTGATTTGAATTCGAAAGTGAGTTGACCTCTTATGGTAACAATTCAAATGCAAAGTTTGCATGTCCTCGTGACGGGGTGTCCTCCTGGTTCAACAAAATACTTGAGTGACACTTGTGCTAGTCAGAAAAGCCAGTGAAAGTACCGTGCCAGTTCACCACCTTCAGACTAGAGCCCGACAGACGAGAATCTTCACACAATTAGGTCCAAGCTGAGCAGCAGCAGCAACTAGACTCCTTCAGTCCTGCATATGACGTGTCTCCGGGCAAGCAAGTGCAAAACCACATGTCCATTGCCCGAGTCCAAAACGAAAAGCACCTGTGCTGGTGCATCATCCGCGCATACTTGTGACTGGGGTTTCCATCGGTCAAATGCCCCATTATGCCCCTAAACCACACACACACACACACGCACATACGCACCCCCCCAGTTTCCCTCCACCCCACCCGCAACCTTCACACCCCGTTCGGCTGGTGAGTAACATAGCTTCAGTTTAAAAATCAGGAATGTCAAAGCTTTGTTTTCAGTCCTCTCCCACCCCACAAAAATCCACAGTCAAACATGTTCGATCTCAAGGCAGATTGAAAGGGAGGAAAAACTATAATCACTGTAACAATTCATATAAATATTATAATACAGAATACTGAACACATTCTATAAATTAAATGAAATTTGAAAAAGGGATATCCAGTAAGTATATACAGACCGTTACCAATAAATTGCTCTGCTGTGGAGGCATGACTATTTCTTTGGAGCGCAGACAAAGTCATTGAATACAACAACAGCAAGGTTCAGGGGGGGGTCCTAGACTGACCGATTCTCAGCTCATCTAGTCACTACCCTTTGTCATATATACCTACATTAATATCCCTTTAGCATGGTCTCAAAACATGTTGTGAAATTAACACAATGTCTAAATAAAAATACAAATAATATACTGTGCATGTCAATAAAAATATCTTTTCCAACCCCAAAAAGTTGTGTGATGGAGGCAGGACCAGACAGGTAGTGGTTTGACACCTTTACACCCTGACAAAACGTTTAACTTTCCAAACGAGCATCATGGGTCGTTTTCGCCGAGATTCCGATCAAACTTTCTTGGCGAACCTCTCTTTGGGTTCATGCCATCGTCACTGAACTTGTATTTGGGAAGAAGGTCACATTATTCGTCACCACAGCACGTAACCTGTGTCAGCAGTTGTGTCAAATTCTGTCGTTATATTCTCACATTAACTGCTGTCGCGTCCTACAGTACAGACAAAACGTCTCATCATGTCACAGAGAACAACACGCTGGGAAACCTGCCATACAGTTCAAGTGCCGCAGGTATCCCCATCAGAATTTGGTGATCCAGCCGCTCCCATTCGGGCCCTTCAGGCAAGATCGGCTTTTGCTGGATGACATTGTGGTCACCGAATTTTCCAGAATGCGAGACGTATATCGGGTTCATGTCCACAGCAGACCAGCATCCAGTGAAGTCTTACATAAAATAAAGTAAAATGTCTTTTCCCCAATTTTACCCGGGAGCTCTGTCACATTTTCCCATTCACACGCCGACAGCGCATTCGTTTTAAATAGTAGCAGCAATACACACTGTTGATGTACTGTACTTAGAGTATATGCACATATATATATGTATATATATATTGCGCGTTAGATGGAAAACAGACGGTGGCAAGATCAGAATGGAGAAGGTCCTGTCTTGCATTGTCCTTGAGTGTCCTTGCAGGGAATGCATCCTCAGATTTCAAAGTGCTGTGCGAAAAAGAATTCCTTCATAACAGTGTAGTCTGCACCTCCTGGTCTCATCTCCTCAGTTTGTTACATCTGCCGAAGAAGAAAACAGAAATCTGGTTCAGTGCTCGGAGACCGATTTAACTCAGAGTAGAGTATGTTACATGATCTGACAAATGCAAAGTGCATGCAAATATGTAACATTTTGAGACAAGGGCAAAGACAGAAAGGAAAGATGGAGTGTGTGTGGCAGGAAGGGGGGGGGGGCTAAGCATGGAGCCTGTATGGCTTTCTAACTTTTAGTTAAAACCTTCATATCAAATGATCATGTTCATTTAAATGTGACTAAAACGGGTTTGCAGCTGAGGCTTAAAAAGAGAACACTATAAATCGGAGGGATCTGAACGTCCGCCACCACCACATCTCCTGAACGCAAAGCAGCCTGTGAGAATCATGTCATGGTGACGTGTGTGGTTCTCTAAAACCAGATCAGTGTGGGGGGCCCAGTATGGGGGGCCAGTGGGCTCTGAGGTCATATAAGTGACCGGGTCACAGGAGGTCATGTAGCCTTGTTAACTAGAGGCTGCGGCCCGACCACCTCTCTTTTTGGATGTGTGCTTCACGGGATGCTTAACTCAACTGCATTATGTTTTGAATTCATGGATGCAACATGAGCATAAAGAAGCAAGCAGCATGGCTATCAATGCATTCAGAAATGCACAAATCTTCAAAATGGATAACCATGAATCCTTTTAATATGCAAGAAGCATATAGTATATGCAATCTATTTTAACATTTGTCCACCAAAAAGAAAAGAAAGAAAGAGATCATCTCGATTGTGACAAACTACATTGAGCGCTGTTTACGCCGGCTGCTTTTCACTATGAACTGCGAATATCGATGTAACTTTGGCTGCCTGTTTATATGACAACACGGTTGTGTAGGGTCAAAATGCTAACTTCTTAAAAATGATTCTCTCGCTGACAGATTTTTAAAACATGCACCTTCATCAGTGGTTCTACAAATGGCTGGCGTGCATGAGCCTGCTTCATTCAGGTCTGCATTCATTTGCTCTTCTAGAAATAATGCTTTTGGTATGACTTCTCTGGAGAACTGTACATCATTTACTGTGACCAGAGGAGAGACACTGTGTTCATAACTCAAATTTTCAAATAGAGCCCGGGCGGCCTGGCTGAAAAGAGCCAAAATCTGCAAGTTTACCAATGCCAAACTGTGAATATGTGCTGGTCCACTGTTTACTTTTGGATGACACCAGGAGAATAGGCTCTTGGTGGACATGCACATGGCAACAAGTGTTGTCAGCATTTTTTTTCCATGCATAAAACTTCAAACATAAATGCATGCAAACGCGAATATACACATTGTGGCCTGATTTGATGGAACCAATCAAGCCCCTCGACAGGCTTGCTTGCTCCTCAATGCCTTGAAACCGAATAAAAAGTCATGAATGAGATTATGATGATGCATGATTCTAATTAGAAAATGGAAACCCCGTGAGGAGCACAGCTAGTAATGTCCGATAATGTTTCCTCTTATCTGACAATAAGCTAACTCAAAACATAAATCGAATTTGGGATTGTTGCAATAATAAAACAAAAGGATCGTAATAGATATTATCTTTGACGAGTGAGTCCGAACATGACTAACAGTCACGTGCACCCATTTTCAATCTAACATTGAGCTTTGAATTCAAATGACGTGTCACGATTGATGACCACAACTATGACTTCCAATGCCAACTGGGGTCCACGATAGCATTCGACAAGACAATGCAAGCACTGGGAAGAAGGCAACTGCAACATTCACGTGTGCAAATACAACACAGCACCATAAAAGCAAGGGGGCAAAGCATGCTTAAGCACAGTGGTGGGTGAAGAGATGAGAAGCCGGGAGAACCTTTTTTTTTTTTTTTTTTTTTTCAAAGCACTTTGTTTAACATGTGCATGGAAAAACAAACCTGCAAGTTCTTTCGTTTAATTCAAGCTGCCTGGACTTGCAGTCTAATTGTGTGAATTTGCAGGAGCATTTACAGGTGAGAGGGTCCTGCACAAACAAGCGCTTTCTTCTCTCTGAACAAGGCGCACAGTGGCTGCAAGGGAAGCAAAAAGGAGAGACAAAAGAGAGAGAGAGAGAGAGATCTAAGCTCCAGCGCAAAGTCTGCAGAAAGGACAGACGCAGACACTCATGCAAAATCCCTCATCGCTTCTCTTCTCAAATCCCAGCCCCCTTTCTCAAGATGGTTGAGTGAAAAATGTATGCACGCGCAAGATTTGTGGCTGCGATTTGACATTGCAGCGGTTCGACTAATCCGGCAACTCTGGGATCCTTGTGCCCTTTGGCCCCTTTGTTTGATCTCCTCCAGGAGAGACACAAGTTCATACATGCTCATGACGTGTCAAGCTCAGTATCCTTGCTGATTGGATTTCGTTTTTTGCGTCATTGGCAATTTTGTTAAGGGGCTTCGAGTTTACTTTGCATGATACGCCACAAAACACGCAGAATAGCCCATATCAACAAAGCCATCATATAACCGCTAACTCGTAGCCGGCACCCCAACGTCAATTAAGCTGGAGTAGACATTGAAGCCGTCACTCCGTCTGTTAAATTGCTCTCCCAAGATGCAAGGTCAGAATTGAGACAAAACAAGGAACTCACTTGATATATTGGGGTTGTTTGGTGGATATAGTGAGACTGTAAAAAGGAATGCTTTGTCTTACATCCAGGCGTCGTGATCAATTCTGTATCGCCTTCTCAAACGACGGTCTGAAAACAGATGCCTAATGACCCGTAGCATTCAACTTATCAGTAAAACCTCAAGGCTACAAAAATCCACCACATGTCTTTACTTAGATTTATGTAACACTTGCCTGTGGCCTGCAAATACAGCTATCGCTGGAGACACGACAGAAGATAAGATGCAGAGAGTGTGGCAAACAGTTATCGAGGCAGGACAAAACAGACCAAATAACGGCGTACGCATTCGAGATTTGATCATATAAATCTTCACGTTGGTACTTTTCCTTCAGTTCTCTTCCATTAGCCTTGACAAACAGAGGTGAAATCAAAGGCAAATGACTTTGAAGGCGAAGCAGGCGGGTTCGTGCTGGGCGAAATCAATCAAATCGAGAAGAAACTAATCAACCAGTCGCGCCTGCTTTCTCATCGAGTCTCCTCATTAGCAGGGTGGAATATTGATCCGAATAACGGAGGTGAAACAGGATGCACTGTATGTCTCCGTGACGAAAGATTCATGAGGGCATCCGCTTTACGGCGTTGCCACGCCGAAATAGCTTACTTGGTACGCCGCGAGAGCGAGACGTAACACACCAAAATGGCAGGGCGAAGCTTAGGTCAATTCAGCCTCACAACAAAAGGTTTTGACTTTGGTAATCAGATCTCGTCGCTCCTTGGCTTCCAGCACTTCAACTTTCAAGACGTACAAATCAGCGGTCGCACGCTGCCCTTATCTACTTCAAAAGCCTGGCCTACTTAAAGGTGGGAAGGATGGATATTTATATTTAATAAATGTGACTCCATGTGGAGTTGCGGCTTTAACGGCGAGCGGTGGAGTTTTCTTTCAATTTAGCTTGACCTATTTCTTATTCATTGCTTTGAACTGTACAAGCCATGCCGACGAGATAACTTGAATTTGTGAAGAGTATTCTTCTGTTTTGGCGTCGTAAATTGGGAAGTCCGGCGTGAATCACTTACTGTATGTGGACCTGTCCGTGTGGTTGCACTGCATCTGACATACTGACTGACTGACTTAAAGTGTATTGAATTGACTCCATTTTATTTTGTCAGGTGGTTGCACAAAATAAAATTACCGGTATATGGATTCAGATACATTGTTGAAGTAGACTACACATCTATGGAAAAAAAAAAATCCTAATGCAGATGATTTAGTGTGCAGCCACTTAACAAAATAAAATCGAGTCAATTCAAAACTATAAAAACATTTTTTCCTTCAGTGTGTGTGTGTGTGTGTGTGTGTCAAAACCTGAACTGAAAATGAAGTGATGATGGCAGAGCTATCAAAAGACGCAGTGGTGTGTGTCAACTGACTTAACCGACAGGGTCTCCACTCATCACTCTTTTCATCCTGTATTTGCACCGCTAAAAATATAACTAGGTTAAGTGCCCGACACCTGTTGCCACAATTAGACTGGGGAGGTAGTTGAGGGGTAGATTTGTGCAACTGGAGTCGCAGCGCAGACGGCAGCGGGTGGTCCGCAGTCTGCAAACTATGCCTGCGTCACTCCCACTGTTCCAGCCACCCCATGAAACTAACGCCGCCATAAAAAGAGCCAAGTGACAGCCCCAGTGTACATTGGTGGAACACGGTCTTGAAAAGTGCTGCTCTCTCCTTTCAATACGCGCAGATGCACGAAGAATAAATTCATTGCAAAGACTCTGGCTGACAGTGTGAAATTAATTGTTTGACAAAATGTGTCTTAACGCAAATGAGACAAAATTGAGCGCGCCACTCGTGAAGGTCCTATTGATTCAGTCGCAACTGGTTCTGAAGGTGAACATCGTGATCAAGGAAGCTGAGCTCCAGTACATTCACGCGGCCCGCCACTCTGACACAACTTTTATCTCTGATCTTCTCCAAACTGATCAGAACAGTCGAGCAACACGATTTATGTTTCCTAACGTCAAACACAAAAGTGCACATTTGGCCTGGGTTGTGTCTGTTGGAATTTCTAAATTGTAGCACAGACACGGACACGTCACTTTTGGGTAAACCAAAATATGTCCCAAATGTGCCCGCTGACCGAACTAAAGCAACAAACAATTGCAATGTTCCCCAACCTTTATTGGTTGACATGAACAAAATCTCACGGCATACCACCAAACAAGAATGTCACAAAAAGGACAAAGACTGCCTGAAGCAATGGTGACCTCGTCTCAATTTACTCACAAATCGACAACTTGTCAGCGTGAGATACGGGTCTGTTCAATTGAACACGAGCTTGATCTCCTCAACGGAAGCCATTTATTATTCTCTTGTATGAACGGTAACGAGTGGCTACACGGATTTTCGCGCTTCTGCCATCTACTGAAGGAGCATTGATGTCCACTGCCGGTCACTATACGTCGCTGGTATAGATAGATGAGCATAGACATCTTCATAAATTAATAAAGAATCATCGTCTGACAATTTAAGTGAAATTGAGTATTGCGCGGCACACGTGACGGTCTATCATGGCACACTCGTATGCCGCTGGTTGAGAATCACTGAACTATTGAACCAAGTAAACAGGCCTTGAATGTCAATTGCGATTAACAGTTAAGTTTAAATGGAATTATTCCCATTGTTTTGTTGTGTTGTGTCAAAGCCAGACGGCACAATTCATTCATCTTTAGTCAAACGATATGACACAATGGGGAAAGTATGCGTGTCTGCTTTTCTTCCAGCACAAGTGTAGGAAGCTATCCAACCAAAATCATAGACCTTAAAAAAAAAAAATGTAACCCGCAATATCCCCCGCCCACACACACGCAAACCCTCAGAATATTAAAAAACAAAACAAACAAAAAAGCATAAAAACTCACAACATACTTACTATTCTTTTTCTTTCTTTGCTTGAACTTCGGGCTTTAGTCTGAAATGAAGAATGACACATACCCAAGCGATTAGGATTTTTTTTTTTTTTGCTCTTGTGATGAAATTGAACGAAAATACGGGCTGTCTCACCTGCAGTCACACTTTTTATGCTCTGTGAAGCTCAGTTGAATTTTATGTTGCGTGACCAGTGATCTGATCCGCATTACCTTCAAGGAAAACAGCACATGACAAAGAAATGGTCAGCTTAATGCGAACTTTTCCACAAGGTTGCTTTACGGGGACAAGTGTGTAGACCGTATGCCCTCGCCGCTCCCTCCGTGAAAGACTTGAAGACGTGCGTGTCTGTGCGATCATGTTTTCCCGTACTTCTTCAACCATCACGCATGCCAAAGCGGAGTCGTGCTAAGCGGGCAGGAGGGGCTTCGACCACACGGACATGGTTGTAAACATTACGGCGAAGTAAACAGCATATTTGAAATGCCATGTCTTGCTGCTTCAATTTCTCTTCCCTGAAGAAAAGCTGGTAGCTCGGGGAAAAACGTGCAGACAGTGGCCTGGCAACTTTTCACATTAAATTAGCTGTTGGATTGAAAATACATTTTCCATTCGCGGTGGTTGTCAAAGCAGTGGTACATGGGCTGCCACTCGCGCGCCACCAAAGTATCGCTGAATTAACCGTGCGAAATATTTTGGTGGCTCTCCACTTTTTTTTAACGAGGTAAAGTACATTTGTTCGGTAAACTTCAGTTGCATTTAACTTTCAAGTAATTACGCTACATGGAATGTTTTAAACATTTATTCATTTGCAATTTGCATTTAACTTCTGTCTGCAATATTTTTTAACTGGATCCCTATTTAACTCATTCACTCCCAAAGACGTCTTTAAACGTCTTTTCAGACTTGGTCCAGAATTGGCTGGTACTGAATGAGTTAAGGAAGTACTTTTTTTCCCTCCTTTTTCCAAATGCCGTGTTAATGTCCAAACGCTTAGGGTTACTATGCTGCTATACTTTAACGTTGATGATTATGGTGGTACACCAAGTGTGTTATAAGGAAAAAGTTTGAGAGTATTGTATCGTATTGTACTTTTCTGTATTTTCTATTTCCAGGGCAAAATCATAAGCTTTCAAACATGACTTCCGTTCTCTAATGATGCATAGTGTTGGATTTAATTATCATCATCATACTGCATGGAGCTTTTGAGAGTTAAGTAATATACAATATAAGTCCTTAATAACCCGCAGCAGAAATAAACTTGAAATTGAACGTGAGATGTTTTGCTCCTGAATTAAGACATCGATGCACACAAGTGACAACGGAAACACACTTTTCCCATGTTTTTCATCTGTGCTATTGACCAAGCGGACAATTTAGGTTTGTCCACCCTCAACTCACTTGTAACGTAACATTGCGGGTTTCAGATGGCACGCACTCCATCGCCTCATCGTTGCAGCAGCCTCCACACCGAGTGAGGACTACACAGGAAGGCGTGTAAGTGTGTTCGGTGTCCTCCGGATACTCCTGGTAGATGTCCACAAGCATTTCTCTGGGCTGGCACCGACTCTTCATGATGACATCTGTCAGTTGGATAACTGAAAAAGAGGAGACATGGATTTTAAATAGCACAGCAATGAAGCAATTACAGTCATCTTAATTGCCATTAGTTATCCTGTGAGATTCTCAACCTAGATGTCGACACAGATATCTAACATCCCGTCGCCGTGACGGGTTAACCCGCTGTCAAATTTAGTTTGGGCTCAACAATTCTGCTCCGAGGGAGGAACAAGAGATTTCATCGCTTTAACAGGAAACACATTTTTCATGCATTATTTAGTCGTGTAAGACGTCAGTTGAAAGTTCAAATGTACACCAAACTAGACCAAAAAAAGTGAGGCGGCCGGAGTTTTAAAAGATTAATTCAGTGGGTTGTGTTAAATTTAGGGATGCACTGACATCACTTTTTTCAGAACGAGTACTTATATTTCAGTCTTTGCCAATGCCAAGTTACGATACTCGATAATGCGTTACGTGTTGAAATTGTGATAAGAATGTGTTTTATTTGAATTATTATTCAGTTATTCAATACTTTTCAAATACGATTAATTAATCAACATGACATTGTTTCACATAAATAAACATGCTTATTAATGTACAGGACTTTGTTACAGCTGTGGTTGTTGTTGAAAGTCTGCCATGAATGAAGTTGAGTTGATCTGAGTTATATGGCGTGTCGTTTTGAAGGGGCACAATTTGAAATCAGTACCATAGAAAAGAGGCGAAGGACGTAGCATTTGGTGGATAAACATCGGAAGCCGTGTTACCTCTTTGTGTTACAACTACACAGGAAGTAAAAAGGAATGCAAGACTGCTTCTTGAGAATACTTGAAGTCATCAACTCAAACCGTGAAAGGAAAACTGCAGTGTTATTTATTAGACCACACACTAAAGACTTCTCTTTACCGGTACTCAACATGCCATGCCGCAGCTCGGTCTGCCACCCGGGCTGCTGGCGGCTACGTGACTGGAGTGCTGCAGGCTTGGCTGGAGCCAAGCAGCACGTTGCGGAGCGAAACTCTATGTGCTCGCCTGATCCCACCTGCCTCTGTCGCCACTCGAGTGGGGTTAATCATCCATTTTGCAGAGCATATAACTTAGTTATCTAAAAGTGTTGTCATCCGTGTCCTTAAAAGTATCTCCGCGCGGCTGACATGGAAAGCATACGCCAAGCTGGTCATGTCGGTGTGTAGTAGCAAAGCATTTTTAGGAGTACCGAGTACTAATTACCGGAATTGGTATCGGTGCATCCCTAGTTAAATCACTACTCAGTCAATATAACAAAGGTCGGCTCAGTCGTGCCTCCCTGCTTTTCCACCCCTTGTGCAGCCAAGAATAATCCACTCAGGAGTCCATCAGACTGAGCCATCAGTGACCCTTTCTAAACTTCTGACCTTGGTTAGTCAGGGCAGCCCTAACTCAGGCACTGTGGCGCCAGGGGTCATCGCTGACATGTGACCCTATAAGCCCAACGCTGTGTTAGATGAGCATTTGGAATAATGCCAGTGACTTAAATGTGAGTCAATGAGGTAACCGTTTTAATTGATGTTGATGATGCCTACACGGTCCCTTGAATCCGAATTGAAGAATTCACTCGAATTGATTGACTGCACCAGTTACCGATTCAAAAGGCTGACCTCAATGACCCACCAACGACGACTCATTGCACGTTCTCCAGCCGTATAATGACTCCAGCACCAAAGACAAACTGCTAAAACTCAGTGGTTGCTCTTGTCAAACTGACAGGTGGCCTGATAGCGTTTGAAGAGGCAGAGGAAGTCTGCCACCTGCGTGCTCTTGAACTTCACAATCTGACACTATCACCCCAATAACAATCACATGACCCTGTGCCTTTGCTCAGAGATGATGTCTGCTGCAGCCAATCGCGTGTCTACATCCATCACCGTTCAAAGGGTCCAACCTTGGCCTAAGCACAACAGTGTCACTGTCAAACAAACACACATATGACACTAAACCAAGGCTGGCTGCAGATGTATTGACTGGGCGGCTGCTGCAACAGAGTCACTCAAATGAGAGCCACACAAACTTCCTCCCGATGTGAATTATTATAGATATCCCGGCAGTGTAATCTGCACCTCTTTTATAGGGACTCCAAAGTCCCAAGTCAGACCTTTAGCCAGCCTGGGAACTGTGACAAATGTTTCCTTAAGACAGAAATGCAGAATACTGTATTTAAAAACAAAGCTTTACACACACACACACACACACACACACACACACACACACACACACACACACACTTTATTCTATATACTGTAGATATCATGTTCATAATACGTCCACTAGGTGGCCCTATATTCATCTGGCCTTGTAGATGAAAGAACTGACTTTTTTTTTTTTAATCCAAGAAATGGAGCACTCACCTTCATTTTTACTCTTATCCACTCCCTTGTTAATGCTGGCAGTCTGCAAGAGATGCACAAGAGCCCGTGTGTGTCATTTTCTTGAAATCAGTGCAGCACATAGATATATGATCGAATCAATACATTAAATGTAAGCAGCACATTTTATGAAGACACAAACACACACACACACACACACACAACTATTTTGAGAGTTGCCCTAGATGCGGTTTTAATTCATGTCATCGTATAACAACACAGATTCGTATTCAAATACAGTACGTTGTCAAACTGTAAAAGGCGTACCGGAGAAGCCATTATTGTCCATTGTATGTGTGTTTGCTCACGTGGGCAAAGAGTCTGTGCCTTTTTTTTTTTTGATCGTGAGAGAAAGGTGACGTGACGACATGCAGCATCATCCGTATACCTAATGTGGCTGCTGCAATTGACCGAAGGTATTGCGTGAGAAATTCTGTGTGGGGAAACGTGGTGTGAAAGAGGTGGGCATCCTGCAGGGAGATGAAACCGAATCTCAGTTTCCACATATTCCGAATCACCGTGAGGGAAAAATAGAACGTGACTGAACTCGTGGGCATAATAGCTGAGAGGACTGGATCAAATAATGCACTGCGCGCGTACTGTCTAATTCGCTCGGCGCTCGACAGAACTCTCGCGAGCGCTCCGCTTATCAGTCAAGCGGGTTAGAATGACAGCTTGTGCGTACAGTCTCCTTTTTGAGTTGATGATTGAGGTTCCTAATATGAATTGGATGCGAAGGTCTTGCTCGGTATCGTGCTTTTAATTCATTCCAGCCGTTATGAGTCTTGCCTCATAGCAAGGTGGTCTGTGGTTCGATTCCAGTGCCGGCCACTTTTGACACCTGGCTTCGGGGCAGGGGGGGGAGCGGTTTTCTCCCTTATGTATGTTCTCCCTAGTCTGCGGGAGCTGGCCGGCGGTGCTCCGGTTTCCACCCACAATTAAACAAACACGTAGACAGTTGACTGACCAAGGCGACGCGGTTGCTGCTGCACCTGGGATGGGTTTAATAATACAGAGAACAATTTTCTTTGTACTTTTGCACGTACGTGACAAATAAAAGCGATTATTACGGACATATTTCATCGCTCGGGTCACTGTCGAACGTAAATTGATGTCATGCCATAATGGAAGTAGCCTACGTATCTGGCCGGTGACGGGGCACATGCTCTTTGCCACTGATGACGTTAGAAAGGACATTGCAGTAGCCATTGAGGCAAATGTTTCCCGAAATTACACATGTAATTACGCTTTCATTGGCGAACTGGAAAACCTACACCAAACAATTTCAAATAATTGACTTCCTTGAGACTTCTCGCAACACATGCCAAGTACGATACCATGCAATTAGTTATCAAGTTATCAATCAGTAATAGTTAGAGGAACTCCGCTGTGTAAAACTTACCTTTACAGTGGATAGGTGAAGAACCGCTGCCAGGAGAATTTGTACCAAACTAAAAACAATGTTCATGATTGTAACTCCACAAAAGTCTAAAAAGCCCAGGCGTCGGTTAAAATGCTAATAAAACAACGTTTAAAAAAAAAGAATGAGCAAACAGTCAAAAATAATAATAATATTTAAAAACGCGGCAAATGTTTTGCTATAGTGAAAGCGAATCCATATCTTCCGGGCGCATGTGGCACGGTGTTGTCTCCTCGCAGGCAATGTTACCATCCAACAGGCATCGCTCATCCACAGACAAAGACGAGGTCTGAAATCCACAGGGGAACAGATCGATCCTCCACATACGTTCAACTCTTGATAAAGGAAGCGGATCAGCTCAGCAACTTTGCGCGCCGGTTCTTTTACGCTCCCGCAACAGCATGAAGGAGCGTGGCAGAATAAGGGCAGCGTTTGTCGGTATAAAGTGATCCAATTTCCCCTTTCTTCACGCCTTTTGTCGTCCCTTATTCAACCACAGTCTCGGTTTTCTCTTGTTGTCTGTGCTTGTTTCTATAGTAAACACAGACGTCGGCTTGTCACCGGCTCAGCTCAGCTGTACCAGGTTGTCTAGCGCCCGATGTGCTCTAGGTGGTGGCGCCGGGGTTCACTGCTTATTATTAAAGGTGCAGGAGCATCAGCAAGCCTGAGGCTCGCGTTGGAGGCGGGGTATGGCAAGCCATTTGAGCATTTATTCCAAATCCCTGATATCAGACATGAGTGTGTTACACTAGTTCGATCTTTTTCAGCACTAGTTCGACACTCAGCCACACTAGTGACGCACTTTGTCGAACTAGTTGCATGGAAATCCTCACTAGCCACTCATTTTTGGCAACTAGTGCCACTTTTGTCCAACTAGTGCTGACAAAATTCCAACTAGTGACACCTGGAAGCACACAAGCAGAGGGAACTTCCCAGCTAGTCAGCCTTTTTATGCCCTAGTGGCCCACTGGACCAAACTAGTGAGGTTCAAAGTCTTACTAGTTTACTAGTAAGATTTAAAAAGTGTTAACATGTTAACTAGTGAAACGTGGATTGTTCTAACATGTTAACAAGTGGCATATGATTTCCTGTACTAGTTCACTAGTGGGAGTTAAAATATCCACTAGTGAACTAGTGGAGGATAAAACATTGACTAGTGCACTAGTTTAAGACCGTTAAAACCTTGATATCTAACTAGTGAGTCCAAAACGTTACTTGCTCACCAGTGATGCCCCAAATATCCACTTGTTCCACTAGTGCGACATTTTGACTTCACTAGTCGAACTAGTGAAGTCAAAATGTCGCACTAGTGGAACTAGTGGATGTCACCCTACTCACTAGTCAACTAGTTAAATGGTCTTTTGATTGAACTAGTTAACTAGTGACGGCAAAATGTTCACTAGTACAACATGTGAAACACTAATGGCTCACTAGTCACACTAGTTACGCTAAATGCTAATCAGGAGGCAGGACAGTGCCAGAAGTGAACACATCCTATTGGCTCCTGACAAGTGCTCCACCCAGCAAAAACTTAACCCTGTAAAGCCTGATTCTGAGCTTTCTGAATTATTTACTGCCATTTGCGTAATATCTACAGTATACAGAAGGAATCTATCAATTTTTACCAGTAAATGTATCTGTAGGTGATGTTTATTTATTATGTACACGGAGATGAGGGTAATGGTACAGCTCTACAGTAGCTTTCCACTTTTATATATGTATGCTATACTAAATAAAATGAATACGGCACCATATAATGCAACAGTTCTGCAACATATTCTCCTAAATGATGATGTGAATTTTCAGGTGTTGCTAAATCAGTTCAGGATGCTATAATTTGTGGTGTAGATGCGAATTTAGGAGAGCAGGACAATATATCGCATTGCAATTGGAGCAGCAGCTTGGTTGATGTCCCCAAACCGGCTCATCTATTATCTTTGTCGTGCAATACAACGAAAATGAACACAATTGAAGGTTTCTTATATTTTAAAATAAAATAATTCACATGTTTACCGTTCTGAGGTTTCTACAATCATAAATGAAGGCATTGTTTACAGCAGGTCGACAGCAGTGTGCTCGAGCAGGTCAGATCGAGTATAATTTTATTGGGGCTTCACTGATTTATTTCATACAATTCATATCCAAAACACAGTTGAAAAATATTTGATTGTTAAAATATTTAAATACAAGAACTATATCAAGAATTTAACAAAACATACACTGTTTTTTTTTATTCGAGAAAAGTCTCAAAGCATATCACAGATGACAAACGCTGTGCCTCTCCTCCTGTTCTTCAATGAAGCTGATCACCCTCCAGCTCCCGTTAGAATCATCGTGCTGCTGAAGGTGTGCCGGCAGAATGGTTGTGATGCAGAGGTGCTGTGGACTCTCCCAGAAATGAGGACCTAGTTTAGTTTAGTTGTAGATCCAGTAAAACAGTTACACACAGTTACAGTCATATTAATATTTTTTTTAAATGTACTTTATGTAATGCAGGCAAGCGAATAATTCAAACGAACTAAGGCAGCAAACAGTAATAGCAAAATCATGTTCCAAACATTATCTTTAACTCTTTTTTAATGTCAATTAGCTTGTGAGTAATAAGAGAAAATGTGACTGTCAGACAGAGAACTGTCAGAGCAAACGGCAGATTTTAGAAAGTCCTGCCGAAATAAATCTGCCACCGCTACGACTGTCAGCGTTGAACTGCCGCCATTGCTGTCAAAGTCGGACACATCTCGAAATCGTTGGAGGAAATTTTTAAGCAGGCTTCATCTTGATAAATCGACCACATATTTGACATTTACACAATAACTTTACCGCGTAAAATAATCGTAAAACAACATTTTGTGTAACAATAAGAGTAATATTTACCCCAAAAGCTTTCAATGCGTCTGAAAGTTTTCTCCTCCGTTTCTGTCGCAGTTTGGCTCGAAATGCATCATGATTGGCTGCCCGAAGTCCACGTGTCTGTCGGACGTGCTCTCATTGGTCTACAATACATTACGAAGAGAGCACGTCGGAAGAATAAATACTCAAAGGGCTTGCAAGCCCTTTGAGTATTTATTCCATAATGCCAACTAGTTAACTAGTAAGATCATTTTGAAGCTTACTAGTGAACATGTAAGCCACAAAACGCCAACTAGTTCACTAGTAAGATCATTTTGAAGCTTACTAGTGAACATGTAAGCCACAAAACGCCAACTAGTTCACTAGTAAGATCATTTTGAAGCTTACTAGTGAACATGTAAGCCACAAAACGCCAACTAGTTCACTAGTAAGATCATTTTGAAGCTTACTAGTGAACATGTAAGCCACAAAACGCCCACTAGTTCACTAGTAAGATCATTTTGAAGCTTACTAGTGAACATGTAAGCCACAAAACGCCAACTAGTTCACTAGTAAGATCATTTTGAAGCTTACTAGTGAACATGTAAGCCACAAAACGCCAACTAGTTCACTAGTAAGATCATTTTGAAGCTTACTAGTGAACATGTAAGCCACAAAACGCCAACTAGTTCACTAGTAAGATCATTTTGAAGCTTACTAGTGAACATGTAAGCCACAAAACGCCAACTAGTTCACTAGTAAGATCATTTTGAAGCTTACTAGTGAACATGTAAGCCACAAAACGCCCACTAGTTCACTAGTAAGATCATTTTGAAGCTTACTAGTGAACATGTAAGCCACAAAACGCCAACTAGTTCACTAGTAAGATCATTTTGAAGCTTACTAGTGAACAACACAGACATTGCTTGTCTGCAATTTAGGTTATTTACTGTGTAGAAGTTTCATTTAAGCTTTTTTTTTTGCAATTTAGGTTATTTACTGTGTAGAAGTTTCATTTAAGCATTTTTTTTTGCAATTTAGGTTATTTACTGTGTAGAAGTTTCATTTAAACTTTATATTTTTTTTTTTAAGCAAGCGACGTTTCATTTTGAGGATGACTCAACAAACATTTTTCGGACTTGTTTCGATTCAAAATAGTGCATCCATTACGCCACACAGATGGTTCAGTGCGCCACTAAAACTACTTCACATAGTTTCCATGGTTCCTGGCCCACTTGTCTTGCTGTTTCGTACGTGTGCATCAGCTGTCCTTCAGCCTTGAGTGAACTTTCAAGATCAGTATAACAAAAACCTCTCTCTCGGGAACCAATCTCTTCTTTGCATTATCAGTCCAATAGTTTTTAGGGCCAAAGACAAATGCCCACGATTTGACACTGTAAATATCCATATCCGACCCCCCGGCTGACAGAAATGTATTTGGGTCATGTCCTGTATGTCGCTGATCAGTAATAGATGAATGTGCATTTATAAGGGGCCGAAGGTTTGCAGCCCAAGTCGAAAAAAATGTCCTCCGCAGATAGTGGCTGAACGCTTCTGCTTAAGGGGCATGTCACTGTGTAAAACATGTTCCCATTGGTTTGCTTTGCTGGAAGGGAACAAGAGAGTTTTCTAACATGTGGTGTCCAATAGCCTCACCTATATGCTGTATATATTTGCCATTGTCTGGTGATACATCCAGGGGCTACCCTGCTTCTCGTCCAAAGTCAACTGGGCTCCAGCTCAATGGCGATAAGCGGTATAGAAATTGGATGGTTGGATGGACATGCTGTACATCCCCTTTTTTTTTTCCCAAATCCAGCCACTCTGAAACTGTATAAACAAAGCTAAAATGCATTTGACATTTGAAAACAAATGGAGGCAGGTAGAGTTATTTATTATTAAATTGGATAGAAATTGGTAAATGATGATGTCCTGATCCTGTGTGTGTATGGGTTTGTTTTAATGTTTCAGTTTTTTTTTTTTCTTGCTGGTCAGTTGGGCAGGTGGATGGGCAGAGTCTCCTGTGCACTTGTCATCATCAACATCAGTTAAATTCATAAGCGTTGGAAAGAGAGGAGCTAGTCCCCGGAATATTGTTTCTTTTAGTTGTAGCTTGTGTATGATTATGACACTTCTTAATCAGAGTGTAAAACATAAGCCAGAACACAACAGAACCTAAATTATGACACTGAAAATACAAGACAAATATGTGACTGAAATCGGTGGTTCATTCTTAATGTTACTAATTTGGAGGAAAGAAAAACAGCTTGGAAAAAGATTTTCCGCAACCAGAGAGCTCGGATGACTATTGACACAGCAGAGGTCAGTGTTTGATGAGTAAAGCATGATGCAGATACATCTTCGACATATGCTCAATGTCACATGCATCAGTCACAACAAATTAATTTTCCAGACAGCATGTGCAATAAGATGGTGAGTTATACAATGATGTCATCAGTTCTGTCTCGATCCGTACTGATAAGGGGCACGATAATAGGGAGGAAAGTGATGACGATTAAGAGCTCAGGAATGACACCGGCCCAAGAAAATAATGCTGTATTTCCGATTTATGGGGTTCAAATTCAACATAAGTCATTGTTAACAGAAAACTGTACAACAATACAATGTGTACTCACACATAGCTTTAATGATTAGTGTCGGAAATGCAGAGATTACTGCTTGTACTTTGAAAGTGTACATTCAGTTCTTATTTTCTATCTTTAATTCTTCATTAACAGTGAACATTCGGCAAGCCTCCTGGCGGCACCATCTTTAAAACGCGCCTCAAAACTCACTTGTATTCGTTGGCATTTGACTCAGTATGACCCAAATTATAATAATAATAATACACTGATTTGTTGCTTTGCTTTACTGTTGTATATGTTAGTTGCTCCATGGACAGCACTTTGTGTGCAGCGATGGTTGTTTGAAAGTGCTCTATAAATACATTTGTGTTCAGTTGAGATGTACCGTTGGCATTAATGTAATGTTTCTCCGGCTCCTTCCCTGTGAGAGAAAAAGATGAGAGATTGATCACATTCTTCTCATTTAACCGGTGGCTATCGCCTTGTAGCGAGCTGGGACCTAAGTTTGTTGAAAACTGACAATCCTTCTGGGCGAAGAGTCAACATCTTGAGGTTGGGCAGTCTTTACATTTCCATCCATTTTCTGATCCGCCTTATCTTCACAAGGGTCGCGGGGCCTGCTGGAGCCTATCCCTGTCTTCGGGCAGTCAGTGGGGGGCACCCTGAACCGGTTGCCAGCCAATCGCAGGGCATACAGAGATGAACAACCATCCGTGCTCACACTCGCACCAAGGGACTATTTTGAGTGTTCAATCAGCCTGCCATGCATGTCTTTGGAATGTGGGAGGAAACCGGAGAACCCGGAGAAAACCCACGCAGGCACGGGGAGAATCTTTACATTTCACTTTCTAGAAATACAGATTACTGTTTGGGCCTTCCATGACAGTTTACATGAGAGCAGGATACGGCACGCAGATAATTAGCATGCCTGAATGGACATGAGAGAGAGAGAGAATGTTGAACAGAGCATTGCAGTATACATACTGATTCGCGAACCATTGTTGTGTTGCAGACTGGCATGCTTTCTGCAAAGGTGGTGCAGATGGTGCATTTGAAATTTCATGGTGCAAAAGAAAAAATAATCTCCAATCCTATAATGATGCGTGTGTAAGTGTTTCTATCCAGCAGAGGCATCGCCAGACCCCTTTTATTCGGACACGTGCTCCAGTATGAATGAGCTTTGCCCCCAGTATCAGGCACAGACTGGCCGATACCGCTGTAGTGGAAAGAAAAAAAATTGCTGCTCAGTTGTTAAGATGTTGCAGCCACCCACAGTGTTTCTCTGTATTCATTAATATGTGACCTGTCCTGCTTGTGATGGAAGCAACCTTTCACTGACCTCCTGCCCTAACCTCTCCTTTTCTCTCCCCCGCTCGTTGTGTGGCGAGCGGCGCCGACAGGTGGGCTCCACCTCTGATATTGGTCTATATCAACAACGCTCCGCTAAAAAGTCATTGCAATGGTACATAGGCCATCGGAGAGCACCCCACTAGCAGGCTTATGGAGGATACATCAATAGCAATTCAAATTCAAAACAAGACACTTTGAAGCAAACTTATTCTTCAGGCAGGGCCGGACTGGCATAAAAAAAATCCACCTTGGGTATTTTGACTGAGGCTCAGTGGCTGGCCAACCCACCAATCAGAGCTGACACCGTTTTGCAAATTGCAATTAAATGGTCCATTCATTCAAATCTAAAAAGCACAATGATACAAAAAAATCTGAATTATTCAGATATCTAAATGCTCATTTTGACTTGGGTTTGTTCCTGCTTGTGTTATGAGTGTGTTTGAGCAACGTTCTGGAGTGGGTGCATTCTATTTCATGAAACCTTGACTGTGGATGACATATTTAAACAATGACTTCTCACCCATGTTGTTTGGTTGCTGTGGTGTGAAACGATGGATATAAATGATCATTGCCTGTAAAAATTAAATGTTCTTCTCTAAAGATAGTATTTCAATTATTATTATTATTATTTTTTTTTTTATCACAGGAACGGGGAATAATTTAGTGACTCAGTGAATATACGCAGAACATAAATGTCAAAACACAAGAGTATCAAAAATACTTGTTTGGTGTGCTTCCCACTGGGACACCCAGGTAGGATCTGCACAACTTGGACGGATGGGGAAAGCTGTCCTGATTCTGGACCCACCACAGCAGAGGTTTCACCATGGCAGGGAATTAGTCATATTTGCAAATAATCACAGACCTGCTTTGTGTGTGTTGGAATAATTCACCACTCTCTTTCCATTTTGACAGTACGGGCCAAAAAAATGGAGTATTAAAATCCCTTTTGCTTCCCTTAAGAAATAGAAGACGATTTCAATCAAGGTGATGGACTAAATTCACTTAACAGACTCTGAAAGCAGCTCTGCCTCCTCCTTATAAGGACAAAATGTGATCAGTGACTCGTTGATGTCAAGCTCAAGACATCATTATGGAGTAGTGAAGTAGACTAGTCTGTACAACCCCGAGTCTCTTTGTATGGATATACAGGTACGTGTATGCTAGGTCTGTGTGTTTGCGTGCATGTGTTGTGTGAGCGTGCATGTGTGAGTGTGTGTGTTAGTGAGCAAGAGACAGAAGTCTGGGGGTGGAAGGTTGGGGTAGTGGTGCCTATGGACAATCTATGCATTCCCCTGGGTAGTCCCATGGAGCCGGACACCAGGAAGCTAACATCCCGCTCTGTCTGGGCCTTGGTGGGACACAGGACCACCCAGATGGATCCCACTGAGCTGATTGGCTCTACGCAGGCTGCGCACAAGGATGCTGAAGAATCACAAACAGCGGTAGAATCATGGGAACATATTACACGGGAATGTATTATTTTCAGTTTCCTGAAAGTTCGATTTTAGCGGCGATGGAGCAGAATTCTTCAATGCAGTGAGCAATGTTGTGGTCAAAGTTCATCAAACCGCAATACCAAAAAAGGAAGAGATTACGTTTGGAATGATGTATTGCACAAATAATCTATTTCTCAGTTTCTCTTTACATTGATGGTAATAATACACTAACATAATTACGCCGAAAACTCCCCTACTGTAAAACGTTACCTTTTGAACTTTTAGTCGATGATGAGAGCAGTCTATCACTGCCAACTTTCATGATGTAACCTCTGGACAGATTGACAGTCAATCACAGACAGGCCCGGGGTGGGATTCTTTTCCTTTGTCCTGGTGAATAGCGGTCGCCATTTTCTCCTTTCTCTCTATGTTGCCTTCAAACTAGCCCTGTGTGTGTGTGTCGGACATGTCATAGCCAGTTCCCGCACCTCTTCCGAACCATAGCCGTGTCTCAGCAATGACAACGTCAGGGCAGCACACTGAACTTGACATTAAGTTTATCCACTTGTCACGCTCAAATGAACTGTGATGAACCCGATGCCCTGTCTGTCTGCAATGAAATTGCAATGCTGCAAAATAATCCCAATTTTTAATGAATGTACCTCTTGTGTGACTGTGCATTTTTTTCTGTTACTGTAACAGAATAGAGTTATTAAAAAAAAATATCCAGAATACGTTGCGGCGGTATTCCGCTACTCCTCAAGCCTGATTGTATGTAGGAGGATCTTCCACCTCACATAAACATACGGGGACGACTACGTGACGTGTAGAAACTTTTGAAAAGTTGATCTGGGAAAAACAATCGGAGCGAGTTGGCGCCAGAAGACTCTTGTTTATCACTCATGAATGCCTTTGAGACTGTGAGGTCTTATAAAAGCCAGAGGTGGTGCAACAAACCCTATTGGTGTTTTGTAATTGTTTTTGTCATGATTCCATCATTTCATATTTTCTCCCTCTCCTCGGTCTAAACAAGTAACCGTTACTGACTGACCCATTTTTTTTCTTGACCTGTTTTAAGTGTTTCTAAAAGCCAGAACGTTGCCATTTGAAATTGCTTTAGTTGTATGTCATCTCTGTGATCACCTCTTTTTTAAATGTTTTTTTAAACATCCGAATGAACATCCTCGAGACTGGTGATTATACAATTTTTGCCAGGGGTTGTATTTTGTGTCAGACTAGGCTTTTACAGTAATTATTTTGTGGCTGTCAAAGTCTTTCATTGTTCCCTTCTTATGTAACCCACCGCAAAGTAACAAGGCATATTCAAAGCACACACCAAATCCAAAGTTTTACAATTGAACCGTTTGTCTTTTTTCCTTCAAATTTTTTCTGTGTTTGTCTTGCGTATACTCATATTTAGAGGGCCGTGTTCGATCATAAGATATGGCCAATTGAACCATTTTACACCATACAGTATCCCCTTAAGGTTGCACTTAACAGCACAACAATCCCAATATGGATGCTGAAGTAGGTCTTTAAAAAAAAAACTGAATTCAGACACTGGCAAAACAGTAACCAATGAAAGAAGCACACAAAGCCATTAGACACAGAGACTTGGTGCTCATAAATTGGATTTTACATGGTCAGTTTTATTTATCGCTCATTTCTCGCAAAACTCAGCTGGCAGTCTTTTAGCAGAAATAGTGGGTCACTTCTGGTTCTAGGTCAATGTTTGTGTGAATATACCGGTGGGGGGGAAAAGAAAAGAAAAGAAACAAACTTAGCTATACTGTATTGTATTTCCCTTTAAATCAATCCATTATCCATCGTGCTTGTAAACAACAGACTCATGGTTGAGCGGCGGACTGCAGTCTGGACTTGTTGCTAGCCGATTGAAAGGCACATCGAAAAACAACCATTCACACCTATGGGCAATTCACAATCATCTTGATTTCGTCCATTTCAAAACGGAACCCTTGAGCTTGGGAAAGCGCAGAGAAAAAAAATCACACGGAACCATTTCAGGAGGTTGATGTTGAGGTTGCTTCCATATGGCAATGTTCTTCTTGGCCAGGAATAATCAGATGCCCAAGGCATTGCGAGCAGGCGAGATGTTGTGGTGAAACAGCTGCGGGTGGTCCTTCCACAGTTCTTGCCTCTTCTTGCGCACTGAATAAAACAAACATCTCAGCCAATGGTATCTCCTGGGGTTAATCTAGTACAAAGAAGGATTATACAACACACATTGGTATATTACAAGTCACAATCCACATGGGGCTAAAACATTTTTTCGTGTTAACAGCCATACCTTGATTCAAACCGGCTTTCACTGAGCTGAGTGCATGAACTGCAAAACTCCCAGTCAGGAGATTTTTTTTTTACTTAGCCCTTAACAATAAAAAATGACTCAAAGGATTTCACATGCCCCCAATTGACAAATATTAACAACATCTGCTGATCCTAACCCCTAGGAGTGCAAGGACCCAAAATACACCCATCTGTGGAAAAATGTGAAGCCTTGAGAAGGGGCCGCAGATGGGAGAAGCCCCCTTCCAGGATGGATGCCGAATGGGCAACATTTCACGCAATATGGTGCTAAAGAGTCTATTGACTGTACTTTCTGCACTATAAGGCGCACGTAAAAGTATTCAATTTTCTCAAAAGCCGACAGTGCGCCTTATATATGGATCAATATTGTGGATCATTATCCACATATATGGATCAATATTGTGATTTGTTGGACGTAGTATTTTAAATGTTCTGTAAAGCATTTTGTTGCAGCTGCAGCACTTGTGAAAGTTCCACATACATAAAACTGTATTGTATTTATTGTATTGTACTGTTAGAAAGGCGCCCACAAATAAAATGTATTATTATTATTATTATTATTATTATTATTATTATTATTATTATTATTATTATTATTCCCTTCAGCTAATCTCCATCTTGTGGATGCATACCGCAACCACAGCCACTATTGTAGCTTCTATTCTATGCGCCTTATAATGCGGTGCGTGCTATATATGAAAACCGTTTAAACATAAGCCAATCATTGAACGGGAGCCTTATACTCCAAAGTACCTTATAGTGCGGAAAATACGGTAAGATTGGTCCTCCTCAAAACCCGACACGGTTGGTCAACAAAGAAAGCTTCAAGTTGGTTCTCCACCTCAGATCTTGTCCAGATCCAGACCGTGTAGTTCTTTGTCCAGATCAGTCGGAGCAGAATCCTCATGCACCTTATTTGCCTTTTTTTTGTTTTTTGGGAATACATCATTTTTGCGATTCCTCCTGCTTCCCTTTCTTTCCTCCCTGCACTTGTGTCCTCAACCGCGCAAAACTGCAACACGTAGCACAAATAACCATTCAGTCATTAGGCACATTGACATTTATGATGCAGGATAGTTCTACAAAAGTGTACCTAAACTACTTGGGGAGGAACAAAAGGTTGTTGCTAAGTAGTTGGTGTAGTAGCACCATGCTTGCCTCGACCATCTGTCCGTGTGTCGAGGACTTAAGCGCATTTTGGCACACTAACTCGCTCATCCAGCGTAGCAAAGCGTTTTGGCACATTCTCTGTGGTTCAGTTATCGGATTTTTTTTTTTTTAAACTGCGATGCTCATTTTTGCTCTTCTAAATTTAGATTTGCAAACTGCGATGGGACACTACTTATTTTGAGTGTTGCCTTATGAGTGGTACTTATTGCTAAATTGGACCAGCGTCAATAAGAGAGGAAGAATGTGTTACAATCAAAAGGAGAATGTACACCGAGGATTTGTGAAGTCAGCCTTCTCAGTGTATACAGCAACCCTCCAGTGTAATACATCCCAAAGCGGTGTAAAGTGTTGCAGAGTATTTCCGTAGCACGCAAGCCATTTGATGAGGCCTGTAGTGAGTGAACATTGAAGATTTAGGGGCTGAAAAGCCAGGGAAGTCGACTGTTCATAATGGTTGTGAGCTGTAGCCATGACCGGCCAGCTGCTGTTGTCACTTAGAATCAAAGGACGTTTAATTTGTTCACATCTTACGTTACATGAGCGGTTAAACTTGTGGGACAGCTTGATTTAACTAATAAGTGCCTTGATTTTTTTTCTTCTTCGATTTTCTTCAGGCTGTGAAGTCTCTTCACAGTCAAGTGCGACCCTCCCCCCGTTGCCAACTGTGCGAGGGAGTAATTTCCATACATCCTGCTCTTCATTTGTACAGCTGGCGATTTGCCGGGGCAATCCAAGTAAATTGCAGTGCGCGTACGGAGCAGTCAGGAGATTGGAGAACTAATAGTCAACACATATAATGCACAAACGCATGCGTTTGCACGTGAGGGTCTTTGTGAATATGAGCCTACCATTTTCATTGACAGGTTTGATCAACGGTCAGATCAAGTTACAAGGTGCTCATGGTGTTTCTGAGGTGCTCATTTTGCGACTGATGATGTTTCGCTTCGCCTTTTGTTGAGTGGCACATGCCAAAGTGTAAAAAATAATTGCCCTCGGACACCTTGTGGTAATCAGGAAGACAGTCATAACGTGACTTTATTTTAGCAGCCATGTCTGGAACATAACCATCATCCAAATTGTCAAGCACATACACTTAATTAAGGTCTATACGCGCGGCACAAAAAAATAGAGAAATGTTGCCGCACAGAATGACGTCACTTACGTCTTGGTACTTGTTCTCGTAATCTCGTCTGAACTTTTTGCCTGTGTCTGACAACTCGTGTGATTGGTCAACTTGGAGCGGCTGTGGTTAATGTGGAAAAGTGGACATGCTGTCATTGCCTGTCAAACATTGGACAGCTTTGCGAATCAACTGGAGAGGGTGGTGAAAAAGTCAGATGATCTCTACAAGATATTGTGCACATAACGGAAAGGCACACGGTTTAAAGAACAAAAATGAATTGAAAACAGTACCAAGATTATTGAGGATGGACGAGCATGTCAAACGGCACACTTTGCTTCAATTGGTTGACTTATTACCAACTTGGAGAACACATTTCTCTCCTTGTGGAGCATGTGGAGACTCACTCGCATCACACATGACTTTACAACAGAAAATGAAAGTTTCAAATGAACTTCCCATCATGGATTATTTATTTGTTTTGCTGGTGTTGCCATCATATTTATCTTTCCCAGGGGAATCGTCATAAGTGGATGAGAAATCAGTGTGGAAATAAAGTTGTATATAAACAGTGGGGAAAAACCAAACATGACATGCCTCCAGGCTTTCTCCCAGAGTTCTCGTCACTTGACCCAGCGCTTTGTTGCCGAGTAGCAGTGAAACTGTGTGGCACAGAATCTCTGAGAATGTGAGAGAGAATGTGCAAAAAAAAAAAAAAAGTGTGATATTTACCACAGTAATGACCAAGGGGAGGACAGATTTTCGATATGTTCCGCGAACAAAAATCTAACTGTAATGAGTCATAAAGATATATATCATTCTACCACTGTGAGTTTGACAAAATGAAATCACCACAACTTTTATAAAAGTGACATTTCACACAATTGTACTCGATTCAATAAAAAAAAAAAACATGAACAGGAAAACAAAAGTGTAATTAACTCAACTTATTTATTTATTTTCTTTTTTTTTGAGAGGACTTTAAAAACAGGCACAGATGAAAAAAAAGAATTCAAATTGAATATAAATGTTAGGGTGGTTCTGTTTGTGACCAACAGGTGGCACTGTAGGGCTACTCCTGCAGTGGCACACCTGTTGGTCATTGTTTCATTAGTGTGTGGTTAAAAGGACTCCCTGCACTGATCATTGCGTGTCTCTGTGCACGTGTCATGTTTTGTTTTCTGTCTTAGGTTTTCGCTACTTTGGTTTCTTTTGGCTTTTCTGGACATTAATTGAGTGAGTTTTTTTTTAGTTAGTTTCTCCGGTGTATTCCTGTTTGCAATTTTGTTGAATACATCTTGGTCACTCCACCCTTCTCCTCCGTGCTTTTTGGGGTCCTCCAACTACCACCTCGCATCGTGACAATAAATGATTAGACTTAACATCGTTTGAAAAAAAAAAAAAAAAAGAAATACCAACATTTAAAAACGATATTACAAGACACTAAAACACGGCTAGAGCCTGAGGATGTGCTGAAGGCCATTGAATAAAAATGATTTGTTTAGTTTTTTTTTTAAGAACTCTGAGGTTCTACTTAGACTTCGGTACCTCAAGAAGCAGCTGATCAGCTGACCCGAGGCAACGTGCAGGAGCGTGGGAACGGTGAATCTCAGAGAGGTAAAGTGGGGTGAGACCATTGAGAGATTTGAAAACGAATAGCAGAATCTTAAAATGAAGTTGAAATCAATTTAGCTAGTTGCCTCTACTAACTCAGTGTCCTCTTCATTCTGTGAGACTTCAACGGTTTTTGTCAAACCGTGCAGTGTGGCGTAGAACACACTCAAAACAAATACATGTCAAGTTCATAACATACAGTATTCAGTACATTCTTGATCTGTCCAAACTGAGGGGTGTTGCTATAAAGTACTTTTGCAAAAATCGAAGACTTTGGGACTATGTATTCGTTACCATTAATGACAACCCATTTTATTGATACAGCATGCTTTACTTCACTGAGGCCAAAGATTAGTACATCCCTCCTTCTGCTTCCTGAGGTGGTCCATCCAAGACTGGTACTGCTGTAGTCCAGCAACAATGGTGTTCACAGGTTTCTGAAAACATGCATCATGATAAAAATGAATGCTTAAAATAACTACTGGGTCATGTCAGAGTAAACATTTCAGCAAATGAATTGACTGCATTTACCTGTGATATGTTCGACTTTGGTCTTACGTTTATAACAAACAACGTGGGATGTCTCCTGAGATTCAGGAGCGGGAAAAAAAAATCTATTGATCTAAATGTAAATAGATTATATGGAGCAAGTCCTGTATTTTGTGGATCGTGTAAAATCAGACTCGCGACAGGCCTCCTACAAGAAATAATATGAAGCACATCGACAAGCTCAATTGCATTACAATGCAAAGTGTATATTGTATTTTAGCACGCCATCGACTTCATCAGGTCATAACTACCGTAATTTGCAGGGACAATTTACCGGGAGCTGCGGTAAGAAGAACGTGTGCTCCTCTGTTGCCAAAGAGCCCACAGAGTCAGGCAAGACAAAACAAAACTCTGCAGGACATGTACAAATACAAGAACAAGCCCAGTAAAGACGATGTATCTTCGTTACTGGATCTGGAATTCCAAGCAAGACAAACTTCATGTGATGAAGGAGCAGGACAGGCCTGTTAAGATCTTGCAGGCTTATTCTCGTTTTAAAGAGCTAGGCCATGTAGATGTATGATTAATTTCCGTAATTAATGCACTATGGACACAAGACCTTTAACGCAATTCATTTTTTTACATCTCTTGCTGCTGGATCATAGATGAACTCCAGCAATCCCACACTTTGTCCCAGCCTTTAAAGTACATTATACACAGCATGGATGGTTTTCAAATAAAATAATAATAATAAATTAATTTTGAGGAGCAATGCGACTGGAGCAAGCCAACAACAGGATTTTGTGCGCAGTACCACTGTGCAGTGGACCCCACACCCTTGTGGTTCTGCATCCACGGAATTGCATATTGCCAGATTTTAAAAAGGCAATATTTTAAAATAATGTGTATTTACTTATTTATTTATTACAGCCCCCCCAACACACACATTTTTCATTACAAATATATATTAAATGTCAATGAATGTTTTTTGAAGAATTTTGGGTGGGTCAATCCCCCCGCCCCCCTCTAATGGGGGTCTAACTGGGGGTCAATAATACACAGATTTTTGCTATTCAGGGGCCAGCCCTGTTTCTATCCCTGTGAATAACGGGGTGTCCTGTGTGTATCGCTCTACCAAGTTTGAAGGATATGGCCGTCTAAATCCCTGATTTTGATCCTTTCATGGTATCATCGGATGGCTGCTATGTATATAGTATCAAAAAGAAAACGGCAAGGATTCCACCAGACACGGTTTAGGACAGTATACTTTGGGTTATTACCATCAAGAAAATCCGTAAACCAGGTAAGCCCACTGATGAGCATAGCAAAATCCTCTATGCTTTAAATGGAAAACTCCATGCACTGAGTCAAACACGATCAACATCTGAGTCACAGGTAATTACAGTTTTTACAGCTACACCTTTAGACTTGTTTTATTAGTTGGCATTTTAACTGCAGGTCGTGTCGCATACTGTCTTGGATTTTAAGCAATTGTCCTTGTGAAAAAAAATAAACTTTCGCTTAGTTATGTTAAACATTTTACCATTTCCTCAGAGTCAGGCGTTAGACATTATGGTTTAAAAAAAGGACAGTTGAGGGCAGATTCAATTCCTCACAAAAAAATGGAACCGTTTACATGCACCATGGTAAATAAAATTGCTTGCTTGAGCATGCCTTAATGTCATATTTACATTAGATTTGCCTTTCTAAGGTGTAAAAAGTGGCTTGTTGGAGTTTGCGCAATGCTGCATTCATGTACCTGAGAAGCTAAATAGATGATAAAGCCGTCTGTCACCGCTGAGGCCGAAGCTGTTTCTGGGGAATTTTTGACTGATGACGTTTTGACTGAGGCTGTGTTAGTCAATTGGTACAGTATAATTCCATAGACTTGACAGATGACTTCCCCATGCTGCTTTGTCTAAAGCCTGATTCTGTAATTCCATAAATGACAGACAACCCTTTTCCTGATTTTGTATCTTACATGTGAGGAGGTGGAGCATATACTGTAAAACCAGGAGTGTCCAAAATCCGTCCTCAAGGGTCGCTGTCCTACGTGTTTTAGGAGCTGGGACATGTCTGCTGTAAAGAGTAAATGAATAAAGTGTGTATATAAAATCGTCATTGTACTTTAAATTCCCAAATGGAAATCTTGTAGCCTCTTATGTGATGTGCTGCAAGTCCATCAAGAAAGTATGCTGCAGGTTGTTATTGATGTCGCTCTTGTCTAATAACAGTAGTACAGGTTTTTTTTTTATTAAAAAAAGTTGTTTTCTGAGAAAGGTCAAGACAAAAATGGGAAATAATACAACAATAATGCGCCGGGTTCCGTCAAAATCCATTAAATAAGCTGAATATGCAACTCTCGTTTGGAAAATCGTTTCCTTTTTAAATTGCATGCAACTTATTTTGCAGATATAAATTACTTGTTTTTCCACAAAAAACAAACAAACATTTGTTTGGAAAAGATGCTGGGAGATGAAAGAATTGTAAATCGCTCAGTAGACCGGCAGTGTTAGCCAAAGTCAATCAGCATCCAGCAATTCCATTTAAAAATTTGGGGTTTCCTTTCATGGGGACTTTTTGAGAATCTCACCACTTGCTCAAGTCACAGGAATTGGTCCTCCAAGTTACAACACTTTTAACAACTGCAGCGACAAAGGATTGATGGGAATAAATGATGAATTCTGTTCCATTGTATCCACAGAGTGCAAGTCCACAAGATGTGGTTTAATCGCCCTTCAGACTGAAACAAATGATAAACACTGGAAAGATGGGTATGGTCGTGGTGTTTTGTCTTGATTCAGAGTGATTTCTGATGCGGTTATGGACAAGGAACTGTCCAAAAAAAATTAACAACCGCAGAACAACTTAATTTTCCAAATTGGTTATCTTTAAGTTATGAATAATAATAATAATTATACAAAAGCCAAATGGTTTACTTTTTTATATTAAGCAATAAACTGATATGACATGTCTTTGTTCACTGATTAAAATATTGCAGTTTGTCTTCCAATTTTTGTATTGTCTGCATCTGGAGCCAGTCCCGTGCACTTCATCAAGAGACTTGCTCATCACGCCCTGGTTTTCTCACATATGGATTCCATTTAGCGCGACACAGACTTACACAGAAAGGCAGCTGGCAAGGTTTACGACTGTTTGATGGTCAATCCAACTGATTCTTATATTGCTGTTCTCACATAAATCTGCTCCGAATGTGTGGATATGTTCAAGGTTGAAATGGACTTGGCTCGAAAAACCACATCCTACACACTTCATGTAGCCTGAGCATACACACATTTACCAGTTATGTTAACAACCCAATTAGACATAAATACTGAACAGGTTATGACGGAGGAAATGACAGGGGGAACATGTACGTGTGTGTGTGTGTGTGTGTGTGTGTGTGTGTGTGTGTGTGTGTGTGTGTGTGTGTGTGTGTGTGTGTGTGTGCTACATATACAAGATGATTTGATCTATTTATTTTTTGTACAGACAAATTTGAGTTCGGTGCTGTCTTTAGGAGAAAAATGTTCAAACATAATTACTTTTTTGTCAGTGTGTGCATATGTGTTTCGTGTATATGTAGGAGGGTCCGGTGGTGTGTGTCTGTCCCGAAGCCGAACACCCGTTCACGAACGAAACACACACTTCTGTGTTAAGAATCAAGAAAACATTCACGTTTGTCAAATAAGATTAATTTGGTCATCAAAGTACTGCTTGAATAAATAATAACATTACAACAAGGTTGACGTCACATTATTCAACTGTCATCTTTATGGTTGGAGATATTGATAATGACGTGAACAATGCTACACTCTTATTCCTCACTTTATTATCAATACCATCAATCTTAAATGTAAATGAAATCGATACAAAACATAATATCAAAAACATATCAAAATTAAATTCATGAAACGTTATTTACATGGCTGTGATCTTGCACCTAGTATCTTACCTCTAATCACAAACCATCTCTGTACCATTGCCAAGATGTGTCCATCCCATTAATTATGTCGTAATAAAAATACATCGATCTGAATTGACCTTAAACACAGAGTGTGAATGCCCTGAAGCTATGCTCAAACTGTCTGATTATTGGCGGAATCAGTCGCCTCATCTTCAGAAATGGAGGGAAGAAAATCAAAGACAGTCTGTTTGGGGAAAGGATGGATAGAGCGAGGGAGAAACGGTGGATGCTTGAATAAAGATCAAACAAAGACATGTATTTAAAATAACACAGTTTGCCTGTAACTTGACCTTGCCTTTAGCTTAAATCTAACAAACAACGCCACAGATAAATTGTGGAGCAACACGTAGACAGAAGAAACCAATACTTTCAAGTATATTGTCTTTATCTTCTGCAAAGAAAGATTCATACTAGCCTACTGCAGCTCACAAAGTAGTAGTTTGTGACTGCCTCATGTATAGCCGAATGATAAAAAAAATATCACACTCAGAGTCTGATATTTTTCATATTACAGAAGACTGGCGGGACGGCCCGGTGGACGACTGGTTAGCGCGATGGCCTCGCAGTGTTGAGGTGCAGGGTTCGATTCCAGCTCTGGTCTTCATGTGTGGAGTTTGCATGTTCTTCCCGTGCCTGCGTGGGGAGAACATCTTCGGGTACTCTGGTTTCCTCCCACATTCCAAAAACATGCATGGCAGGTTGATTGAACAAATCGAAATCGAAATTGTCCCTAGGTGTGAGTGTGAGCACGGATGGTTGTTCGCCTCTGTGTGCCCTGCGACTGGCCGGTCAAACAGTTCCGGTTATCCCCTGCCTGCTGCCCAAGGCCTGCTGGGAAGGGCTCCAGCATGCCCTTGTGAGGATAAACGGATCAGAAAATGGATGGATGGATGGATCGATGGATGGACAGAAGCCTGGCATTTGAACAGGGGTGTGAAGAATTTGTATATCCACTTTGTTTAGAGGAGGGTGCACTGCATGTTTTCTTGGACTTGTCAAATGCTTCAAAGTGTCTTTTTCGGGAAATGCGCTTGTTTTTGTGTGTGCTAAAAATGACTTAAAGCGAAAGCAAAATACAGCCGTAACGGTTGAGTACCACACAGAGAACTCAATCACTTTGAAAAGAGTCCAGTTCGTCTATGCTTCAGCACGTGGTGATGGCTGGGATTTAAGTTGTTTTTAGGACAAAGCTAGGCAGGAAGCAGATGGAGCTGGGAGCCAAACACACACTGAGCCTAATGTCAACAGCAAACAAACCTCCAAGATACCTCTACTCTCAAATTCCTTCTTGACTTGATCGCTTTGACGGTTATTTTTCTGCCATCATCCTGTAGTCGGACCTCTGGAGTAGTAAGAGCGATTCTGGGCTTAGACACCCAGGAGACATGCTGTGTGACAGAGAGATGTGAAACATCTCAAGTTGGTTTATTTTTCCAATTTTCTTTCTTCCCTTCATGGTGAGCTACATAGCAGGTGAAAATAAATACAGTGGAGGAATTTCATTTGAAGATCAGCTGAGTTTTCTTGTTTTTTTTTTTTGGACAATACATTGATGGTTAACATATGTTCGAGCTTTGTGCTGATTCAGTTGTGTGCCAAACTCATAACTTCTAACTAATCACAGGCAGTGTTACGTAACAGTATTGTGTACAACCAGCACAGACTGCGTAAATGGTGCGACATCTGGATCTAAAGAGAAGGAAAAAAAGACGTTCATGTGTTTTTCTTTTTTCAGTTGATGTTACTGCCAATGTAATTTGTTGTATTGTATTCACGGCCAATATACCAAATGTGAAAAGTCGTCGTCTGGTGATTTCACAACTAACATATTTGGTCTCAGTGGTCTCAGTTTTTGACCCTCTGCGGGTGGTAGATGAGCTCAGGTGTTTTGGGGTCTTGTTGAGGAGTGAGGGACGGGTGATTGAGAATCTGCGTGGTGAAGAAGGAGCTGAATTGTTACACAGAGCTCCGTATTTACTGACTGATATACTGTATGTTCACAACCTATCAGTTGCCAAAAGTTGTGATTAGCACCTGAAAGAAGACAACACGGTATCTCAACTGACCTAGGTGTTCCCAGTGACCTAGAAGTGCATTCGCTTGTTCACATGGGGTGCAACATAGAGGGCTAGAACGAAGTGCGGGTGGTGAGCTGGCTGCTGTGGAAATAATCTGAACATCCGCACAAAAGAACCTTGGGAAAGTCAATTGCAGAGATGACAGAACCAGCCATTCACACTCATGTCCTCGGAAGATGGGGGGCTGATGGAAATCCATGAACTCATTTCATTTAGAATGTAGCAGTTCAGTTCGATTTATTCATTTGTTCGTGCTTGTTCAAATGTTGGTTGTTTTTATTTCTTGGGCTCTTACTTTCAAATATACGGTAAGATGGTTTCAGTCAATTGTGTTGCGAAGACAAATGTGACACTAAACTCCCACACACAAGGCGATCCTTCATGAACTCATGTTATGAAGTTGAAAGGTCGTCACTATTCATGATGTTTTACTTTACACGTCATTCACGACTCAGAGGAATCCTCTGAACAATCAGAATCTGTTTTTCTTTTTTGACGTCTTGGGGAATTGCTCAAGTGTGAAGAAAAGCTAGCCTTTGACTGTAAATGACAGAGACTTTTGAGGATACACCTTTACTGTGGAACTACTGCTTAATTTAACCGTCAGTGATGAGAGTCGCAGATTTGAGGGAAAACTTTATAGTTTAGGACTGCAAAATAACTGCAAATAGTATAAATCAAACTTCTCCCCAAAAGGATTTTCTTTTTCTCTATAAAACTGAGTTTGGCGGATGGAAAGTTGTTTACGTAAGACTGCCGTGGCCTTGTTACAATGCTATTGTGTAAGTCTTGAGCTGAAAAGGAGAAGAAAAAAAAGGGCTGTTTTCCAGATACTTTTATGATCTTCGACCAGTTATCCCACCCTGTACCTCATCTGTACCACCCCGCAGTGGCCTGATGAAATACTCAAGACTCTCCAGAGCACTTGAGTAAGGCCAGAGCAAGGTCAAGCACACAGCCTTCAACAAGTCCAATGTGTTTTGGTGTGTCTAATTTAATTTATATTGTTAATTACAATAATAATAATAATCCGTTACATTTGCAAGTGCCTTTCGAGACCCTATTGTTGGCCAATACAAGCAGAAAGGCTTACGTAAACACAATGGATGGACCGTTAATGGCCAAATCGAATTATCTATGCAATTTTGAATTGGCTGGATTCTTAATTATTATGCAACTTTCTCACAGAGTTGACAGACATGGGCCATTTCAAAATAGCAAGGTGTAAATATGAGATAAAATAGTCATTTGGACTCTTGCTAGATTTAGACCTAGATCATCACTTGATGTACATTGGGCAGGACAGAGAGTAGACTGATGCTAACCATTTGTTGAACGAAGTGTTCTATGACTAAATGACATAGCTCAGGGAGAGAAACATTAATTAAAAAGGCCATGACGATCTTCTCACACAGCCATTGTCTCTTCACACTAACTAACCCCATGGTACAAGCACACAGTTTCAACCCACTCAGCAACTTACAAAGAGTGCACCACAACTGTCGTGTAAAGTAAAAAAGTAACAACTGCTCTCATGACCGCACACAGCTGACTTTGTGCTGGACGTTCCGTTCTTTTATTATCTTTGCTAAGCACATAAGTGCAAAGATGAAAAATAATGATGGATGAACATCCACTATATTAAAATTAGTTAATCTTTTGTTTTTTGTTTTTTTTGAAATGCCAAGCCAGTGTGCTTTCAGCCCTATGGTGAACAGACAGTGTCATCTAAAACACAACAACTGCTTCATGAATCATCTTGAAGCTTCATTTCCGTGCGTGGCATGCACCATGCTACACCAGCCTGCACGTGTCTATGAAAAAAACCAAAACCCACCACTGTGCTGATTCACACTGCGCCTCAGGCCAGACTGGGCAGTAAAATATTGGGCCCAGAGAGTAAGATCTCATTCACACTCTCGCATACTAGAAAGCCCACATCACTGCAGACAACAAAGTCATCCACGTGACCGCAAATTTATTCCTTCCCTCACTTGTGAACTCAGAAACTCCTCCACCTGGGCTAGGACTCCCTTGACTCCAATGAAAAGCATTGCCAGTTGTCCTTTCAGCTTGACACTCAGCTCATGCCTGATATCCTCCTGACTACCAGGGAAAAAAAATGTCGTCCAATCACATTTATTTTGAAATTCCCCAATCTATGTGAAGTAATTGGACTACTCCAAAAGAAATTTTTGAAATTCCACTACATTTTTTAAACACTTGAATACTAGACTCAAATACACTTAAAACAACCCAAACAACACTTTAACGTGTTCATATGAGTCTTATAAATAAAATGCCAACAGCATTTCAAGACAAAATGTGTTTGATAAAAAGTATTACTTTTCCTCTTCCCATAAAGAGTGCTTGCACTGAGGGAAGCCATTTTCTTACTTTTTCTAACCCCTACTAATTTGGTATCATTGGAAAGCACTGAATGTCCTCTTTAGAGTAACAAAAGGAGTTAATGCGATTGGATGCACTGGGTGGGAGAAATTTAGGTTCACAAATGTCCTCTACAGAGGACAAATTTGAACTACTGGTAGTCAGGAGGCTATAGGAGATATAGATGGCCGTCGGTTCATGAAGCCATCGCGACCACAGCATCGGCAACTATTATGCAATTGTAAATACAACAGTCAAGAACCCCGTACACTTTGGCTAGACCTATACATTTTATCCTGAACTCATTCACTCCCAAAGACGTTTTTAAACGTCTTTTCAGACTTGGTCCAGAATGAGTTGGTACTGAATGTGTTAAGAATAATAAGAATATTACATACAGTACAGTATATCATTGAAGCGCATAATTATGTGATGGGACGTAATCTCTCGCACACACGCACACGGACACACACACACACACACACACACACACACACACACAGACACACGCACACACAATTGCAGTCACATTCAGACATTCATTTCCTGAAGGCTAGCCCTAAACTTATTACAAGTCTTAGGTCAAAAATCAAATGATATACATGATGAGTCCTTGCTTTCTGATCCCCTGAGAAAAGCATATCCAAAAATCTGACTGGGTAAACAGATTTATATCCCGACAAGTGCAAACACACATTGACATCTGCTAAATCCACACAGTCATGATAGAAGCAACATGTTGGCCACATATGCAAAGCAAACTCGCTTTTCTTCCCAGTATTGATGTGTCTGCCTGATCATTTTTCTGTTTGTTTATTCCATGTAAATGAGTGAGGCCTGCCTTGGCGGAGAGATGACAAAGATCAAAGTGTTAGCAAACATTGGCAATTACACCCTGCATTTCTCGACATTTACTGAAAAGAAATTGCTAAGAGAATTTGTGTTGAGTGTGTTTGATCATCCTCCTCCAGGAAGAGGATTTGATTTTTTTCTGCGGTATCAATTCAACTCTATGATAGTCACATACCTTTTTACTTGAAAAAGAAGACTGAGCAGAGACCTAATTCCCATAACGACTGTTTTAGACGGGGAGTTGGCGTTTTTTTTTTTTTTTTTTAACCACAGAGTAATCATGATGAAACAAGAGTTATGAAGGAAAGCAAAATGTTGTGTTTTGTAGAAAATTTATGGTGAGATTTTGTCTAAAGCCTCAGTTTTCTTTCAGTTGATGTTGCTAAATTTTATATAAAGGCCGAGAGTTATCTTAAGTTTCGGGGTCCCTCCCTAACCCATTTCCCATTTATCACCAGTGTTATTGTAAATCTACCCAAGACAAATGCCAGAATTGTAGTGAACACAATGCACATGGATTCAAAGATGAAAACCAAACTGATACATTCATTTTCATTTTTTTTGCCACAGAATGATAGTGCGCATGTCTCCCCATGAATAGATCACTCGGGAGATATGCTTGAGCGCAATAGTGAGCTTCCAAAAAGCCTTACTCTCTGCAGCATCTCGGAAGAGATGTCACACACACTAAACTGCAAGTGTCATCAATTGCAGAGAAAGAGAGGATGGGAGGACAAGAAGTTATTGGACAGCTGCTGTGCCACGTTTCTCCTTAGTCTTTTGTGATCCATAGAATCCACAATTTTTTTTTCTTCTTATTTCCACTTTCTGTCTTTACCCCCTGGAATTTGAATTAGCCATTCACTGTATCTAATCAAACAAAGTCATCCACTTATTTTCATAGTTGAATAGTTGTAGTTGTGCATGTGTCTTTTAAAGCACTCACCTTACAATTTTGACCAACTAAGCCTCAATATGTAGCCAGAGGTGGGAGTAGGTTGTTTTCGAGTCTTAACGTTGAAGGTTCAGGCAAATCCCAAGTTGCAGTGGGAAACGTCAAATGTGTCCCACCTACATTTCAAGCATGTTGAGTCATTACTTCACTTAAGCAAGTCGTACAATCTGACTCGATCACAGCATAATGAATTGATAGTTTAAAAAAAAAACATGGATCATAACGCAAAAATAAACAGTGAGTGTAAAATTTACTCATACCAACAAGTTGCTTATTTTTTTCCCTCGTGTTTAGGAGTGTTGACAGTTACGGTTGAGTTTGAAAAGTGATGTTAAAATAATCAAATTCACAATGCACTCTATTTTATAATCCCAACTTGTTCTTTTTAACATTTATTAGGTGTAGATATTTTTTTTTACTGTTAAGATTAGTAAACACGAGTTTATTTTTTCATTGAGAATACAGTATACTGTATGTTATGACTAATAAGCAAGATGGTATGACTTGGCTTGTGACTTGCCTAACCCAAGTAATGACTTGCTTGAATTGTAGCAGGAACTTAACTCGACTTACTTGATTTCCCCACCACATCTGTATCTCCCGTAGCTGTTTAAAAATACAGTACAGTATAAGATTTGTTTTGAAAACATCCATTTCAGAAAAACAATATTTTATCTGCTATTGAAGACGGTCATTTTATTTGAGATTGTCTGTGTGTGTGTGTGTGTGTGTGTGTGTGTGTGTGGCCTCTGTAGAAGTAAACACAATCCATGTGTGTGTTTCCACATCTTTAACACCTTGCTAGCCAGTGCAGGGAAGACAAAAGTGTCCTTTTTACCCGGCCGCCTTGGGCACTTCCCAACACCTCTTACAATGGACTAAGGTCAAGGGTCAATCAGGGTCATGTGCTCAATAACCAGTTACTGCCTCTCCAGGTCTCAACACTACGGAAAAAAGCTGGGATTTAAATTCAAAGAGGAAGGGAGGAAAGGGCGCCAGGGGTGCCTGCGTATGTGTTTGTGCCTGAGGTGGGGATAAAGAGATGTTGAAACTTGGCCCGATGATTGGAAACCCAATAAAAGGCCAATGGGAATAAATTGAGATGGTGTGTTTGTGGAAGGAGCGCTGACAGTGGTCAGTGCTGCATGAACACAAGATCACAGTGGCTAATCAGTCCATCAACCAATCAATTCATCTGACACTAAAGACACCATTCAACATTTAGCTATCAATCAATCGACAATGACTCACTTAATGGTACATCTCAAACACCAACAGGTTTGGACATGAAGGGTTAAATGTCTCATATAGTCCACTCCACTGATCAATTAAATGCTTTGTATTTTAACAATTGTATTACCCCATTAGAGGCTGATGGAAATAAATCACAACGGTCGTTGGATGATGTTGTTTTAATTTTGGTATCACTATTCTGCTAGTAGATCACGGCATTAACATGCCACGTGCTAATACTTAAGACTTAACGAGCACAAATCACAGATGCAGACAAACCGTCAGTGCAAGTGATGTCATGAGAGACGGCAGTATATTTGTTCAGTGGATAAACTGAAGCGTAGACGATTCGTGGTTTCTCTCTCTCTCTTTAGGTTTTTAAAGATTTTATTGGAAGATACTCAGGATTTCAAGGCAAGATGCAAAATACCAAACGAAATCAGCACGTATGTGTTTCCCAAAACTCCAAAGCATTCAAAGAGTATCTGGGGAGATTCACGGTCCAGAATTTCAGTCATCCAGAATCTGCCAAGGGAAAATGTTCTTTCTGTTCTTAATCTGTTCCCTTCTCAAATGGCAGATAATCTGCCTGACCACAGTGTCATGATCTATTGTTGTCTTTTCAATGCACATGGCAAGATTTTCACACAAACAACAGTAATGATTAATTGAAACAGCTCTTTTTGTTTAGGGGGTTGCTCTTATCCATCAAGTGGCAGTTTTATGAATAATATCAACATTCAAATCAATGTTCTGCATGGATACTAAAACCCGCTGAGCTCTCAAATATTCAATCGATCATTTCTGCTGTGTGTTTTCTGTCTTTGTCGGTTCATTGTTTGTGTTTACTACATCTGTTCCTGTTGCTGAGTCATGTCTTCCCAGAGTCCTGGCTTGTCTCCTTTTGAAGTAAGTTGATCCCCAGTTTTTGTTTAGTCGTTTCAAACTCATTTTTGGACTTTGTTAATGCAGTAGTTTTATTTTTTTCCAAAGTGCCTTGTTTTCCTTTTTTTTCTTTTCATCTAAAACTGCTTCAAACAACAAAGTGTATGCAGGAAAAGTGGTTAAGATTGCATGACTGTCTTATGTTATGTTACATTATTTTATTTTATGTTAAATGTTTTGTAAAGCTGGTTGCCAGCCAATTGCAGGGCACACACAGACGAACAACCATCTGCGCTTACGCTCACACCTCAGGACAATTTTGAGTGTTCAATCAGACTGTCATGCATGTTTTAGGAATGTGGGAGGAAACCGCAGTTCCCGGAGAAAACCCACGCAGGAGAACATGCAAACTCCACACAGGAGGCCGGAGCTGGAATTAAACCCGGTACCGCTGCACTGTGAGGTCGACGCGCTAACCACTGGACCACTGGGCGTTATCTGCTATCTAGTTTTCATTAAATTGTTCAATGAAAATCAAATTCACAATCCCATTAAAAATAAGGGGGAAAATGAATTCAGTAATCATGTCCTGTCCATGTACAGGTGTGATATTTACGATACCATGAGGGAAATCTAAAAGCTGAGGTCAGAGGATTGCCTGTGATGTGATGAGGTGTGGCTCACTGCAAAATGTGTGATTGTGCATGATCCAAATGATTATGTGTTGTTGTTAAACACATTTTATGTTTTGTCCCTGTTACTTACACACATTCAAGAGTTATTGTGCAGGGAGCAGCTGCAGTTTACCCCCCCCCCCCCCAAAAAAAAAAGGCCACCCTGCTTCTTTTACTTGGGAGGATCTGGGTGGACCTTCTTGTTTAGGATTATGTTGTTCCTGAGAAATCTCCAGGGTTGTGTCACATCCCTGTTCAGCTCATGTCATCTGCAGCATTCATCACAGTAACAGAAACTCTGCCCCGTATCGTTTCTGTTATGTAACCAGTGCAAGTAAGGTGTGAACATAAATCTGAATGACAGCAGTATACTGTAGAAGTCATCATAGATAGATGATTTCCCTTAGTTTTATTTCGGTTGACCGAGATGACAGAAATAAAGTGCATTGACTTTTTGTAGGCCAATAAATTATTATTGTCGTTTTGGTTCAGTAGCCAAAACAGCTCCCTGATTAGATAATGTAATGAACACTATTTTCACTTCTTGAAGGCAACAACATCAATAAACAAGTGAAGGTCAGCTCGGTTTTCACTATATGAGCTGGTGCTTAGCAATACACTATATCCTCAGTGAGAGTTCCAAATTCAAATTAGCTTCAGATTAAGCCTTTCTGTGAGAAGTTCACATGGTGAACAAGATAGGACACAAGACATATAATTTTACATCTCCAGCACTTTATGTGCATAAAATGCCTTAGGTAGCAGAGGTTGAATGAGACAGCAGACATTGTTTTGGGGGGGTAAAATGTCTCCTTACTGTTAATTCAGATCACTAATATGACAGTTTCAGTTTAGGTAAGGGGAAATGAGATAGATGCCATACTCGAACAAGGCAGACAGTTCATTTACTTGCATTCTACATGGGACCGAAGCAACTCAATCGTGGACAGAAGTGTAATAACTACGCATACATGTGCGCCCAGGGAAGGGTGAACAGCACACATGCTAACTGTCAGCTAGTGTTAGTAATCTTGAGGTTGTTTATAATATGAGGTTTCCTCACTGATTCAGAGTGTCCCATTAAAAGGAATTCTGTTACCTCTCCCAATGGATATAGTCTCGTCTGTAATGGCAGTATCCGAGCCACAAACAGAGAGTGGGACAGTAAAGGCCCTCTCTGTGTTGCGCAACCTCCAAGACGTTGCGTAAAAAGGTCTTGCCACATTCCCTTTTGATTTCGGTTTGGCAAAAAACTCAGACGCATGTACACACAGTTAGCTGTTCATGAATGCACAGATCACCTTAATCAAGTCAGAGTGACGTAGGAAGTGGAGTGGGGAAAGTGAGTCACAGATTGTTGAAGATTCACTTTCTCTGGCAAGCAGCTGCGCCCCCTCAGTAGATCGACCAGCTGACAAGACAGGAAATCACATCTACCCGGTAAACGCCACATCACAGGCCAAGAATTGAGTACGGGTGGACTTTTAGGTATTGTATAATCTAGATTATGGGAGGTATTCCTTTTCATAAATAAAATGTAAAACTCCTACTACAGACATCTGGCCATGGTAATCAAGTTCCAGCACAACTTAAAGCACAATTTGCTTGAAGCAGCCCATATTTCATGTGAGTACATGTGCTGGAAAATGTAACTGAGAACTTAATGTTGCCAATGTGTGTCCTATTACATGTTCAAATCATTAGAAATGAATGTCTGCCCTTAGTTTCAGATATGGATTTTGCCCGTGAAGACTACATTTGTACAACACTGAAAAAAATGCTCTGTTGAATTTATTCCAGTTAATTTGATCAAAGGGTTGACATCC
The DNA here is from genome assembly GCA_026261675.1 of Hippocampus mohnikei. Taxonomy (NCBI): domain Eukaryota; kingdom Metazoa; phylum Chordata; class Actinopteri; order Syngnathiformes; family Syngnathidae; genus Hippocampus; species Hippocampus mohnikei. The sequence goes on along the minus strand of JAKGUB010000556.1, from coordinate 16,023,738 downwards.
ATCCATTCATCCATCCATTTTCTGATCTGCTTATCCTCACAAGGGTCGCCGGGCATGACGGGGCCTATCCCATCTGTCTCCGGGCATCAGCCGGGGGACACACTGAACTGGTCACAAGCCAATCGCATGGCACACATAGACCAAAAACCATTCACGCTCACACTCACACCTAGGAGCAGTTTAGAGCGTTCCATTAATCTGTCATGCATGTTTTTGGAGTGTGGGAGGAAACCCGAGTACCCGGAGAAAACCCACACATGCTTAAGGAGAACATGCCAACTCCACACAGGAAGGCCGGAGCTGGAATCAAACCTGGTACCCCTGCACTGTGAGGTCAACGCGCTAACCAGTCGACCACCGGGCCGCCCAATAAATGGTTTCACGAAATAAAATAATCCAGATCCGTATACATACTCAAGTAGAATATTAATCTATGTAAAAATATGTCAAAATCAAGATGATTCTATTGTGTGTGACCACTTAACAAAATAAAATTGAGTAAATTCAACATGACATTTTTCTTCAGTGGGGTCGTGTTAATCAACTTGAAAACTAGAGAGCATCACATGGGTGAAAAATCCAGCTATTGTGATGCCAGAGAGGATTTAAAATCAATTCACAAACACAAACACAACCAACACAAAAACATTTACTGAGGAATATGGCAACACTGTTGTAGTTTGTACTCGGTGATAGATTTAATCAAGATCAGGATCATGATCCCAAGCATCCAAGCCCATCTCTCAACATGGGACCCTAGCAGCAATAGCAAAAGCTCAGCGTACAGAAGCTATACATCTATACAAGAAAATAATTTATTCCAAAGTTGAAAGCTGCTTGTGACAGAGGGTACATTGACTTTTTGCATCAAGACAAGCTGATAATACACCACCGCACAACACCCGAACACAGTGAAGTAATCTTGAATCCCAGCAGGCGGCACAGTGGACGAGTGGCTTGCATGTGACGACTGGAAAGTACAACCAGGCAGACACACAAGGAGACGCCAACATCAGAGAACTTGACTTTTTTTCAACTGTGGAAGTGGCTGTGTGGAAGGTGGACAGATCCCCAGTGCACACATGGGGAAAAATGAACTTCAAAAACTTGAAATATGGTCAAAGACGCTTAATTATGAAAATAACTTCGACCCAGACAACAATACAAGATACTACAACAACCATATTGTGATAACAATACTGGCTGTGACTCAGAGAGGAAAAACGCACCAACCCAGTGCACAGCCAGCTCTTGTCTCCCATGGGAATTTTGGCCACCGCGACATTTCAGTGGAAGACTGGAAACATAGACTGAAAAAAATGCTGAGCTAATTTATTTTGTCAAGTGGTTGCACAGAATACAATCATCTGAATGCAGATGCATTTTTGAAGTAGACCACAACAATGTGTTCAGCCACTTACTTGACAATTTTTTTTTTCTTCAGCGTCTGCGGCTTTTCGCAACCATCACTGACCTGAATCATGCCGGCAATGGTGCATGCGATTATTCCTCTGGCCCCAATTTACATCTAATTCCCACATAATCACAAACGAGCCGAAAGCACAGGTTACACTAGTATTGCAATAACAAGCAACTGCGATAAAAAAAGACAGGACATATAAATCTTAGACTTTCCGTAATGTAAGGGTACCATTGTGCAGTAGTACGACCCAATGACAGCTGTGAGAAATATCAAGCAGAGCTAAAGTGATCGGTGGTAGAATACAATACTATGCCGGTTGTACAGTTGGTGCAGATAAGCGTTGCAAAACTTTCTAAAGTAACCAGGAGCAGTAATTGTAGTACCACTTTAGGTGTGCAACAGAAATTCATTGAGTGCTTTAATGTGCCTGGTGCTGTGGAATACTGATGAATGACAATAATTCAAGTATGTAGAGAGCTGGAGTACAGTTATCATTGCGGTAAAACTGTTCCCCAGGGACGTGCAAAAATGCAAAGAGCTACTGTAGATTTGAGTTACTGTTTAGGGAGTTAATGGCGAGATGGAAGATGCCGTTTGAATGTCAGCTGGTTTTGGTGTGCATGGTTCAGTTGCGCTTGCTTGAAGGGAGTAGCTGGAAAAGGTGGTGGGCAGGGTGTGGGGGGTCCAGTAGGATTTTCCATGCCTAGAGTGTGTAGGGCGGTGCCAATTATTGTTTTTTTCCGCAGTACTTACTCTCCGTTGCAGTCGGATTTAGTCCTTTTTTGTGGCCGCCCCAAACCAAGCTGTGGTTGAGGAACACATGACTGATCTGATGACTCCCTTAGCAGCTCCTGTGGCAGGCCGTGTCTCCTCAGCAGCCTCAGGAAGTACTTCCTCTAATGGGCCTTTTTCAGGTTAATGTTGGCCTCCCACTTCACATCCAGAAAGACTGTGATTCCCAGGAACTTGAAGTTCTCGACGGTTGACACAGGGCAGTTGGATAGTGTGAGGGGCAGCTGTGGCGAAGGATGTTTCCTGAAGTCCACAATCATCTCTACATCTCTTGAGGGTGTTCAGCTCCAGGTTGTGCTGGCTGCACCATAGCGCCAGAACGTATGTCAACGAATAAGATAAGATAACACAAGATTAGAAAAGCTTCATTTGTCTCGCAATGGACAAATTCCCAATTTAGGGGTTCTGGCTCCCATTAACTGTGATAAACGAGGGTCTACTACATTCTACCAATTCAATCCCCATACTTAAAACTAATAGAACGTGCATGTCACCGAGTTAAGTGAAGACCGAGTTTACCAACAAAAATGGAATCTGAATGCAGTAAAATTCTGGAAAACCGTCACAAAACAAGAAAAACAAATGTTGGTGTTTCCAATGGGTCAAAGGGTTTTTTCAGTCATTACAAGCCAAGAATTCACAACAAACATCTCGTCTTACTTACTTCAGTCTATCTGGTCTATACCTAAAGGAAAACAACAAAATAGATAACTGATCTTTGCTGCCAACCAGTTAAGGGTATAACTCGCCTTCAGACATTGTTAGTATACACTCTAAAAGTACATGGGCAGGTGATTGTACAGTATTTAAAATGTTGTTGTTTCTACCGGTATTTAGTTTTGCGGGTCCCATAAAAGGCAGGCAAATCTCGTGGTGAGGCCCGTACTCTGCCTTATAAATGTGGACTGACTATTAGGCAAACGCAGACCATTTCCAAATTACAAGTTTTCTTCAATTTACAGCAATTATTGTTTGACTTCATTCACATACTTATAAACACATCAAAATGCTCGTTTTCGACTGTTTGCTCTTCCCTTATCATCAGCGGACTAGTTCATCTTTTTATTGGACTTCAAACATCCTGTCAAAAAATACGGGTTTTATTGATTGAAGGTCATTTTGCTAATTTCTGACATTTAAGTCATTCGTTTGACTGATAGGTTTGTAAATCGGACTCTTTCAGTACCAACCATGAACCTCACCGTAGGTCACTGGTACAGTATATTACTTCTAATTTGGCTCTTGTGTTGATTTTGGCAATGTGAGGAGGACACCACTTCAAGTTGTTATTTCATGTAACTATAGCTCAAGTCGAACATGTCTTGGCTAGCTTAGAATAAGTTTTGGTTTCTTAACATCCCCCTGATGAAAGGCATACAATCTTGGTGTTTTTGCTTGGCCAAACAAACATCCCACGCACGCATGCACGCAAAACACACACACACGCACGCACACACGCACACACACACACAAACGTGCATACGTAGCGGATGCATGCAGTAACCTCTTGCTGCTTCCTGAGCAGGGCCCATTAAATTCTCAGGTGTGAAAACATTTCCCATCCTGATTCAGAGCTTTGGCACCAGCTGTCTCAGTGGATGTGGAAGGTGGATCAGTTGGGACAGCCCCCTCCCATTTTAACCCCGTCTCTCTAACCTTGTTGCAGATGGTCGAGTTTTTGCTACATCACGATTCCTCAGATTAAACTGTAACACGGGCCTGCAAATAGAATGAGTGAATATTTAAAAAGCGATCGGTAGCGATTTCAGAATGATTACACTGAGCTGCTCTTGAAATTATTGACCTTTAAAATATTTAAAGTACAAATATAACCAACATACTCAAAGAACTATAGTATTCAAATCATGCCGTTCGTGTCAGAGGTGGAAAAAAAAGGGGAGCCTATAAGAATGAAAAAAAGTAGTCATTCAGCGTCAATGCTTACTGAATAGTAATGTTCAACAATGATTCATTACATTGTCCTGTAAGGTGAAACAGTGAAGGACACAACTATAATAAAGCAAGTTTGTCCGAAAAGGGGACTGCAAATGCCAATAGGTCTCACCTCACCTACTTTTCTGTAGAGCAGAACCATAGGTAGGTACTAATGAGCTACACCTTACATTTTTGTAACTTTTGTGATGACTTGTCCTCTGAGAAGTTGTAATGCAAGATACTTTACTTTTACTAATTTGCACATTCCACTCACTTATTTGTCATTTTATCTCCAGGTACTGTATTCTTGGGCAAGTTGCACGACCTATTTTGAGAAAGTCTCCGTGACATGACCAATCCAAAGAAACTTGGCATTTGACTCAATTTGACAGTCAAACCTTCAAAGGCAACGGAAGTTGTGACTTCTTTGAGGTAGGATAGAGGGCAGCTCATAATTTTCTCAGGCCATGTGTATGAGTTTCCCTGTCTGAAGTTGAACATATATTAGTGTAGTTGTTGTTCATGATTTGGTCCTACTAAAAACAATCTTCTTTTGGAACAGGAATTGCAAACACAACAATACACTCAGAAAGAGAGAGCTTGTAAACCGCTGCACATATATGTGCCACTATCTTGCAGAATATTTGTCATAATGGCTAGAATTTAAAAAGTGTGTATGTATATATTATGTATATATATATATATATATATATATATATATATATATATATATATATATATATATATATATATATATATATATATATATATATATATATATATATCCATCCATCCATTTTCCGAACCGCTTGATCCTCACTAGGGTCGCGGGGGTGCTGGAGCCTATCCCAGCTGTCTTCGGGCAGTAGGCGGGGACACCCTGAATTGGTTGCCAGCCAATCGCAGGGCACACAGAGACGAACAACCATCCACGCTCACATTCACACCTAGGGACAATTTGGAGTGTTCAATCGGCCTGCCATGCATGTTTTTGGAATGTGGGAGGAAACCGGAGTGCCGGAGAAAACCCACGCAGGCCCGGGAAAACATGCAAACTCCACACAGGGAGGCCGGAGCTGGAATTGAACCCGGTACCTCAGCACTGTGAAGTCAACGTGCTAACCACTGGACTACCGGGCGCCTATATATATATATATATATATATATATATATATATATATATATATATATATATATATATATATATATATATATATATATATATATATATATATATATATATATATATATATATATATATATAGAATGCCATTCATGCTAATATATATATATATATATATATATATATATATATATATATATGGCGGCTGGATAGCTCAGTTGGTAAGGCATCGGTTTGGCATACGGGAGACGGTGGTTCGAATCCCGCTTGGGGCAAAAATGAGCACATAACACCATCCAGTGTGAGTCCTTGGGCAAGATCCTTCACGCTAATGCCTACCTCATACAATGATGAGAGACAATAAAATGAATGACATGCCGGCTCAGACGTCGCCCGGCCAAACAAGGTCTGCGTCAGGTGCTGGGAACCAGAGCACCTTGATGAAAAATAGGCTACTGGAACAAAGCGGAGATGGGCGAGATGCGATAACATGGCTCTGTTGGAATGCTACTACTCAAGCAACCCTAGTCAGAGGGGTTACATGCAGAGAATGCAGGCTGAATGGTTACCGAAACCCACAGTCACGGTTGACCACGAAACAACTAGTAACTCAGTGTTCCAACATCCACAAACGGCAATTGCTGTCACAACTTGAGATTGATGAGGTACAACGCAGGTTCCATGGTGAAGGGCCCCAGGCTGCCAGATCAGAGGAGGAGGTCATACCAGAGATTGGGAGGCAAGCCCCAATGAATGCAGATGATGAGATTGGGAGGCCAGCCCCAATGAATGAAATGCTGAGCAAGGCAGCAACTGACCTGAAAGCTAAGATCATGGCGAGGATGAAAGCTGGGCAACCTAGAAACCGATTACAACGGCTATGTGAAGTACCACCTGAAAGTCTCATGGAAAGTGTGAATGCAGCACTGAGGGCGATTCCTACCACAACGATCACCGAAACCAATGAGCTGATATACGCTTCAGCATCAGTGATCCTAGAAATCCTTGGCTATCGGAGCAACTATGAGACACGTTACCCACCATGGAAAAGACGGTTGGAGGCTAAGATCAAGGCGGCTCGGAAAGATGTGAGTCAATTGACGGAGGCCCAGAGAGGTGTGATGAAAAGGCCAACACCTGAGAGGTACACCCAGATGACCATACCTGAAGCACTCGAAACTGCCAAACAAAGGCTCCAAGCCTTGTCCAGTCGCCTAAAGAGGTACACGAAAGAGAATGAGGCCAGGCGAATAAACAGGCTGTTCGCAACACAACCTGCGAAAGTGTACGCTCAGTGGCAGGGTCCTAACAGCAGAGCTGACCCACCAAGACTGGAAACTGAAAGGTACTGGAAAGGAATATGGGAGAGGGAGGTTGCACATAACAGCAGTGCACAATGGCTGGTGACCCTGAGAGAGGAGCACAGCAACCTCCTGAGCAGAACCCAGTTACCATAACAGTGGCAGACATACAGGAAAGAGTCTCAGATATGAAAAACTGGACAGCACCAGGCCCGGACATGGTACACACCTACTGGCTAAAGAAACTCAAAGCACTCCATGAGCGCCTAGCAACACAAATGAACCAGTTGCTGAAGGATGGGACTCACCCAGGATGGCTAACTGAAGGGCTTAACGATCCTGATCATGAAGGATCCCTCAAAGGGTACAGTCCCATCCAACTATCGGCCAATAACCTGTCTCTCCACAACATGGAAGCTCATGTCAGGCATCATTGCGGCTAAGATAAGTGGACACATGGATCAATACATGAGCGAAGCTCAGAAGGGCATTGGTAGAGATACCAGAGGAGCCAAACATCAGCTCCTGGTTGACAGAACAGTCGCACAAGACTGCAGGTCCCGACATACCAACCTGTGCACAGCCTGGATTGATTACAAGAAAGCCTACGACTCGATGCCACATACATGGATCACTGAATGCTTGGAGTTGTATGAGGTGAACAGGACCCTAAGAGCCTTCGTTGCGAACTCGATGAGGATGTGGAAAACCACACTTGAAGCCAATGGCAAGCCACTTACCCAAGTGTCCATCAAATGTGGCATATACCAAGGTGATGCACTCTCCCACTGCTGTTCTGCATAGGACTGAACCCCTAAGCCAAGTAATCACCAAGACAGGCTACGGATACCGCCTCAAAAATGGAGCTACGATCAGTCACCTCCTCTACATGGATGACATAAAGCTGTATGCTAAGAGCGAAAGGGACATAGACTCCTGATCCACACAACCAGGATCTACAGCAGCGACATCGGGATGTCATTCGGGCTTGAGAAATGTAGTCGGATGGTGACTAAGAGAGGAAAGGTAGTCCGCACTGAAGGGTCTCACTCCCTGAAGGAACAATAGCAGACATTGAGGACAGCTACAAGTACCTCGGTATACCACAAGCCAATGGCAACCTCGAACTGGCAACAAGGAAAGCGGCTACGGCCAAATACCTCCAGCGGGTGAGGCAAGTCCTAAGAAGCCAGCTCAATGGCAAGAATAAGACCCGAGCAATAAACAGCTATGCCCTGCCAGTGATCAGATACCCTGCAGGAGTAATCAGGTGGCCAAAGGAAGAGATTCAGACCACGGATGTTAAGACCAAAGCTCCTAACCATGCATGGAGGGTTCCATCCCAAATCCAGCACCCTGAGACTGTACGCAGGCTTGAAAGGAAGGAGGCCGGGACTAGTGAGTGTGAGAGCCACTGTCCAGGATGAAACATCCAAGCTCCATGAATACATCAAGGAGAAGGCTCCAACGGATGATGTACTCAGAGAATGTCTCAGACAATGGGGAACAGAGGATGAGGTGCTGGAAGAGGGACCATCATGGGAGGACAATCCCTACACGGGATGTACCACCGGACCATAAGTGAAGTGGCTGATCTCAAGAAGTCCTATCAGTGGCTAGAGAGGGCTGGCCTGAAGGACAGCACAGAGGCACTCATCCTGGCTGCTCAGGAGCAGGCCCTGAGCACCAGAGCCATTGAGGCCCAGATATACCACACCAGACAAGACCCAAGGTGTAGGTTGTGCAAAGAGGCACCCGAGACGATCCAACACATAACTGCAGGGTGTAAAATGCTGGCAGGGAAAGCCTACATGGAACGCCATAACCAGGTGGCTGGCATAGTCTACCGAAACATCTGTGCCGAGTATGGACTGGAAACCCCAAGGTCAAAATGGGAAACACCTCCCAAGGTGGTGGAGAATGACCGAGCGAAGATCCTGTGGGACTTCCAGATCCAGACTGACAACATGGTAATGGCGAACCAACCGGATATCGTGATCATTGATAAAGGGCAGAAGAAAGCAGTTGTAGTGGATGTAGCGGTCCCAAGTGATGGAAACATCAGAAAGAAGGAACACGAGAAACTCGAGAAATACCAAGGGCTCAGAGAGGAGCTGGAGAGAGCCTGGAAGGTAAAGGTGACAGTCGTGCCTGTGGTGGTCGGAGCACTCGGGGCAGTGACCTCCAAATTAGATGAGTGGTTGCAACAGATCCCGGGAACAACATCAGACATCTCAGTCCAGAAATGTGCAGTGCTGGGAACAGCAAGGATACTGCGCAGAACCCTCAAGCTTCCTGGCCTCTGGTAGAGGACCCGAGCTGAGTGGGGGACGGACACCACCCGAGGGGTGAGATGAGGATTTTTTTTTTTTTTTTATATTGCTCAATTAGTTTTACTTTGTTTTTTGAATGATTTTTTTTATAGTTTTAATTCATTTTCATTTTTTTAAGTGCAATATTTTAGTTGAGTTTATGCAAGTTTTAGATTTGGTTTTAGTTTTATCTGTCTCTCTCTGTCTCTCTCTGTTTCTCTGTGTGTGTGTGTGTGTGTATATATATATATATATATATATATATATTCATTTCATTCATTCAATCCTCTTCGTCCCGTCTGGGACATAAGGCCTCAGTCAACTCTCTCCATCGTGCCTTGTCTCTGGCGATGTGTTGGGCTTGTCCCCATGTGAGATCCCTCTCTTTCAGCTCTGCCATCACAGTTCGGCGCCATGTGGTTTTGGGCCGTCCCCTCTTTCTCTTTCCGGGTGGAGTCCATCTCAACGCTACTTTCGGTATGCGGCTTTCCTCCATCCTGAATACGTGCCCCAGCCATCGGAATCGTCGACGCTTGATCTCTCCTACTATGCTCTGGCTTCCAGTCAACGTGTAGAGATCACGGTTGGAGATGGTGTTTGGCCAGAATATACGGCAGATCTTGCGGAGACACTTGTTGTGAAAAGATTCCACTCTCTTCATATCCGTCGTCACCACTCTCCAGCACTCGGACCCATACAGCAATACAGACTTCACGTTGCTGTTGTACAGATGGATCTTGGTGTGAAGAGTGTATTGACGGGACTTCCAGATGGCATGAAGCCTGGCAAATGCTCCTGCGCCTTTGCAAGCCTCGCCTTGATGTCCTTCTGCGCGCCGTTGTCAGTACTTATCAGACTTCCCAGGTAAGTAAAGTTGCCGACAGCCTCAAGAGGTTTCCCATTGTTGGTGATGGGAGCTGTCACCCTGGGGTTGATATACATGACCTGGGTTTTGGTGGTGCTGATGGTGAGTCCTGTTTGTGCAGCGAAATGGCCCAATCGGTCAGTCTTCTCTTGCAGATGAGTATGTTTGGAGGACAGGATGGCAAGGTCATCGGCAAAGTCCAGGTCCTCGAGTTGGGAGTGGAATGTCCACTGGATCCCTCTGGCTTTGTCAGCTGTTGTCTTCCTCATGATCCAGTCGATGATAAGAAGGAAGAGGATCGGGATAATATGCAGCCTTGGCGCACACCGGACTCCACTGGGAACCACTCTGTCAGGGTATTATCCAGGATGACACTGCACTCGAAGTGGCTGTAGAACATGCTAATCAAGGTGATGATCTTGGGTGGTACACCGTATGAAAGCAGTATTCGCCACAATGTTTCCGATGCACGCTATCAAAGGCCTTCTTAAAATCCACAAAGTTGATGTACAGTGGCACATTCCATTCCAAGCATTGCTCGATGATGTTACGCAAGGCAAAGATTTGGTCCATGCACCCTCTGCCCTTCCGAATCCTGCTTGCTCCTGCCTAAGCCTGGGGTCAATGGCTTGGTCGATGCGCTTAAGTAGGACACGGCAAAAAATCTTGCTAGGGATGGACAGAAGGGTGATCCCACGCCAGTTGTCGCACTCTTGGAGGGTGCCTTTCTTTGGGAGTTTCACAATCAGACCCTTCGCCCAGTCTTCCGGTATCACGCCCTTCTCCCATATCACGCTAAAGAGATCTGTAAGAAGAGTTGTAGCCAGGTCAACATCAGCTTTCAGCATTTCTGCATGGATGCCGTCAACTCCTGATGCTTTGCCATTCTTCATTGCTGTGATGGCTCTCCTGACTTCGTCTTCAGTTGGCGGGTCTGTATTGATCTCCAGGATACCATCATTAGGAACGGGATTGGCTGGGTCGCTTGGGTCAGGATGGTTAAGGACCTCCTTGAAATGTTCCACCCAACGTGCTGCTTGCTCGCGTACCGTAGACAGAGTGTTGCCATTCTTGTCTTTTATCGGTCCAGAGTGGTTGTGGTGGTTTCCACTCAGTTGTTTCGTGACCTTGTAGACAGTACCCATGTCTCCTCTCGCTGCAGCTTTTTCGGCTTCACTAGCCAAACTCTCCACATACGCTCTCTTGTCACTCCTGGCACTTCTCTTCACCTCCTTTATATATATATATATATATATATATATATATATATATATATATATATATATATATATATATATATATATATAAATATATATATATATATATAGGTTTCTCTGTGTGTGTGTGTGTGTATATATATATATATATATATATATATACACACACACACACACACAGAGAAACAGAGAGAGACAGAGAGAGACAGATAAAACTAAAACCAAATCTAAAACTTGCATAAACTCAACTAAAATATTGCACTTAAAAATGAAAATGAATTAAAACTATAAAAAAAATCATTCAAAAAACAAAGTAAAACTAATTGAATTTTCAAAACATGTCAAGATTAAATAAAACTCAATAACTATTCTAACCCTAGCGGTGAAGGGTACTTTTCAGGGCATTAGCCTGTGGTAAATTTAGCTGGACTGCTTTCCTTAAGTTGACAGCAATTGACAAAGAACAAAAGTATCAAAGAGCCATGCTCTCCACTTTACACTCTAAACATTGACATACCAAGCACAGGCCAAGATAATATTTTTCCCATCCACTCTAAAAATAAATAAATAACCATTCACTATAACCACTCGCCCTTCCATTTGAGTTAATGGCAAACTCTTAGCTGCAAAAAAGAAATCAATGCTTTGATGAGTTAAAGCTCAACCACGGTAATGCTGAACACGGTGTGACATGAATATACTTTACTGTTTGCAACCTTCAAGGTTGATATACTATCTAAGAGAGTACACTTTCATGGCATTGCAGCTGTGCAGTTCAAATCGTGTTGCTTTCTTTGCACATTGCGCTTTCTCTTTTAAATGTGAATCAAGCACAAGACTCATGTTGATATTCAGATGTAAATGTATTGTAAACAATGGCTGCTGAATAATCTTGAATTATAAAAGCAAGCTATGAGGTCACCGAGGGCAACCCCCCCCCCCCCCACACACACACACACACATACATATTTTCCCGTCTCAGAATGATTCTTACACCTTGAAAATAACTGGTTAACATGATGTGCAATGTAGCAAACAGACAAAGTTGCTGCTATACAATATGAAATGCAGACTTACATTTCCAGGGACAATTGAATACATGCTGACCCCAAAGAGACAGAAGACATATTTGCAGTGCTCCTTTATAAAAAAAAAAAAAAAAAAACTGATGATGGCGCGGGCAACCGCAGCGACTCCTCTTGTTGTTTGTTTAAGAGGGAGGAAATACAGCACATTTGACAATAAAGTTGTACTTGATACTTGGTGAGTGCGTGAGTTACGGTGGCATAAAGGGTTAAAGGAATTTGAACATTGTTCAGGTTCAGCTCCTTGTTTTGACCACTAGGGAGATGGCGTTCACCCTGGATTCCAAAACAGTCTAAAGCAGGGGTGTCAACCTCATTTTAGTCATGGGCCACATTTTAGTTACTGTTTCTCTTGGAGGGCCGTTATGACTGAAACCATATAACACAGTCAATAATAACGTTTTATTCCACTATTGTTTAAGTTCATGTAATGAGGGGTTTGGTAACAAGAAAATGCTTACAATATGTCTCTTATTTATTACATATGAGAATTTTAGATTTTGGTTCAGATTTTAGCAAGCGTCATACAAGTTGACGCATTTGATTTGCTTTGACGGGCCCCATAAAATAATGTGGTGGGCCAGATCTGACCCCCGGGCCTTGAGTTTGACACGTGTGGTCTAAAGATAAGGGGAAAAAGAGAAAAAGAAAAAAAAAAACAGATGTAGAAATACTTTAACGAGACGTTCACAGATTTAGACAGGGTCTCGTTGTCAGACCCAAACGTGAATCAGGTTTTAACCGTAGCTACAGAGAAATGCCTACATTAGTTAATGTCTGTCGGACATAAAGTGGTGACTAACATGTCTCAGTGTAAGCAGAAAACCACTTGAAGGCCTGTTAGCTTTTCAAATGCGCATACGCATGAACAGGCACGCATTAAAGCACACCCACATTCCCACGTGACTTTTTGCACGCAGACAGCCAGTGACGCACCATTTTCTTTGGCAGTGAGTCACATGTTTTTCCTCTTTGCTTAATGTAAACGAGTCATAAAAAGACCTATCATGGGGTTGCCCCATGCCGTTTGAGTACGTGCCAAGTGAAAGCATGTCCTCAGCTTTTAGCATCCGCACGGAGTTGCTCCTGTCTGACTCTCACTTTTTTTTTAATCAGTTGTGATTTCTCACATGGACTGGATTGCACACATCTACAAATGACCAGCCATGATGCAGCAGCTGGGTCACATATTTCTTGGTGTGACGTATTGCTGATGTATTAGTTTGTAATACGAGTGAAGGGGAGGATTTCCTCTCATAGTAAGAGCCAAAACTCTGCTTCACAAAGCAAAGTGCTCATGCAGACATGAAAAAAAATCACCATATATAAAATGTTTTTGGAACACGAAATAGACTGCTCAACAAAGAAGACGGGACAGTCTAAAATGCTGAATGTACATGTAAAATGGCTTAACGTGGCTTAATGATAGAAAACTACGACCAATCGCCACCGATATTCACGTGCACATCTAGATCTATGCTCATTTCAACCTCAGAAAATATCAAACAAATCACCACAGTTTGGAGGATTTTATGGGCATTAAACGTTTTACTTTACATAGACATCCACAATGGAGAAAAAGCTTAAGGTGGATTCATATTAGAAAACTATGACCAATTACCACCAAAGTTCATGTGCACGTCTCTCCCTATGCCCACATCATTCTTTGAAAATATCAAAGGAATTGCCCCAATATTTTGCATTTCATGAACACTGAGACTTTTCTTCATTAAGCGACATTAAGTTTTGAGAGGAAGACAATAATGTCCATAAAAATCTCAAATATTGGTGTGATTGTTTTGGCATTTCGCCAATTATTGGTGCAAAAAAAAAATTAAGAAAATGGCAGACACCTTATATGGATGTCTTTCAATACTGTTTAATATAACAAGCTAGCAGACTAGCTGGCTATCTTCCTCACCCTGCCACGGAGGTAATTAGCTGTGAGCTTGAACCGTATTTTCCACACTATGAGACGCACCTAAAAGCATTAAATTTTCTCAAAAAGCCGACAGCGTGCCTTATAATCCGATTCACCGTATATATGGATCAGTATTCTGATTTCTTGGACGTAGTATTGTAAATGTCCTGTACAGGACTTTGCTACATCATCAGCGGTTGTGAGGGCTCTATATAAAGGTGTATTATATTGTATTCCCTTTAATGTAGCTTCATCCAGTGGATGTAAAGCGCAACCACAGCCAATATTGTATATATATATATATATATATATATATATATATATATATATATATATATATATATATATATATGAAAACAGTATTAAAATGCGCCTTATACTCCAAAGCGCCTTATAGTGCGGAAAGTACAATAGTTCTGCACTCTAATTCCATCTCCCAATGTTAGTTTTTTAAAGTGATTTTCATGTTCCTTTACAGTTAGTCAACTTGCGTGCATATATTTATAACATATTCCACCGTCCTTTCTGCACAATCAGTGCACGAGCATCCTCATTATGTTGTTGTTTACAAAGTGAACACGGATCATCGTAATTGATTTGCCCCTGAACAACAACCCCTACCCCCTACACACAATCACACACACACACACACACACACACACACACACACACACACACACACACACACACACACACACACACACACACACACACACGTATTTGGTGGCACCTCCTGAAAGGAAGTAATTACCTCTATTGCCATGTTTGCCCCGTGTGGCAAACATGTCTGGCCACGGCAGCAGAGTGGCAATTTGACATTTTTCTGCAAATTGGCCAGTTGAGAAATCAGATCCGCAGCAAAATTTTTGAGAAGCGATTAGTTGACTCTAAGCTTTAAAAAACATAGCGCAGCGCAATCGTAAAGTCAACTTATCGGCAAATTAGTTCAACTTGGAGTCAACACACATTTGGAATTTTCCTTGGGATGAATCAACTATCCATCCATCCATCACAGCATCACCGTAGAGCCACATTTTGAACAATTTTGACATTTGGCAGTCTTTCCTCGCCCACTTGAACAGCAGAGGAAAGCAGGAAAAAAAGCTACAGTCTATTGTTGCTGAAGAATGCCATTGAGGACCTAAACCAGCATGTTTCTGCGGCCTCCCAGTGATGAGGCCCTCATTTTCCCCAATGATGCCACTCATGGGAGCATTGCATATGTTAGGTCTCCTCACATGCTCTCACTTTTTGCTGTGCAAAATCACATCAAATAAAAACCTAATTTGATACTAATCCATCTAATTAAGGAGCCAAATCCAAAAGTCAAAGTTGACTTTGATCTGCTGGATGGAAGGAGTGGAAAGATTCCAGCTTCTTAAGCTTATTAGGTACCATTGACAGAAAACAGAGCTCCTCCCCCATCGACCCCCGCCTACGCCATTTTACCTACCGTATTTTCCTCATTCTTTCCATCTGTACCACTGTTTTAGGAGAAGAAATTGAGCAAAGGAGACTATGTTAGCAGCTTCAACAACAAAAGATATATTAGCTGACACTGAATTTGAGTAATTTACAGTATTTATACAAATATGAAAAGTGAGAGAGAGAGACAGGGAGAGAGAGGGCATGAGAGCGAGAGAGAGAGAGAGAGAGAGAGAGAGAGAGAGAGAGAGAGAGAGAGAGAGAGAGAGAGAGAGAGAATCACATTTTGGGACAAAATACATACACATACAATCATTTTTCATTCAATGATGGCTCAACAGTGGCTAAAAAACAGCGGCAAACTCAGATCATTTTCACTGGGGGTGGCCAGAATGACACAACACCTCAGTGAGGGGTGGCCATGTATCCATCTGTCATTCTTTTTCATGGCATTCATCCACAGCCAGGGTTTTATGAAATTGAATTCGCACATATCTAAAACAATGCCCACCACGTTAAAGCAGGAACAGTAAAAAGCATGATTTTGTTGAGCTTCTTTGCAGTGGCTTTGCTTTTGTGTAGTACATCATCAATCCAACGCACCGATACCACTATCTTACAGCCAATCAGAGTGATCAATTATCACAAACAACAACAGCATTTTGCATACTACGATCAATGGCTCATAATATCCAAAAAGCACCATGTCTCCAAGGTCTCTTAATTCTTCACAATTCTAAATGTGAAATGCTTTTTACTGAGGTTTGTTCCTGCTTGTTCCCATCAGTGTATCAGCAAGATATGTGATATATGTGCATTTTAGTTCATGAAACCATGACTGAGGATGGTATGATAAACAATTACTTATGTTCCCACAATAAAAGTGCGATGCTCACCAGTCCAATTCATGGGAGCAACAGAAATGTAAAACAATGGCATTATAAAAAAAAAAAACAAAGCAAAATAGCATTTGAAAAAAATGGCATAATTGTATATGTACTTTTCGAAAATAAAAACACTTTTTTGTTTTTTTAATTTATATGCCTTTTATTTAACCTACAAACGTGTCAGATCATTTTGCCTGACCCTGTATATGAAAACAATTTTCAAATTCCCCATTCGTTGAAGGTGCGCCTTATAATCTGAAGTGCCTTCCAGTGCAGAAAATACGGTAAAATATACACTTTCTATTTAAATATGCAGTTAATAAATGGTACTGTACCTGTCAAAAACAAACAAAAAAAAACTTCAAGAATACTGCATCCATGTGAAAATGGCAAGAAAATCAGATTTCAACATTCTCCACCCAGGGTGCTATGCCGTGGCATGGGGGCGTGGCCACCCTGCAGCTGCGCCTCTCCTAAAAAATATAAATAAATAAAAAGCAAAGCTTGACTCTGCATGAAGACTCAACTGAAACAGACATCTAGTTCACATCAAATTAGAACCAGTACTGTAACGTGATGAGTAAATCAGGGAGAAAAGACCATTTTAAATGCTTTGTTACAGAAATAGCTGTGATTATAATGCACACATTACTTTTTAAAATTGTACTATTTTTTGTATTGTTTTATTTTATTTTGTACATTACAGCAAGAAAGACGGCAATTATGTTTATTCCAACCACTGCCCTCCTGTAGTCATGGAAACAATTATTTTTTCGAGTGATTGGATTGTAATATTTACATGTAATATGCACATCAGTTTGAAATTATTTGGCTTCATTTACAAATCAATTTTCTGATACTTCAAGAGCCTCTAAATGTACATACTTTAACCACTGAACAAAGCTTGATGGTGAGTATGAACTAACTGTATGTTCAACCTCCTGGCAGTTATGCATGACGGTATCCTTAACTTTCACTGGGCAATCACTTAGAATAGATTCTGTGACACCTACAGCGGTCCCGTGCTGCAGGAGGACATGTGAGGCATGAAGGTCGCACGCTCTAAATATTGATCACATGCTTTCACAAGATTTCAGCGCGCGGTCACACAGCTTGTGCCTCCTTGGAACCTTCCTCATATCTGTTCTTGGGCAGACCTTCAACGCACGGCCTTCGTGTCATTAACTGCTTTCATCATGAGATTGTGGCTGGTGATAGCACAGCTGAAAGGCAGTCAACAGGTGGCCTGTGATCTGTGACGTTAGCTTGACGACATCAACAAGGCCAACACCATCCGTAGCTTGCATATATTTAAGCTTTTTAAATGACAGCTAATAACCATTAAGCAGCCCTGTTTGCATAGGTCTTTTGCTCTGAATATCTCCTTGCATGTGTGGCATCTGCCTTTCTGTGTGGTGTGCAGCACAAAATATAGTCAGTTGAATGAATGTTACATTTCCCCTTGATGGATTATAAGAGTGTATTTAAAAAAAAATCAAGACAAGTTTCTTTACAGTATACAGATCCTAATCACAAAAGAGTATCATGGGGGTTCGTAGGTCCACGGTTCACAAAGATCAATAAAATCCCCTCGTCTTGACCCTCCATCACAGCAAGGAAAACCCTATTTTGGAAACGAGTTAGCAAATTATAGTTTATTCTGTGCATCAACATATTCTCTCTATGGACACAGGTCTGTCGAGTCAGGCAAGGACAAAACATTCTACTACGACTAAAACACAATGAAAGAGATGTATGAATTAAAATGTAATATTAGCCAACAGATCTGTCTTAAAATTGTTTCACTGGTGTGTAGAGGGGATCCTTGTTTTACAATGCATCCAACCTACGGCATTTCTTGGTTAAGACACACCACATGCCCCATTTTTTATTTTTAAAATACGTAACATATTGAAGTCGTAAAATCAGTTGGTGCACAAAAAACTAGTTTCCACAGCAGTATAAGTTACACCGAACTCCACTTCCTTCTAGTGTGTAATCCAAATATAAGAGTGGTCATGTGACTTTTGGTTTGTACAAATGAGTCAACACAGCCAAGTCACAGGTTATGCTGTTTTCCACCAGCATTACATGATTTAATTATAGCTTATTAAAATATGTTGACTGCTTCAGAAACATTTTTTTTCTTTGCCTCACTATACATCTAAGAATTGATTACATTTTTGAATGTAGCTTTTACAAATAAATTGAATTTGAATGATTAATCTATGTGGTTGGACATGTGAATCAATCATTAATAGTGACTCAAGCGTACTGTATCTCACAGTCCTCTGACCGTGCCTTTCCCTCCTGGCACCTCTGTGCTGTTGCGACTTTTCAAGTTTTCCCGGTGAAGTACAAAGTAATGGGTCGTTGTTGGTGCTGGTTTTTTCTTCGGGCAAGATGATTTTTATACACAAACTTGGTATCTTTGATGACAGTTGAGAACATGTTCTCCATGAGCGAATTATAATGCAGAACATGACTGCTCATATGTGGTTAAAAATAAAATAAAATAAAAAATACTGATGGTGGCAATAATGGAAGCGCACTGAAAATAATTAGTTTGGTTGGGCTTGAAAAAAAATCACAGATTGACAATGACGGACGGTTTGCCCAGGCCACTAACGGATCACTAATGGCAGACCGGCAAAATTTAGCAAATTGCCCACCTGTGGTGATTTGATCCAGAAATGCTGCATCTGACCACTTTTCAATGAGATGGGTGAGCCTCTCTGGAGCTAGTGAGACACTCACACAGTACTTTTCCACTCCCTTAACAAAGACCTGGATGAGACCAGTCGAAAAAATTTAGGCTGAAGCATGAGAGGAGGGGAACAGAAGAAGAAGGGGTGGGAAACATAAGAGAACTACTTTAAGGGGGTTCTTTAATTTGGGAAAGTGGGTGATTTGTACTTGTTCAATTTTGAGTATGCTTGACTCCCTTCACTAACTTTTACCTTTTTGACTATGCACAAAATTAATTGCCAGGACAGACTAGACTTTCCAGTGTCCAGTTAAGTCTTGTGAGAATGTGTATCCCTCATTTCCAGGTCACACAAGTTTTTGTAGCCCCTGTGGCTTACTCAAAGGCACCTTGACAGTAGAGAGGATGCACTGGCATCTCCCACAACTAGCTTCAATTCCTTTTAAACAATTACCTTTCTTTGTTGGACGAGCACAAGTGTTACATAATTGAAATCTGAAATGTGTCACATCCTGGTTTGTGTTTTTCCGATGTGTTGCAGAGCCTTGGAATTGGAACCAAACAGAATAATTAATCATGTTCAGGGGGGACACCATGATTAGTGTGATCATCATCAGCCACAAACCAGATGTGACGTTGTAACTACAGTCATGTTTGGCCTACTATTTCAGCACATTTGCGTAATGCCAAGCACACATTACTGTGAAAATTACTTTTTTGTTCACGATGGTCACCATGTTAGATGAGCAGATAAATTTGTTCTGTGTTGTGGACTGTGCAACTGCAAGTCTGACACCGACCAGACCCCATCTCATCTTCCGTGCTGCCGCGGGACAAAAGAAAAGACGCAGCAGGGAAACAGTTTCTGGGCATGCAGGACAGCAGGACCCAAGTGTGGGTCCGTGCTGGAGCCAAGCTCTACAAGAACAACGAGCACATGGCACACGCTCCCGGCTTAGTTCTCTAGACAGTGGAATACAACAGCAGACTAAAAACATTTGCAGGGACGGATGTGGGGGTAGCCAACAGTCAAGAGCAACGGTGAGTGTGGTAATGAGGTGAAGAAACTTATCCAAGCAGGTTGGAACGGGTGGAGGAAAGTGTCAGGGTTGTAATATGATTGAGGAGCCTCTGCTCGGATTAAGGGAAATGTTTAAAAGACATTAGTGTGGCCGGCCAAGATGTACGGATTGAAGACTGCACATTTGGTCGAGTCTTGCCTGCTTCTAACGCAGAAATGTATTTTTTGTGAGCCTTTGTGCATGACATCATCATGCTCGCGTGCATGCATTGCTGCGTTCCAGTATGAATCCCTAACTCAACTCCCCCACAGACACACTTGGTAATGAAAAAATGGCCATTTTGATTTCACATGAATCAGTCCCAAGTAATACTGACCCACATAGGTCCATAGATGCCTAATTTGCTGCTTCTCACTTCTTCGGCTTCTGGGGTGGAATTTGGTGTTCGTCGGAGAGATGAACATGCTTTATTCTTTTTTCTAGTTCCCCTCACCCGCATACATTTTTAATTTAGGGAGACAATTGTATTTTTTTGTATTTTTAATTTTCGTATGCAATTTTTCTGATTTGAATTGACGGACCTGCTCCCACCCGTGAGCCGACCAGCTAGCATACATCGACCGTAGACTATTCAACTGCTGTTAGCCTGCCTGATAGTCTGCTGTACAAGCCCCAGTCACCAGGGCTTGTATATCATAATGACTGCCAGTCACAGCGACGGCCGGAAAAGCTTGTTGGAAAAGACAAATAAAACAATTTCTGACCTGAGGGAGGATGTCCATCATCTGTCAGAACTCAAAAGAAAAGAGTCCCTCATCTCTCTTGTTTCATGACACATCTCCCCCAACTCTCCGCTGTCATCACGGATGGTTACCCAAACGGGATCCTGAGCATGATGAGGACGACTGAGTCTCCCCTTAAGGACACAGTGAAATGTAATCCAGCTGGGTTGAGGTAGTGTCCCACATCAAGAAGAGCAGAGAACACCCCCCCCCCCCTCTCCACCCCCTGGTTTTATGGTAAGTTTAGATGCATGCTCTGCAAAGGTCAGTGTAGTAACATGCGGTGTGCCTCAAGGATCAATTTTAGGTCCCTTATTGTTTAATTTATAAATGCTCCCTCTGGGCAGTGTAATCACATTGCACTGAGTCTACTTCCACAGATAGGTTGATAATACAATACACAGTTGTATCTCTCTCTCTCTCTCTCTCTCTCTCTCTCTCTCTCTCTCTCTCTCTCTCTCTCTCTCTCTCTCTCTCTCTCTCTCTCTCTCTCTCTCGGATGATGACAGTCCAGTGGATCAGGTTCATTTATGGTACGGTAGATAATAGTTTATTTTTTTTCATGAAAAACTTAATGTTGCATTTGCAAAATCACAACTAAATGTTGTGAAAAGGAAATGTGCTTTTTAAATATTGTTTAATGGTTCGACTGTGCAAATGAAACATTTTAAGGTTTTGACCTTTACCCAGAGAAATCCCTTGTAAGTGGACACCTTTGCATATCACTGCTATAGTTGAACAAAAAATTTAGCCAACTGGTCAAATTTACAGGGATTAATCATTACAATGCTAAGAATTAGGCCTGTAATTAGAATGACTCAAATAATTTCAAACATTTGACATATCAAGGAAACTAAGTGGAATCTTATGTAGTGAATGTTTCAAAAGCAGAAAGAAACAGTTATTAAGGCTTCCTGCATCCTACAATACTTGTGAGTCTTTGGTATTTCCTTTTGAACCACCAACTTAAAATTTATGGTTTAAAGGCCAACCTTCTTGTGCAATGTGTATAATTGTCTTCATTTTAAGAACATGTCCACCGTTTGTTAAAAATATCTCTTTAAAGTTTAAGGACAAAACAAACACATGGGTCAGGCAGCTTGGTTAACATAATAGCCAACCACCAAGAGAGAATTAATTGACACCATTTGAAAATACTAACTTCAGACATAAATCAATAGCCATACAAGAAGCAGGTTGTGACCATTTGAAATGCTGCGACATCGTGGCTCTTAAGATGTAAAACTACTGTGTTGTAGAGTTCGCAACTGCAGAATGATTCATCAAACATTTCTGACATCAAAAAGTCTTGGTTTGACCTAAAAAAAAAATCTCGGTTTGACTACTTGGTTCAAATAGCTTCCTTTACCGTGTTAAAAGTTGTGATGAGATCCAGATGCTGGTGCTGGTGCTGAGCCTTGGGCCAGCTGTGGCAACAATGATTTTAGACCATTTCAACACTCTTCTTATTGCCACTACACTTTAGCATCCTGTGAATGAGTTGCTCGTAAATCGTTTAACATTCAATGCAAATGTGAGCTAGTGAGCAGAAGAGGAAGGATAACTGGGTTAAATTATGGTTCCAATCATACAATTTATCACTCCCCATTTACAGGAGTATTACCTGCCCTCTACACAGTTTGGGTCTACATTGTGTCTAAATTGAGATATTCATTAATTCTCGACTCGAGTGTAGCTGCATTTTATCACAAATTGGAGACATTTGCACTGGAAATTAAAGCAGTGATTCTTGTCAACCCTGAAAATTCAATTTATAGTACTGCACACATACAGTAAAAATGCAAACAATGTTCATTGAATTCCATATACAGCCTGCAGCAGCACTTGTTCCAGGATGTTCTTTTTTTTTCCAACAGATGTCTAGGAGCATTGAAGTCATAGGGGAAGAAACATGTCATGAGCTCACATTTGCATGAGGAGGGTGAGTAAAACATGTTGATGTTCCTTTGAGCAGCGGGGGTCGGAAGGCAGACAAACACATGGCAAACTGATGGTGAGGCGGGTTGAATATTGTTTGACTCCACCCCTACCATCCTCTTCTTTATAAGACATAAGTCGGTCATGAAAATCATACTGGATCTGAAGTATCTTGCAAAATTACAGTCGATAGGTCAGAACAAAATATTGAAATTGTGTTCCTACAAAATAAGGAATAAGGCTAAATCCTCAGTGACATGGTACAGACTGTAATTTCGGTTGGTCCACTTAATTGTATATTCATCCCTGATGAAACCAATAAAATGCATTCATCTTTACATTATCTATATCACACATCCTCATTAGGGTCCCGGGGGAGCTGGAGCCTTTCCAAGGTGACTGGGCAAATGGCTGGCTATACATGTTGGCAGTCAATCGTGATAAGACACTACATATATTCTCAAATGCATTTCTTTAAAAAAAAAAAAAAAAGAATCCTAAATTAAATACTTTGAAAACGGGACATGATGAACAATATCGCAATTTTGCCTTGAACTCAGCAAAAATTATGGTTCGAAGACTAACATCCATCACACTTGACATTTCCAAGATTTTCTCAAGCATTCCAATGTACTCGTGGACAAAAGCCCAGCTACAATGCATACAATACATTCCCAACCACTTGGCCTGAGCACATAAGTGTGCCACGAGAGACGTTTTTTAAATGCACAGCACTTGGAGTTGCATTTTATGAATGAAAAGTGCGACATAAATAAAGTTTGATTGAGTTTGCTTGATAAAGGAATCAGAGAACTGATTAGGAGTGAGAGGGTTAAAAATTCGTCTTTTGCGCTCCGGAGCCGGCAGATTCAACAGCAGCATGAGATAAAAGGACATCAAACAAAACCAGTCGAGACTCAGCTAGAATAGCACCAAGCACTGTGAATAGAAAACAAAGCCGAAGCAGCAGCAGTATTGCCACACATACTGGCACACTAGCAATCAAATTAATCAAATATCAATTGGTTTAACACATTTTTCTTCTCAAATTCTAATGTGAATAGCATTTAGCCGGGGGAAAAATATGACTGAATAGTACTAAAAAGACCAGAGAAGCGAGACAGTAAGCTTTTTTTTTTCCAGTTTCACAAACAAGAATGTATCCATGTCTTAGACAGAAAATACAACCACAAAGCACAAAATGGTTGTAATGAATTCCTACCAACAGACAGAACAGAGCTTGACAGAGGTGACGTTTCCCTCCCCATTTCAGCTCAGTTCGCACATCAACAAAGACAGTAGAGCTGGAATGGGAAGAAAATTGTTTGATTTGTCTTTAAATGTCATCAGTGCTCAAATGCGACCACAAACATTGCCTGGCCAGTCAATACCATTATGGTGGTGACATGATAATGAAGATACAGTGAATGTATACTATGTTATGGAAAAATGGTTTTGAAATTCCAACTAATTTGGGGCGAATAAGCTTCAGGGAGTGGATTGTGTTTGACCATCGTCCTTAATATCTTTCTTCTGTGTTCCTACCCGCTCTGCTCCCACGCTGTTGTATCAGTCCTGAACTCATCCATGAAAGCCATATTAGTCTTTCCACCCCCTTGGACAATATCCCGATGGAGATCAGACCATCACAGCTGGACATGCTAGCCATGTGGTGTGTAGAAGGGGCTAACCTCATTCGGTATCAAGCATAACAGTCATTCCTGGGAGCTCTCCGACGCTTTGAAGTTGCGTTCCCTACATTTTCACACAGCGGTCTACCTGATTTACAGTTTTTCCTGCAGTCTTGCTGTACCTCTTGAAAGAAAAATGTGGCCTGGCAAACATCAAAATAATGTAGCCTCAAAGAGCTTTGTATTTAATTTGTATCTTTGCTTATGCTGTACTGTATTTTTGAAGAATAATATACTGGCATGTTTGGATGAGTCCCCAAATATTCATAGCTGAACAATTGTTATTATTTAATAAATATCTCGTGGCATGAAATGATGAAAATAAGTGTTAAAAGATTTTGAAAGTTCTTTTTACAACAACAAAAGAAAGGCTCCATTTGAATTGTGTTTTGACTAGGGATGTAACGATTTTTAACCAATAACAGTATAAGGCGAAAGATTCGACACAAAGCAATACATCAGTTTTTTGAATGATACAATTCGATACGACAAAGGCGTTTTGATATAATATTATCATAATGACAGTGGATTTTCTGTGAATAAACCTACTGGTATACAAATTAAAGGTAACTCCAAATGAGCAATATCATTTTTTTCCAATAGACGTTAATTTAAAAACCAACTGATTTCACATTGTAAAAATCTGTTCAAGCATTGCACCACAGCCAGTTTGACCTATCATCTTTCCTCCCAGGCCTTTGCCCTTTGACTGCCACACAGCAAGTGTTTGCATGAGTCACAACATATGCACAGTCAACCGTGTCCACAACTGCAAGACCCAAACTTGTTGGTGGACACCAGCAGTAAGGGACGCTTTTGGTAGTCGAGGCCAAAAACTCGGGTGTGGCAGGTGAGGTCATAGAGAACGCCTTCAAGACAGATTTTGTCCACATTGCTGGCAGTAAATCAGATTTGCTTCCAGTGAGTGTTGGACTTGTCCAAATCTGTCCTTTGTCTCGAATTTTGTGCATCGCCTTCAGTCTTCAACTGTCACTGGAGTGGTTCGCAGCCAACCATGAAGCAGTTTGGATGAGAGTCACACCCTCCAAATGTCAAGTAATGGTCCTCAGTCACAAAAGGGTTAAGATTCCACCGCCAGTGGAGGAATTCAAAGAGCTCGGGATCTTGTTGACCAGTGGGGAAAGAATGACAAGTGGCTTGGTGCAAGGTCTGCATAGATCCAGATCTCTGGTTTGTTGTGGTGAAAATGGAGCTGAGGAAAAACTCTTCATTTACCAGTCAATCCACGTTCCAACCTTACCTCTAGACACAAGTTCTCAATTGTGACAAAAAGAACAGCTCATGGATACAAGTGGTCGCACTGTGTCTCCTTTCTGGGTGTCTGGCCTTTCCCTGAGAGATAGGGTGAGAAGGTTGGTCTTTGAGAAGGGGATAAGAGTAGAGCCACTGCTCTACCAGATCATGAGGAGCTAAATGAGGTCACTCGCGGATCTAATTAGGATATCTTCAGGAAGCCTTATGATGAAAATTCACTAGGAAGGACACACCCTATTGCATTACGGCCGGAAAGGCAGTGTTTAGCTTCAGTGCAGCGGTGTTGTCAATCCCAATAAGCCAAACCAGCAAGAGTATTCTTATTTTGTACCAATATGAAACATATGTCATCAATGGTCGTGATTTGTGTAGCCTAGGGTGTGTCTTGCCTGGATGCAACTGCTAATGATATTGCAGCGGAGTGGATGCAGCAGACAATCATTTTGGAGCGTGGCATGACCTAACCGAGGACTCACGTAGAATTACAACTCCCGAAACGTCTCCTGAGTGAGGTGTTCTGGGCAGGTTTCGCTGAGAGGAGGCCTCGGGTATGTTGTCTCCCAGCTGGTCTGCGAATGACTCGGGATGCTTGGAAATGCTGGACAAAGTGACCAGGGAGAAGCATGTCGGCTATATATGTTTATTCAAATCATGTTAAAACATTACATACACGTTAGCAACATAAGCTTCACCTTTATTTGCAAACGTGATGAGATGTAAAACTTGAAATAAAGCAACAATTCTAGCACAACTTTAATGCACTTGATTCAATTCGAGCTTATCAAGAAAGAATATGCAAGTGCTGCATGCCTTGAGACCGAGTACAGAGATATTTAGACAGAGACATCCGTAGACAGCTCTGTACACTAGACCAAGCTGCAATCGTCAGACGTGATGTCCCCAATCTCAGGTGTTGTGCCCATCTTGGTCCTATCGACAAACCCAATTCCAATGAAGTTGGGACTTTGTGTTAAACATAAATAAAAGCAGAACACCATGGTTTCCAAATCATGTTCAATCTATATTCAATTGAATACATTTCAAAGACAGATATTTAATGTTCAAACTTGTAAACTATTGTTTCTACATTCTATTTATCCAGCTCATCAAAATTAAATGAATTGACATTTTTATATAAATATATTTCTATTTTATTAACTATTTGTAAGTATTTTTTTTGTCGTCAAGGAAGGTAATGAGGTGACTACTGCCAGTGTTGGGGCCGCTCCATAGTGCCCTCTATTGACCAGCTGCCACTTGGGAGAACAAACTTTTATGCCTCATAAAGCATAACCAATGAGCAGCTTTTGTCATCCCGTATGGCTGCAATTGTCAGTGATGCGCTGTATGTTGCAGAAAAGGAGATGAGTGTGACACTTTTAAAAAGAAATTGACATCTCCAAGCTTGGAGATGGACCATGAGACTGAAATACAGCATATGATGTTAGTTGCGTTTGTTAAAACAGAGGAAATGCAGTACCCTTTAAATTACTAAACAACTTCAGGCGAAACACCAGTTTGACTAAATGGAGAGATAATGCCTAACGTTATCTTTATTTGGCACTGTTGCCTGTGTGATCATGACGGCCATCACCATTCATGGTGAAATGTGTTTGTGTTTGCGTGTTGAGGGGGATACCCCACTTTGTGCTAATCTTGGGTCAGTGAGTTCCAAAAACCCTGGCCCTGTTGCCAGTCTTGGAGCAAGTGAAGCATGAAGAGATGATGTCATCGTGCCCCTGAATGACACCCACCCACCAAAAGCCTCCACTCGGTCGGTTGGGGGATGTTGCGATGCTGGTTCTGGTAAAGCACTCTTCTTTCAATGAACAAACTCATGTCTCAACTTTTGCGCGGTTGGTGTCTCAGTGAGAAAGATGTTCCCATTGCCTATTATACAGTATTAAAACTGGTGTTAAAAATGAGGCCATCATTTAAAAAAAAATATATAATGCAGATTGCTTTCTCTTTGAAACATGTGTTTGAAGCCAGCTTCTGACTTTGATTTACATGTTTTTCTTTTGTCTTACCCGTGTCAGTAATGGGGAAAAAATGCACCAACAAACTTCTGTTTTTCGGATTGATCTTTTTTCAACCAACATTGATCTCCCTGCATACTCTTCCACACCCACACATCTCTAAAATAGGACATAAAACAGAAACACTCTGTAACATCTGGCTTTTGTCCTGTTCTGGTTTTATTGCAAGGCAATTTAACACGAAATATGTTTTGGTGGAAGTGGTAGCCCAGATGTATACTTGCCGAATGTCTGCACAGTGTAACACCATTAACACCCACATCTATATCTGTTTTATTCTTTAGTGTGCCTCTTTTTCTGGACAACAGAATACAAATTCCAAAAGTAAACAATACACTTTCATCTGCCAATATGACCAATTCTCAAACGGTGTGTAAGATCAGTGCTGTTTTTACTTCACAAGGTACATAGAAGACTGCCATACAAGTCGTACAAATTATTGTTTTGGGTTTTTTTCTGTTGCTCAGGGTCACAGTGGAGCTAGAGCAGATGCCAGTAGACACCCTGACACCTTGGACTGGTTGCCAGTCAATGGCAGGCCATATCGAAGCACAGTCACATTCACTCCCACTTTAGAGTTGAAAATGACCCGACCGTGCATGTTTTGTTTCTTTTTTTTTTTTATGGAGACTGGTTCTCAGTCAATGGTGGCTCAGAGGCGGGAGTGTCTCCTGCTTTGGAAAGAGACTCCAAAAGAACCCACTCACCACACAAAAAGGTCACTAAGTTGATGCTTGTCGAATTTTTTAAAATTAGTTTACAAGAGGGGTCAGAAACCTTGCTTAATATAGTGATAAAGTCAACATTGACAACCTAACCTATCATGGCAGACACACACACACACACACACACACACACACACACAAGTATATTAGTTTTTTTAATGTCAGCTTAAGAAATGTAATGTTTTGCTACTTATACAATTCAGTTTCCAAGCAGCTTCTTAGAATTTATTGTGTTATCTTGGAGACCTCCTGTACAGTGAAAATGAAGGAAATGTGAATATTTACTTTGCAAGTCAATTTACCGTGTGGGAACCTAAATGTTGTTCCCATGCTCCTAAAATGTTAAGATATGGGCTACTGTGCTTCTGGTTAAAAAAAAAAAAAATGTTAGTCTGGAGCCCTGCCCGGACACGAAGAAGTCTGCTCACAACCTGACAGAGGAGAACATCTTTGTTGAGTGGTTTCATGTGAGGAAGAGATTTTATGACAAGTCGGATTGCCAATTTTACGCCAAGGCCTTCGGGAGGCTGAAGTTTGAAGTACTGGCCAAGAGGCTTGGCTGTGATAGTGTCTCACCTTCACAGCCAAGCCTCTTGGATCTTGCGCGCACGCACGCACACACACAGACACAGACACACACACACTTCAGCGATTCTTGTCACACTTCTCCTGAGTATGATTGTAGTGAATACATTAATTTTAGAAATTTTACAAACATACTCACCCAGTAAAATTCTGGAACTCTAAATCGTTTAATGTTTAAGTTTTCCCTGGTCACTCTAAACACAAAAGTGGAAACCACTGTGGAACTAAACTAAGAATGAGGATTTCAATGTGCCTGGAGGTGGTTTGTACTTTCTTCTTTTCATCTTCTTCTCCAGCCAAGAATCGTCTTTTACTTTACTTCCAAGTTGATGACTCTTCTTCTGTGGCCAGTCTTCTTCTATGAAGGTAGATTGCAACTTCCAAGTATTTGTGGCACGCCAATTACTGTACAGAGGGATTTTGCTGTCAATAAGCATCACCAATTTCAAAATGTGACAGGCTGCTTTCAACAAGCTCTGTGGTGCAGGGACATGCCAGTCACCACTGGAGGCTCCTTGGGGGCTCAATCAGAATAAAGGGGCATTTGTGCTACCCCAGGGCCTCCTGTAGCGTCAGAAAGATATGACAGAAAGTCCCCTCTTGGTCTTGCTGTTGATTTCATGGACATACCCACTATTATTTCTGCAACCTGGTGTTTTAAAGTCTCTCTATTACCAAAACCAACATCACTTTGTGCCTCGCCTCACATTACAGTATCTGCCTGCAAAGGTACGACTCTCAGACGTTGCAGTGGTGCAATGACAGCCATGCCTTATGGATATGGTTCTCCATACAGAGTGTGCGCACACCAAAAGGCAAACCCAAAGAAGATTGTTTCAAATGCTTTTAAGATGCAGTTGTTTTGCTTGAGGGAGGACTGCTTCATTCCAGGTTTTCTGCTCTAAATTGCTTCCGAAGGTGTGCCTTCAAAGTGAATTTCTAATCATGGTCCGATATTGTCCTCCATGACACCCTTCACTTTACATAATGGATTACGAACTGTACGAATAACGTTGATACATTACATAATGATGCTCTCCCACCTGGCAAAAAGGGTAGCTACATTTAAATACTGTTGTGATTCCTATCTATGTCGCTAGCTAGATAGCTATCATATAGCACTGTGGGAAATGTTTCCATTAAATATGTCAGATGTTATTACTAACGACAGAACACTGCTCTACTGAGTGAGTCCTATTGCTGTTCATTTGAAGCTTTATGTTTAGTTTGGAAGAATATGGGACAAGGAATCGTTTAGCATTCACTTTCTGCAGGGGTACCTGTCCTTCGTAATTACTGTGAAGTACTGTACTTCCCTTACAGCAGATCAAGGCAAGCGGAGGAAAGCATGACATTGCACAGTTTGTCACAAAGAGTTACCAGTGTCTCTCACAATTATATTGATAGGCATGAAGCTGTCCCATAGCAGTCATTTTAAATCTTGTTAATACACACATGGGATAAATGATCAATGCCACAAACTTGACTAGGGAACCTATTTGACTTCACAATGCCATTCTTCTGTATGAAAAAAACTTGGCAAGAAAGACAAACTGGTGTTGAGGATGAAGGAGAAAGGATGGGAAAGTATTCCAGACAAATTGAAAAAAGATGCAGCATCTGGTCATGATTCTCAGGGTAAGGCTTTTCTTTTATTGATCTGATATGTCTCCCCAAGGTTAAATAAGCATAAATACCCACTGACATGAACACAATCAGTTCCAGTGATGCAGGTCAACCTTTGATTTTTTTAATTTTTTTTTTTGTCTCGCAAAAACGAAAATTTCAACCATTCCCACGATCATATTCCCATCATTATTACACATTTGTTTAGTTTATGGGCAACAAGATTAAGATGTTAATATATGATTAACATCATATATTAATATATGATAGCCACAAGAGCATAGAAATGTTATCTACTATTTGTTCGAACAATTCAAACACTCTTGAATAACTTAACATCATTGGTGAATGACAGGGGCATAATAAAAGTTAGACCACATTGTGTCATGTTTCAGTTTGTGACCAACAGGTGGCACTGTGGGGCTTTTCCCTGCAGTTGCACACCTGCTGGTCGTTAGGTAATTAGTGGCTTTAAATGGACTCCCAGCCTGAGCAGTCATATCGGGTCATTGTTTGCTCTTGGCTACTGTCATGTTTGTTTGTTGCCGTTTGTCTGCTGCTGTCAGGTTTGTTAAGGTTCTGTTTTAGCTTCAGTTGTGATTTTTGTTTGCTACTTTGGACTATGTTTGTTTTGGATTTAGTTTTCTCTGTTTCAATACAATTCTTCAAGTACACCCTGCTCCTCCCTCTTGCTTGCTTTTTTGGGGTCCACCATCACCTCGCAACGTGACACATTGCTCTCAATTTGGCGACACAAGTGTTAATATTAGCGTAGACGTCAACTACAATACAAAACAATACAATACAATACAATGCATCTTTATTTATATAGCACTTTCACAACAGCTGTTAAATGCAATTGATCCCACTACTTGAACTTAATTATCTTCAGTCTTTTAATTGTTGCGATGAGCACTCAACCTCATGGCTCACAGGCTGCCATGATAATGTGTTGACTGAAACACAGTTATAATAACATAAGGACATACCCAATGTGTGGTGCAATGGTGAGACAAAATGACGGCTACACTGTCCAATCGACAGGATCATCTGTGTCATCTACAGCGTAGGTAATGTTGTATTTTGGATTCACACGTTCACACTGTATGACGTTATTGGATCAAATGGTTACAGGTCATTCACTGTATGTAAGTTGGTGGTGAAAGAAGTACGGTACGGCCATGATCATCATTTAAGACTCTAGTCAGATGTTTGTATCCTCGCCAAGCCTTTTGCAGATCCCTTCGCATGAACCCCGTGATGATCCTCAGCAAAATTTTCTTTTGTGATTGTTAATTGATTTTATACATACTCCATCATGTGTCATTTCTGGATTTAAATCTTGGATCAGGTTTTTCGTTCCTGATACGCCCATTTCACTGGACAAAAGAATAGATATGGAAATTGGAACACGGTACTTATAATGCGAGTGTGAATGATGGCCTGTCAGCTGACACTTGAATCTTTAGTAGCTGTTCTTCATTGTTTTGAAGGATTTTGCTTTGGGGCGGCCCGGTAGTCCAGTGGTTAGCACGTCGACTTCACAGTGCAGAGGTGCCGGGTTCAATTCCAGCTCCGGCCTCCCTGTGTGGAGTTTGCATGTTCTCCCTAGGCCTGCGTGGGTTTTCTCCGGGCACTCCGGTTTCCTCCCACATTCCAAAAACATACGTGGCAGGCTGATTGAACACTCTGAATTGTCCCTAGGTGTGACTGTGAGCGTGGTTGGTTGTTCGTCTCTGTGTGCCCTGCGATTGGCTGGCAACCGATTCGGGGTGTCCCCCGCCTACTGCCCGAAGACAACTGGGATAGGCTCCAGCACCCCCCGCGACCCTAGTGAGGATCAAGCGGTTCGGAAAATGGATGGATGGATTTTGCTTTGTTTCATTATCATTCTCATACTACAGGTTGCAATGCTTGTTTCATAATCGTTAATGAAGAACAATTGGGGTTTCGTTTCTTGCTCAATGACCACCAACTAATAGATAACCTGCTAAAATGGTGAGAACACTTTCAAGTGTGGTTACAGGAGCCGACTTCTGAAGGAGGTGGAGATAACGCATACTGTTTTGAGGTAGACTGATGAATAACTGCATGTTTAACCTATTTGATCCATGCATTTGCGGAATGCTGGTTTATTGTCAGGTTCTCTGAATCACTATGAGGACGATGAAACCTGAAAAGGAGCTGAATATGTAAATCATAGTTTTCCCATAAGTACTATTTATCCTTTTCTTTTAATTTGTGCCGACACACTTGACATGATTTTGCACCCTCTAAACTTATGAGGAAACCGTACATGTATTTTCTGATGACATTTATTTCGGAAACCACGACATCCATGGAATAAATGAATGGCCTTCGCAGACAGAGATTTGACTAAATATGTAGTAAGCAAATGTTGCTCCCTATAATAACAAAGGAAGGGAGTAACTGGAAACTAAAATGTTCCCATCCTGACAACATTTTTGGGAATACAGTACTTAAAGTAATTCCACCAAGTTCTTCCTCAGAATGATGTCACACGTGATTCAAGAAAGCCATGTGATGACTGGCTTTTTACCGTCAGGGCTTTTGTTTTGATGATGTGACCAAAAATGAGATGGAAATTTATGTTGGAAAGGTCTTCTTTTGTCATTTTTCCTAAATCAACACCACTAATAGTACAATCTAACATTGTGCTTCGCGGTGATACAAATGCCATCTGACCACGAAATCATGCTAAAGGATGAAAATGTTTAGTTGTCTTGACGCAAAGCACCTTGAATGGGTTAATAAGAATTTTAGTGGTGGTTCTGTTGGTTGTTGCAGTTGTGTTCGCCTTCAACAACCATCATCTTTTCTTCTCACTAAAACGGATGCTAATGTCATCTTATTGTTTGTTTTTCATGTCATACTTAAAGATGGCCACACAACTTCCATTTTGCTTCTCCTACTCTTTACATTTTATAAAAAGTGCTACAAAATAACACTTGCATGCTGGGCTTTTGTATTCCCCAGCAAACTAGCAGCTAATTATGTGGATAATCCTTAAAAGATGTGCACCAGCTCTCTGGCGGCACACATCGGCTATACACCGTACTGTACATGCAGTATGAAAATGTATCTCAATTCATAATGTCTCAGGCCCTTGATGAGTTTCAAGCATTGTGATTCTACATTTGTCTTGACTGGTTGGGGACTGGATAGTGGATGCCGGGACGTGCACACCATGCAGCTGATACGGTTAGGATAGACCCGCACTGTGAAATAAAGTACAGGAGTATCGTTTTCAGGGAAAGGACTGTGATGTGGAGATTGGCTGGCAACCAGTTCAGGGTGTCCCCCGCCTACTGCCCGAAGACAGCTAGGGTAGGCTCCAAAGCCTGCAACCCTCGTGAGGATAAGTGGTTCGGATAATGGATGGATGGATGCCTGTTATGCTACATACTGCATCGGTATTCTACCAGCACAACATTTGGAACATTGACATCAGAATAACTGATCTACACTCTTACTATCACTTCGAACCCATGGCCTACACCACACAGACGACCTGGTCAATGGCACTTTGTCAGCATATCTACTGTAGCTACAAATGAGTCAGAAACACACACAATTGGTCATAATTTCAGTTATTTTGTGGTCCTGTTCAATTTGTCTCCAGATACTGTACTTTTCTTACCTGCTTTGCATGAGTGATTAGGACTTGCCAAATAAAGAACAGCATTAGTAATAGAATGGGCCAAGTGGAATGAAAAAAGCCAATAGCTCCAGCGCATCCCCATTTTTTATTCTGCCTGATGGTAAAAACCAGCAACAAGGGGTGATTTCAGCTCACACGGGAAGGGGAGGGGAGGGATTTCAATCAATGAGAGAGGAGAGAAAGACTGGAGTTGAGATGCTGCTACTCTGCACGTAGACCACAAGGGAAGGGGAGGGGGAAGCCTGAGCTCTGGTTGGCAGAGCTATGGTCGGGTGAAGTCTCACATGGCTCACAGCAGTGACGTCACAGGAGAACATGAATAGTCATTTTCCTTCCTGCTTAACGTCATTCGGGTCGCGGATGAGCTCAAGCCTTTAGCAGCAGACTTTGGGAAAAAGGTGGTGCATAACCTGAGCTGGTTGCCAGCCACTCACAGAAAGATAACAATTTACACTTGTATTCACACCCGTAGTATGTTTGGGGGGATAATGTGAGGAAAACGCTGACAAACACGGGGAGAGCATGCAAACTCCAGAAGCAGACATGCTTACCACTCACCCAGAGACAAGAAATTATCCACTCTTAAGTATTCAGGGCAGCTGCTCGTACCACAACAATTTCATCAGGGCGTAGATTATCCGAAACATCACTGATATCTTATATAAGTGCTGTAAATCCGTCCTCACTGCCACCATGACATTCAGACCAGCTTGTATGCATTTTTTACAGTCCCTTCAAGCAGAATTGTCACAGCTCCTCATGTGACAAAAATTCCTCTCATTGTTTCTGTAACCCAACCTCTTTTATTTAAATATCAAAGACCACAACCAGGCCAAGTCGCTGATTTAAACTCATGTCTGTTGGCCTCAAATGAGGTTGTTAGAGGGTCAACACAGTAAGCTTTGAGAGAGAAATTCTGGGTTTGGCCAACCTGGTATCTAAATGATAGTACTGCGTATTGGTACCTTATTAATTTAGACGCAGCACACTTTACACTTTAAAACTGATTCTCTGAAGCAGTGGTTCTTGTTGGAGGTACCGAACCCAACCAATTCATATGCACATTCACCGAACCCTTCATTACTGAAAAATAAAAATTGTGTTCCTTCAGTTTTGCCGGTGCGAGACTAGAGTTGCTCAACTTGGCATGACAAATCATGGAGATAGGATGCTGAGTCCCATCCCGTTCCGTGATGCATGTGAATCCGTGTGGTACATATTCGTACGGCCACTTTGTTTTTTTGCTCGACATAGTTAGCATCTATGATAGCATTCTAAAAAAAAAATCACAAGACGTATTATTACGACTGTCACACGTTTACTGAGCGAACTAAATTTCCCACAGCACTGATCATCTGCAGGCAGTGATGGCCAAGCGGGCGTGTCATAGCTTATTGACATGTTGAGTCGGGTGTGTCTTAACTTCCATGGCAGAGGCTCCGTCGAACCCCTGAGACCGATTCACCTAACCCCTGCTCTCAAGGAAGTATATTATGGAAAATGGAGAAGACCAAGCGGGTTCGGTGCTTGTCTTGGTAACTGAACTCAAATCTTTAACCTAAGATGTGCATTTGGTAGGTGTTGCATATGCGTTTGTGGATCAGCGGGTGCACGCATTTGATTTTGAGAGAAACTTCCCATGCAGTTTCGAGACACAAAGGTCTCAGATACTCACGTGTTGAAAGGCCATTCCTCCTCCATCCGCTAGAAGGCAGTGCTGCTGCCTACATTGAACAGGAATGAGCTATGGTTGTTCCCATTTTTCCTTTGGAAATTGGAAATTAAACAATGAAAGACCAGCCATTATCTGATCTTCTATTATGTGTGTATTTAACACAAGTCAGGAAATAAAATACGACTGTATTTTGTTTGCCTTGAGCTTGTTTTGTCTTGATGTTCTGTGTCTTCTCTGTGCAACGTAGAGGAAGAAGTAACAGCAGAAAACGAATGTCTTCCGTGTCAAAGCAAAATAAGATATTCTCAACTTTTTTTTTACTTTGGTTGACTTTAAATGCCAATATACAAATTAAAGAAAGAAATACGAGTAATAGATTCCACATGAAATATTCTTATGAAGAGACGCACAGTGAATGAAAACAGAGTGCTAGATACAAACATACCAACGTGACAATGAAGCATACTTGGCCAAGACATGAGCAGATGGGGAGAGCTGATTGTCTAAGACACAAAGATCAGAACTGTTGAGGCCATAGAGACTGAATGACCAGACAGGAAATTCACATATAGGTCAGTTGTTTTCCTTTTACTTTGCACTTGCCATTTGGATTTAAAACATGTGGGCAAGTCACATTTCACCACTACTTTTACGTGTTTGTTACAAGCCATAGTTGTGTTCAACATTTTATATATATATATATATATATATATATATATATATATATATATATATATATATATATATATATATGAGTTGGGGGCGGGGAGGGTTTCCAGCTCCGGCCTGCCTGTGCAGAGTTTGCATATTCTCCCTGTGCCTGCGTGGGTTTCTCCAGGTCCACCGGTTTCTTCCCACATTCCAAAAACACAGCTTAATGGAACACTCCAAATTGTCCCTAGGTGTGAGTGTGAGCGCGAATGATTGTTCATCTATGTGTGCCCTGTGATTGGCTGGCAACCAGTTCAGGGTGTCCTCTGCCTACTGCCTGAAGACAGCCGGGATAGGCTCCAGCACGCCCCACGACACTTGAGAGGATAAGTGGATCAGAAACAGGATGGATGGAAAATTTTCTTTAAACTGTGCATTTTTCTCATATGTCCCTCAACACAGGTTATGACAACTATTAAACTACCATCTGTGTTACTAATCGTAATACTACTTGATATTAGCAGCAATAACATCTGCACATGCTGGTCCATTGGAAAAAAACAATTAAAACTACCCAGACAACATGACCTGAAACTTTGACATAATTTGGCAAGAACTACCGTAATTGGGGAAACCTGCTTTAGAGTGTGACTTTTAGTCATAAATCTTTTGCAGAATCTATTACACATACCGATTGAATCTTCTGACTTCTAGGGTGAACCCACACTGCTGTCTGCATTTTGATTCGAACTTTAATCAATGAATAACCATTGAATAGAATTAAAACTTCAACTTTCTATTCAAGAGATGAACTAATGGATTTTATATATATATATATATATATTTTTTTTTTTTTTGTGTGTGTGTGTGTGTGTGTGTCACCCCCCCTGCCCCATTCGTCTTTCCCCCAAGGCTTCACCAGCCCTTAAAACAACAGATCTACGTGGGAGTCTTAATCGGAATCAGATGCAGATTTTTTCTTCAGGCACTTCTCCTGTTATTTCCTGCTAACAACTGATGCTACCCCACTGTCTCCATTTTTGGAGTCCAACGTTCAGTACATAGTTTTAAGTTGCAGTTGGATACAAGTACTGTAGAATTCAAAATACTCTTTCAAATCTTTGATGTAATTTAACTGGACAGTAAGCCAGGAAGTGCAATTGCTGATTGGTTGAAGGAGCGTTTCATGCTGTAAAGGATCTGAGTATACATACAAGAGGACAGACCATAAAGTCAAAGGAATCACAAGGCCTGTGTGTGGCAATTAGAGAGTGAGCCAGCTCCAAGTGAGTAAATCCCAAAGCTGTGTGCTTTAGGGGAGACATACTTGTGACTCAACATGGCATTTTTTTTTGCCTCACTTCACTAATCCCCCCACGACTCTGACCAAAAGCAGCACGAACAAATATTAATATCACAATTATAAGTGGTAAACATACCAACATTAGCTCGCCACGGCCGCTCCATTGGGAACAAGACTTGTTTGTAATAGTGCTACTATTCATCCATCCGTTTTGTCAACCTCTTACCCTCATTAGTGTTGGTGGATGTGCTGGAGCCGATCCCAGATGACTTTGAGAGAGAAGTAGGGTATACCCTGGACAGACAACCGCAGTAGAATTTTACTATAACACTACATTTATCACGTTTTGTTTTGTGGAATGTGCAATCAAGTAAAAATCAAAAAGAGGCAATAACACTCCTGAACGTTGCTTCGATCGTTGGCAAAGGAGGAATGGGCAGGATTTTTTATTTTCCAGAGCTGGATAACCCAAGCTAAGAGGTTATTGCGAGTATGCAGGAGCCTGGCAAATGATTGACACCTCATCGGTCATACGATTTGTCTCTGAGAGCTTATTCTTCCTCAAGAGCTGTGGTTTAAAATGAACATCCAACTCTCCAAGCAGTTATATTTTCTCACTGCAGCTCACATGCATCATCAATGGAGTTGTCATTCTGCCACCTACAGAGTTTCTATTGTAAATACAAGGAACAACTCGAGATTAATCGCAATAATTAATCCGCATATCCTCACAAGGATCGCGGGCATCCTGCAGCCTATCTCAACTGTCTTCGGGCAGGAGGCGAGGGACACCCTGAACCGGTTGCCAGCCAATCGCAGGGCACACCGAGATCAACAATCATTTGCACACTCAATCACACCTAAACACAATTTGGAGTGCCCAAACAACCTGCCATGCATGTTTTTTTGGAATGTGGGAGAAACTCAGTACCGGAGAAAACCCACACGACCATGGGGAGAACATGCAAACCCCACACAAGAAGGCTGGAGCAAGAATCGAACTCTGCACCTCTGCAATGTGAGGCAAGTTATTGTGATATTTTAGTCGTACGTAGTGAATTTGTATCGTTGAATATTTTGAAAAGCTCTACACTATATGAACCTATTTCTTAGTAGTAGTATTGACAACTATTTTTGACACCCTCCCTTCATTTTTAGTATATGCCACAGGCCACTGCAAAATGGATGGAGCGCCACAAACAGTCTCTGGGCCATAGTTTGGACGCCCCTGGTCTGGCATATCCTCTGGTGTGAAAGCCTGAGCTCCATACAGTGTATTTTTGCATGGGTTCTGTCTCAATGCAACCTTGTTATGGTCAGGTGTCTGATAAGCCTTCAAAGCCACAGACATGATGATAAGCAGGAATTGATGGCATATCTCATCTGCCCCTCTGTACCTGCATCAACTTGCCCTTGAACCTACACCGATTCCTGTGTCATAAATGAAACTTATATGATCTTAAACATGTTCTTTTATTTCATTTATTATTTGTGATTGATTACCTGACAAAATTCCAGTCAACTAGTTTCTATATTTACTATTGCTACAAATGCTTCCACAGTGTGGGGGGAGAACTGGCATTAAGTACTAAGTACTGTAGTAATCCTGTCATTTTGAAATGCAGAACGATCCACAATCTGTTTAGATTTAGGAGAATATTCTAATGAGTTCACTGACTCTTTTAGAGCCTGAAGAACGTCTCAAATGTTGGAAGTTTCGGGACCCATTTGTGCCAGTTCCTCTTTATCAGTCATTATCAGGACACTCAGTACAACACTGTCTGCAAAACAACTTCTCTTGTACTTTGCTGCAGATTAAGTTGCCTGTCTTTTAGAAGTCGGCTCAATGTCATCATTAAGAGCAGGCTCTGCGGCCTCACAACAAGTTGCATCCTGGCTCAAGATCCCTATCTGCAGCGATGAGCCCTCTGATACAGTTGTCACTAAATGCACACTCTTAGCCTCTTTGATGCAATTTGAATTGGGAACTCATCCTCTGTTGCACAACCATCATTCACTTCAGCTACAAAGCCTCCGTACTGTGTGTGGATCTTGCCAGGATTCCAGCTTCTCTGGTGTCACGCATATTAGATGAATGGAACCTTTGCTTCATCTCATTCTAAGCCATTAAATGAAAACATACACATTTGTACTGGCCTGCATTAAATACAATACCACAGTTCCGTATTGGCCTTCCATCAAACGTTTTGATTCCTATTTGAAATGCAGAAGCTCCTTAAGTCACAAAACAAAGAGTGGTATTTTGCTCAATTTAATTTGAGGAACTCCGGGTGTAACGTAAGGTTCATAGTACACAACAACGAGAAGGGAGTTGAATAATCAGAAGGACATGGTGATGGGAAAGGAGTTTAAAGATTCATGGAGCCTATTGTGAATGCCCTTATCCAAAGTAAGCCTTTAGATTTTCTCCTAATATCCAAAAACTGAGCGGAAATATTTGGAAAGTGATTGCAAATGAGTCAATAAATGGGAAACTACAAACTGTCCTCACATTGGCCATCACGCATTCTTGCTTCAGCTTCTTTAGACACTCCATCATCTCTTGTATGACCACAACTTTCAAGCTGTGATGGTTGTTTATTCTGTGACGTGAGATGCTGATTATTATTAATTACAGGGAGGAGAAATTATTACATTGAACATACTGTTCGAATAGCTAACTTTGGTGCATTTGCATGTGATTGCAAGATGACTGGGTCTGAAGAATGTCGAAATGTAGAAAGTCAAATGAGTCAAAGGGACCAAAACTTTTGAGGTTTATTGTTTTAGACAGCGCACGTGCTCTCGAGCGTAAAAACTGGCACTTGTTGACTTTTGTGCAGGTGCAAGCCTGCTATGACTTATTTGGGAATTTGTCTGCTTTTCAGACATCCCCTTGATGTGGCCCCTGGGCCGTAAGCTCCCACTGAGTGGCAAACGTTTATGAGTGTCAGGATAGCGCATATTGATATTTTGTAAGTGATCGTTTAAATATGTTCACCAACAGTTTTAATGATCGCCAAAAAATTTTCTTGTTACAAAGAAATTTTGACATGAGAAATCAATATTCACTAATTTCTAAATTTGTGGTGGTCTCTCCATCGGTCCCAGAGGTGGTTGTAGAGATCCTCAATGGCAGGGCCCAGGAGGTGGATGAGATCCAGACAAAGTTGCTGAAGGATCTGTATGTTGTGGGACTGCCTTGTTTGATACAACTCTGCAACATTGCTTGGTCATCGGAGACAGTGCTTCTGGATTGGTCGTGTGGGGCTCTGGTCCCCCTTTTTAAGAAGGGGTCCTGGAGGGATTGTTCCAACTACAAGGGGATCCCCATCTCAGCCTCCCAGGTAAGGTCTATTTAGGGGTTCTGGGTAGGCGGGCCTGTTGGGAAGTCAGAACTCTGAGTCAGGAGTAAAGAGTGTGGTTTTCGTCCAAGCCGTGGAACAGTGGAGCAGCTTTACACCCAAAGGAGGATGCATGAGAAT
The DNA here is from genome assembly GCA_026261675.1 of Hippocampus mohnikei. Taxonomy (NCBI): domain Eukaryota; kingdom Metazoa; phylum Chordata; class Actinopteri; order Syngnathiformes; family Syngnathidae; genus Hippocampus; species Hippocampus mohnikei. The sequence goes on along the minus strand of JAKGUB010000556.1, from coordinate 15,982,266 downwards.
CCGCCCAACAAGTCTCCAAGTGCTTTGTGGACTTGCAGAAGACATTCAGTCATGTCCGTTTACTAAATGTAGGGCGCAGGGTGGAAAAAGTATGCAAGTCTTTGGATTTCATAACTGGATAAAGCTTCCTTTGGCAGCAATATCCTCAACCAAATGTTTCCTGTAGTTGCAGATAAGAGTTGTTAAACGGACAGCGGAAATTGTGGACTGTTACATGAACAAAAATGGTTTTAGTTCAGCAATATTCATATGATTACCGATGTGATTTTTTTTTGTTTAATCATTTCCACAGCATCTCATTTGGGTTAGTTTTATTGGGCTGATTCAGAAGATATATTTCCTCCCATTGAAGCTCTTCAGTTTTGTATTCTTTGTGCTGTTGCATCTCTCATCCTCTGTCAGGTTTCTATTTATAGACAGATGGCCTCCTGCAAAACGTGTTGATAAACATGGGAATTCATTTTCCATTGATGACAGAGTAGAAAGAGTAAATTACTCCTCCTTGTTTAATAGAAATGAGTGGGTTGTCGTTTCCACTTGGTGCGTGTCAGCATATCACCATTTGAGGTCACTTTACAAAGGTAGACCGCGTCTGGTCTCTTTCTCACTTGCGCTTCAGCGTCAAAGTCCGGTAACTCAACTTTCTGGTCACCATGCCTCCCTTCTCCCGATGTCGACAGTACCAGCGCTGTATGTAACACTCGTTGCTTAGTTGGCGTTTAGCAAAGTAGCCATCTGTTTTACAATTACATGAGCAGCTTTGCTCATTTTCAGTTCAGACTGTTCCTGCTTCTCACCTGGTAACAGAGCGACTCGTGAGCTTTGGCTGGTTGCTGCTGTGTGTTGCCTGAGGCCCGCTTCTCCCTCGCTGGTGCTCACGTGTTGCATGATTGATCCTCTTCCATATAATGGGGGGTTTTGAGCCAGGCCTGCTCACTGATGGGAGAGCTGCAGCCGCTGATTGCATGTCATTAACAGAAGCTCTGCTGCTTTGCTGACTGTTTTCAACTCCAGTACTTTACTGAGCATTTGGCCACAGCATTCTCACCGCTGCGTCTATGTGTGTCACCTACAGTTTTGCTTCCAGCCCTTGCTTCATGTCTGCTGGGCTACAGGCATTTACTTTCACCAGTTTGATCATCCTTTATCAAAGTCAGATTATTTGTATTTTTTTCACGTTATTATTGCCTTACATTTTGTGTTACCTGACACTGGATCATACACAAATCTTTTTTTTTTTCCAGAAATCTACGTAATTCTATGTTGCTGTCGCCATAACCTAATCACAAGAATCGTTGTTTTTGTACTGAAAGTGGGATTTTGCACACTGCACCATTCCAGCTCAAGCGAGACATACACAGCCCCGCCGACGGGATCGCTCAACGGATAGCCGTCAGCACCATGACACATTTCAGGGCTTTCCAATTACACAATCACTTACACTTTTCACTTTCCTGGGAGTCATATTGAAGGCAATTTTACAGCAAAAAGCAACCACAAGAAAGATCCTTGGAAAAAAAGGGTGTGCGCAGAGCAAATAATGTTGAAGAGAAAGCACACCGAACCGTTCTATGTGGAACAGTGTCATTTGTGGACTGAAGTAATATTTGTCCAAACGTTTTGTTCGTAAAACCAATTTCTTAGTGAACTTTAGGTGAGTGATGCTGTACAATTTCTTTACAAAGACATTTTGGAATTGTTTGGGTTCAAGACATACCAAAACGGTCAATACAACAGGAGTCAGAACAAGGTTTTTTCGGTCTGGCTATCCCTTTTTTATACTCCCTGAAAACAGCGCTTTGATTGCAGAGCTTTCATCATTACTTTTGTTGCGAATTACGAGTGTCATCTCACCTTGCTCTCGGCAACATTGTCACTTAGAGTGCGCAGTTTGCTCTTTGAAACCAGCTGGTCTAAATGTACGATGACTATATTTAGGTAAGCGTGGGGTTGTAGCCAACAAGTACATATTCATGTCAAGTGGTGTTTTGAGATTACAAACAAACATTAAGATGTGACATACACTTCTTATAGCCACAGATTTAAAAGATAAACAAATACAAGGACATGTTACATACATCTAGTACTGGTATTTTGGTCCTCGTCGTGCGCTTTGCCATATCATACTGCCACAAAATGCCATTTGGACAACCATTCATTTTTGATGCCACTTGTAATCAGGAGAGTCACAGGTGAGAGCAAAATTAACCTGTATGTTTTTGGAATCTGGAGGAAGCCGGAGTACCTGGAAAAAAAAGCCACGCAAGCACCTTTGGAACATGCAAACTCCACACAAGAAGGATAATTTTAATTCTGCCCACGACTCTGATGAAGTTAAGCGTCTCAGAGAATGGATGGATGGGTGGATGGATGTTAGTTACTTCTTCCTCTTTTTTTTAACATTCACATATATACTTACATTTTTTTACTTATGATTTATATTGATCTACTAATCAAGATGACCTTTTCACGGGATGTCGTTATTATGTTATTTGTCAACTATATGCATGTTAAGATTTTGAGACGCTTTTGTGATTAAGAGCTATATAAAGAAATTTGACTTGACTTCAGATTGATACTGATTCTGTGTTTCAGTCAAGTTTATACTGTAGCAGAACCTCACCAAAGCCACAAATGGAAATGAAATTCATGGACAATACTGACCCCCAGTGGAAAGTAAGACAAGCAGTGACACACACTGAGAAATATCTGCGCCGACTGTTTAATTGCTAATAATAATGATAATAATTGGTTGTGTTTTAATTTATTTTTTGTTGTTGTTGGGGTGGTTGATTCTCAACGGACACCATTCCTTTTTTTTACTTTATGACAAAGATGTATACATCATGTAATAAATAAATAATAAAATACATGGTGTTGGGTTTTTACAAGCTTGTACTTTCAGCAGCACTAAGATTTTGGCCAGCTACAGATACATGAAAAAGTAGTTCACACTGCACTGGGTAGCTTTGAATGATTTTTCTCTTCTTAATAAATATAAGAACAATTTAAGAACTACATCTTCTGTTCACTGGAATTATATTTGTCAAATATTTACATTTATTTGAGTATCTTAAAATACTATCAAAGAGAGAAATGGTTAGAAAAAAATAATTACAGCATATATGGATATGTGTTTTGGATAATGGAAGGATGGATATATATGTGTGCGTGCGTGCATGTGTGTGTGTATGTTTGTATACACAGAGTGCAGAGTGTACACTGGACATTAAAGTGGCTCCACTTACCATGCAACGTGATCCATTTTTGAATGAATTAATCCATTTTTAATTTATACTGTATTATTTGCCCATATATATATATATATATATATATATATATATATATTCATATTCAAACACAGAAGCAGTATACAATATATATATATATATATATATATATATATATATATATATATATATATATATATATATATATATATATATATATATATATATATATATATATATATATATATATATATATATATATATATATATATATATATATATATATATATATATATATATATATATATATATATGTATACTGCTTCTGTGTTTGAACCTCATTTTAACCCAACATTGTGGCTCCACGAGGGTGTAACTAACGTTTGTTGCTATTTATACTGTACATAACGTGACCAGGGTAAATGTGCTATAAATAATTGGTGTTGGGTGTCTGGTGATATCAGAGGACTGTGAGGAGATCATTCCCAAAATTTCATGCATCTATATATGCACACACCTGTGAACATACCGCTACATAATTCTTGAATTCTAAACATGCTCCCTTGACCTTATGAAAATCTGGAATACCATTTTCTGTTGTTTAACATTGTCCTTAAACCCCTGTCTGCAAAAAGGGGTCAGACCCACAGAGAGTATCCCTGCAACAGTGTCTTGCAATAAATGGGTTCACTGTCCTTCTTTTTTGCTCCGGATCTACTAGCTCCTCTTATTTTCTCCATGCAGAAAACAAAAAAATCATCAGATACATCACCTTCATCAGATACACAAAGACGGACATCTACTATTCACTCAATACCATCGAATGGTTCATCACACCCCAAAAATATAAACAAGGGGATAGAGGCTAATATATCGCACATATAGAGAAAAAACGTGTCCCTTCTATTTTGGGTTATGCTATTTGGTTTACTATTGTTGTTATTTTAAGCTTAAAATAAAACACATTTGACTAACGTCAATCACCCTGCCACAGGAAAGCAACAGAACCAAGAGCTGTTATGCTTACCAATACCGAAGCGCGAGAGAGAGACAGCTTTCTCTTGGATGTGCATGGAAATATATTACAGTAAATAAGGTGAAGAGTATTTCATTCAAAATTATTCGTCAATGCTGCCCTGTGGGATTCTTTTCTTGTTATATTTAATTGATATATGGATGTTGAGTGTGCCTTCTCTGGTGTCAAATCAAAATAAGGGCTGTTAACCTGCCGGTTGAGTAGAAGAGCCCTTGGCTAAAGCCAAATTACGACGGGGTTTTTACTTTCTGGACCTGGTTTTGACACCTCTGCATTCCGAGACTATTGTACATCTGTTCTGGATGTGAACCCGTCCTCAAAATTGTGGGAATACATTTGCAGATTTATCTTGGCCGGCTGGATACACCCTGAATTGATTGCCAGCCAATCACAAGGCACACGTAAACAGACATTGTATATTTATATCGTTGACAGATTATAACTAATTAATTCATTCATTAATTTTCCGACCCACTTTATCCTCACTAGGGTCGGGGGGGGGGGGGGGGGTGCTGGAGCCTATCCCAGCTGTCTTCGGGCAGTAGGCGGGGGACACCCTGAACCGGTTGCCAGCCAATCGCAGGGCACACAGAAACAAACAACCAGTCGCGCTCACACTCACACCTAGGGACAATTTGGAGTGTTCAATCAGCCTGCCATGCCTGTTTTTGGAATTTGGGAGGAAACCGGAGGACCTGGAGAAAACTCACGCAAGCACGGGGAGAACATGCAAACTCCACACAGGGAGGCCAGAGCTGGAATTGAAACCGGTACCTCTGCACAGTGAAGTCGGCGTGCTAACTACTCGACTACCGGCCGCCTAATTAATTAATTGTAAAAACAAAAAACAAAACTGGATAAATAAACACTTTTATTGAGCCCAAATATATTTGCCGTTTTTTCATGCTGCCAGTGGAAAGGCTTTGTCACATCTGCCCAACCTGGTGTAGTTTAATAATATCCTTTTAATTGTTTTCCCATTTAATCAATTTCCGGTTTTGCCGCTGTCAAATTCCGCTGCTTTGACACCGACAGGTGTCGACTCTGAGTTTATCTGCCTTGCTGTGTGTGATTCTCGCTTGTCTGGCTCTGCTGGACACTTGGCGTTAACGCTGATATGCGTCGATAGTTGATATCATCGCTTTTGAAAAGATGGAGCCTCCGGACTTTAAAGCTACGAACTTGACCGTGGAGCCCGAACAGCGCGCATACCCGTTATGTGACAAATGGAAAGAGGGCTCCGAGAGTTCGGTGTTCCAGCTCGCCAACATTTTCCTTCTCCTCGGTTTCATGGGTGGCAGCGATGTTTTCGGACGCTTCTACATGTTCACCTTCTTGACTCTGGGCTTCTTATGCGCCACTCTCTGGGCTTGGACGGACTCGTGCACCATCGACGCGTTCCTGTGGTGTTTGGCGCTGTTCGCTGTGTGTCTGGGCAAGTTTCTCCGTGCTGCCTGCAGAATCAGGAGCGTCTCATTCGAAAGGGACTTCCAGGAGCTTTATATGTGCATGTTTAAGAAGATCGGAGTTTCACGCTCACAATTTGGGAAAATCGTTTCCTGCTGTGACAGAAATATCCACACCATAGACAAGGATCACTTCTTCGCCATCGAAGGAAAGACCTCCATCGATAAATTATCCTTGCTCATGTCCGGCAGGTGATACATGAAACTTTTCATGTCATGAATCCGCACATTTGAAAACTACTCGTTTATGAGCAATTTATTTTCTTGAGAATGCAAACAGACCATACTTGGGGTTATGATCATGTCATGGATAAAATTGCGTTGATGTGAATTTATAAAAAGGGTTAAACATTTACTTTATTCACTGTATTAATTTAACGTTCATTTATACAGGTAAGACAATAGGCAACAGATTCGCTTGGCAGCAGACAGCCGAGTAGACCAAGACAAAAAAAATGAAAATAAATATTCAAACAACAAACTGTACAGTACAGTATTACATCAAATCACATAATGAATAATAATAGGCCACAAAAAGGGCTGTAATTACATTTGTTTGAAAAGTGGCAGAAATGTTGTTGAAAAATATCCATTTATCCGAAGTCTTTGTGTTGTCCTACAGAATCCGAGTGACTGTTAACGGCGAGTTTCTGCACTACATCTACCCATTCCAGTTTCTGGATTCACCAGAATGGGACTCTCTCAGACCATCAGAAGAGGGTGTATTCCAGGTCACCTTACATTCACGTACACATGCAAAATCATATAAATTGCGGTTAAGTCATAATGTCATCACTGTCACTTTGTATTCAGGGTCAGAATTTTGACTGGTGCCAACATTTCAGGTTGCAATCACATTGCAATCAGTCACCGTGTATTTTTCTGTCTTTAGGTCACCCTGTCAGCTGATAACCCATGTACATATGTGTCATGGAGGAGGAAGAAGCTTTATCTTCTTTTTGCTAAACACCGGTACATAGCCAGGATCTTTGCTCTGGTTGTGCGGAATGACATTGCAGAGAAGCTATACTCACTGAACGACAGCGCATTCAACTGCTCCGGACATCGCTATGATCTCCGCTTACCAAGTTACTGTCATATGCCAGGGACCGAATTAGAAGTCCCAATGAAAGTTCCAGTCCAGGTTGAAATGTCTGCTTGACCACACAAACACTCATGCAGGCCAGACACTTTCCTCATTGAGAATAGGAAGAGGTAATTGTCTGCTTTAACCATCTTGTTTTCATCCATTATCTTAATTTTAAATAAATAACTGAATGTAAGTAGGCAACATTATGTCTCACATAATGGGATCAAAATGGGATTTATCACTTCAGTACTAATGCTAGCAGTCTTGGTGATCTCGGGTCACTCGTTTTTTCAAGCGAGTGTACCATCGCAGTTTTTTGGGGGGGGGGGGTTGAGCTGTGGTTTTAAGGTGAATTTGTTTTTTAGATGAGAAGTCTCGACATGACCACAGTTATTCATTTTGCAACCGTATTTACCTGAAAGAACTCTTTGGACAGCATGAGTGTTTTTGTTAATGAATTTTTGGGTTTAACAATACAAATCAGATACTGTACTTACAAACAGAAGAAAGTAATGATTATCTTGATTATGTGCTCTATGGTTGTTTTAACATCGAAAAGAAAAGCTTACAAAGTGATGTCAGATGTGCTTCAAGTACTTTGTTTCGATTTGGTAAAAATGTCCGAAGCCCATGTTATTTGAGCCCGTTACAATATGGTGAGAGAACTGTGTGAAATCAATACAAAATGCACCAAATTTAATGCATAATTGAATGTAATTGTACCGTGTTCGTTATGATACCCATGTTTTATCATTGTTTTTTTTTAAAGCCCTATATAAATAAAGACGTTTTGTATTGCATCAGTGACGGTTCACCTGTTTCTGAAGCTGAGCCACGATTGGTTGCTACCTCAGTCTCGAGCAACTGCGCTGTCATTTTCAGTCGACACTAAGTCGCAAAAAGGCTGACTCCTTATATGGACAAAAACGGGTGGATTTTCACTGCTTAACCCCAATTCCACAAATGCAATATTAATCAGAATGCAGTGTTTAGACTAGTAGGGCTGTATAGAACTTATTATTGTCAAGAAGTTTGTGAGGTTGACTTCCAATTTAAAGATCTCTGCAATATAATGAATGAATTTAGGTGAAAACCTTAAAGCCAAGTGCAGTATGCACTTAACAATGTTGAACACAATTGTTGGCACAAAATTGTGTTTTTATAACCAAGGAAATACGATAATTAGGGTACTTTACTTTCTACAGCTACTAAGCCCACTGTCCGCTCACATCCACATCACCTGTTCTTGACTTGGCCATATTACAACCCAAACTGGCCCAAATACATTGAACAAAGATGGGCCATGTGTCGTAGGTGTTGTCCACTTGATGCATACATCCATATCGTCAAGAATGACCATTATCTACTCTGCCACATATCTGCCAAGGTGGACTGTATTTTTCATTTTGTATTTATGCTAAATGTAGCACTTAGCACATGGGTCAGTTTAGTTTGGCATCTGCTTTGTGAATGGGTCACCGGTTTTAACCTATGCCCACTTAGCCCATATATATACATATATATATATATATATATATATATATATATATATATATATCAACCGATTCAGGGTGTCCCCGCCTACTGCCCGAAGACAGCTGGGATAGGCTCCAGCACCCCATGATCCTAGTGAGGATCAAGCGGTTCGGAAAATGGATGGATATATATATATTTGTCAGTCTGCACTGAAAAGAAATATTATTGAACATCTCACAATGTTTTTGTATCTTTCGAAGATATATATATATATATATACATATATATACATCCCCAACTCCTTCTACACCAGGTTCGAGACTGATAACACCACGCAGCTCACCAACATCAGGTCCCACCTCCAGCCCGGTGACTCTCCAATAACATTCCGCGCAGAGGACGTCGTGCGAGCCCTCAAGAGGACCAAGATCAACAGTGCACCAGGAGCTGACAACATCAGTGGCCGGGTGCTCAAGTTCTGCGCCGACCAGCTCGGTGCGTTTTCCAGCTCTTATTCCAGTCCTCCATGAACACCGCCACTGTCCCAAAACTGTGGAAGCACTCCACCATCACACCCATTCCCAAAAACAATAATCCTAAGACTCTGAATGACCTCCGCCCTGTGGCCCTCACCTCCCATGCGATGAAGGCCATGGAGAGGATCGTCAAGCAGCACATCCTCACAAAGACCAGCTCACACCTCGACCCCCTCCAATTTGCATACCAGGCAGGCAAAGGTGTCAACGATGCCAAAGCCTTCATCATCGACACCATCCACAAACATCTCGAGCTCCCCAACACCCTGGCCAGGCTTCTGTTTGCTGACTTCTCCTCTGCCTTCAACACCCTGCAGCCTGACATACTGGCACAGAGGCTCAAGCAGAACTTCTCCTGAACACCCAACTCATCCTCTGGATCCTGGACTTCCTCACACACAGAACACAGAGAGTCAGGATCAACAACGACCTGTCTGACCTCCTCGCCACCTCCACAGGATCCCCACAGGGCTGCGTGCTTTCGCCACTGCTCTTCATCCTGTATACGGATGAATGCAGGTCCTCGCACCCCAACAGCCACCTGGTGAAGTTTGCTGACGACACTGTCCTAGTGTCTCTGCTCTCCGGCTCCACGCAACACCATGGTCCCGCCTGCAGCAGTTCGTCGAGTGGTGCGACGCCTCCCGACTAGAACTGAACGTCAGTAAGACCAAGGACATGCTGATGACCTTCTCCAGAAAACAGAGAGAGCTTGCCTCGACAATCCCCACCATCATCCAGGGGGCTCCAGTGGAAACTGTATCCGAATACAAGTACCTGGGGACCATCCTGGACAACAACCTGAGGTTCTCCTCCAACACTGAGGTGATCCTGAAGAAATGCCACCAAAGGATGTACGTGCTCAGGAAACTGAACTCCTTCTCCGTCAGCAAGAAAATCCTTCTGACTTTCTACCAGGCTTTCATAGAGTCCGTCCTCTCGTTCTCTATGGCCTGCTGGTTCCACTCCCAGAGTCTGCAGGAGAAGAACCGCCTCGACAGCATCAGCAGAGTGTGCTCCAAGATCATTGGACTTCCCACTCGCCCTCTGATTGCAGTGTGTCAGCAGCAGATTCGTGGTCTGGCTGCTCAGATCATGAAGGACCCTCACATGCTCTCTTCCCGCATTCGAATGGCTGCCTTCCGGTCGCAGGCTGCGGTGCCCAGCTTGCAGGACAGCGAGGAGGAGATCCACCTTCGTCCCCAGGCTGTTCTTCTCTTAAACTCTTAGTCCAATGAATCCTCCCACCCCCACCACACAGCACTTGATACACAGACGTGACGTGGTACCATTTCTAAGACATGCCCACTTAGCATACACATAACCCAGAGAGATTTGTATTTTTCGTAAAACGTAAATGTGAAAAAATGTTGATCACAACAATGTTATTGTAATACTGTATATATTATATGTATTATATATATTATATGATATATATATAATGTCAGTGTGAGGCGTGATTTTTGAATGGAGGACCATCTAACTGTGTACAGTATCAGTTACTTTTTCCAAAACTTACGTTTAAATGTATTCTGGCTCCCCCTGGCGAATTTTCAGTCACCGCGTATGCGCTCCTTGTCCATTTTAGTCTCTGCCTGTCAACCCCGTGGAATGTGCGACGTACATCATGCAGGCACCAGACACCCCAACCCCCTTCCCCCACCCCACACCTCCGCCTAGCCACCCCCTACCACACTCCCATCAGAGTGTTCTGCAAATACTCTGCAGCTCGCTCTTCGTTTGACGTCGTCTTTCCAAGAAGTCTATCCTCTATCGTTGTTCCTCACAAATTACCAGTTGCTGAATCGGTGAGTAACAAATACATTATTTAATTTCTCAGCACAAACTCAGAAAGTTGTATGCGTGACAGATTTCACAATGGAAACTGAGCATGTTCGCACGGATCTATTTTTAAAAGCAGCTCTTCCACAGTGCCGGTCACATCAGCTCGAGCTAAGATCATGCACACCATCTGACAACATCGAAATTACTGTTGTCCATCTTCGGAAAGATACAAAAACATTGTGAGATGTTCAATAATATTTCTTTTCAGTGCAGACTGACAAATGTTGGCACTTCCTGCACATGCATTCGGCTATCCCTATTTGAACTTAACTATTAATGAAAGAACATCCACATACGTTTTAAAACAAACCCAATTACATCAGTCGGAAATAATTTCACACATGAACTTTAAACGGCACTTGTAGACATATATAGTGCATAACTTACTTTTTGTGTTTGGTTGATAATTGCATCCATTTAGAATGATTTACTTTCAAAAACATTTCTATGAACATTTCACAGTGGTAATATGCTTATTCAACTTCACTCTGCAACGTAATTTTACTCCTTTGTGTTTGTGGCGTACTTTTAGTGTCGCACTTCTGAAAAGTTATTTGAAAAGAAATCCACTGTGGCAATGCTCAATGTTTGAACCCTGAGTGATTTTTCGCTTCCACTGGCATAGGATTTTGCCCTCTACTCCAAGGTGACCGTGCAGCAGGATGTCCTTGACCCCTGGGCCGTCCTCCCCCCTCCTCTTTACAACCCTACCCCCATTCCACTCAGCCACCCCTATATTCTCATCTGTGGAGCCCAATGCTACCACTTGCCAGGAGTGGGAGCACACCCACCATCTTCTCTTCCACCTGGGCAACATGTCTCTGCTGATGGGCCTGGTCATCCCCACCACGCTCGGTCTGCACATGATCCTGCTTCGCCTTCTTCTCGTGACAGGTCTGTCTGGGCGCCGCCTTCTGGTGGCATTCTCATTGGAATACTACAGCTGTAAGCTGCCTTTGATTCTTTCTTTTTCCAAGTTTTGCATTAATGGTATCTTAGGTAAACTTTCAACAAGGGAGAGATAAAGAAAGAATATAATGGAGGCTGGAAGATGTATTTACAGCATGTTTATCTAACACTTGGAACCAGACGAGACAGGAAGCAGCAAGATTCATGGGAAATGGTCATTTATTTATAAAGTCTATTCAAAGAGCCATGTCTCAGAGGGATTGAAATAGGGATCGAGTAAGCGAAAGAGAACATAAAAAGAACACAATATTGGATAGCCGGATTTGATAGCCAGTGTTCATTTTGTATAGATGTTTGATTTTTAAATGTACTATATCCTTAAACTGTGTTTTTGCACCCTGACAGGATGTGGCTTCTTCATTGCTTGGGCAACTTTGTACAGGTGTAACATGGACGTGATGGTCTGGAATGTGGTTTTCCTGGTGGTCAACTCCATGCACTTGTTGTTTCTCTTGTACAAACGTAGGCCGGTGAGTTATATGTTGCTGTTTACCGAAAAACTTCAGCTTGGGTGGGAAATATGTCTTTGTTTATGCTGAGATTTAGGCTCCATTTTTTGCATTGTCTGGGAAGGAGATCACAGATCCTCCTGAATTTCTTTCTGTCTTGAAGCAATCTGATCCCAGGTTGATAAAACAGAAAGGTACCTCTGGGGGATTTTGGGGAAGTAATGTACCAAGTGACAGAATCAGACCAGCACTTAACAATCCAAGACGAAACCTTTCCTCCTCAGCCAATATGCCTTTCTTGACTCTTGGATGTGATATGCTATATATTTCTGTCACTTTGATAAGACCTTGTTATGCAAAGAATAAATGTAGACTGTTTTTCTGCTTTCTCAGATTAAGATCGACAGGGAGTTGAGGTCCTTGTATAAGCGGATGTTTGAACCCCTACATGTCAATGAGGCTCTGTTTCAGAGACTCACGGGTCAGTTCTGCACCATACAGGCTCTGAAGAAAGGGCAGGCCTATGCTGCAGAGGACAAGACCTCTGTGGACGAACGACTTAGCATTCTTCTCAGAGGGAAGTATGTACTGTTTCATGGCTGACTTGGGTGTCTTAACCTTACCTAAGTAGTAATAGATCAAACAGACATTTAAGAAAAAATAAAAACACTTCCTTTGAATATGTTTATGAATATATTTAGAAGGAAACGCGGTAAGCTAAACATAGTTTTGTTCTGCCTTTTTAGTTTTTAGTATTCATTCTGACCTTAACTTTCTGTGTAACAGGATGAAAGTGTCCTATCGAGGGCATTTTCTTCACAATATCTACACCAATGCATTTATTGATTCCCCAGAGTTTCGGTCCACTTTAATGCACAGAGGAGAGAAGTTCCAGGTATTCCATATTTTTCATTTTGATATGATGTACATAAAAAAAGTCAATAAACATGGGCACAATTACCAATAACACCTTTTTTCAAGTTTATATTACATTATTTATAATAAAAGTGCCAGCGGGTTCGGGGGTTGGCGCCCCGACAGGCACCAATTAACTTACGGTCACAGGTCTGATGGGCCACCTCAACAATGGAGGCACGGAACATGGTTCACTCTGACTTTATGTCCTTTGCCCCGGGACATGGACAAAAATCTGGTCAGACTGGCATCTTCACCCACCATCGGAGTGAACACACCAATTGTTTGTGATCAGTTCACAGCTCCACCCAATTGTCCAAAACATGCAGCCTCAAATCTGATGGCACGGCCACAAAATCGATCATCGAACTGCGGCCTCGGGTGTCCTGGTGCCAAATGCACATATCAACATGCTTATGTTTGAACATGGTGTTTGTCATGGTCAATCCATGACGAACACAGAAGTCTAGTTACAAAACAACTCTCGGGTTCTGACCGTGGGGGCTGTTCCTCCCGATCACGCCTTTCCAGGTCTCACTGTATTACCCACATGAGCATTGAAATCTCCCAGCAGAACCAGGGAGTCCTCATATCATTTGGACCCTCTTGGAAATAAAACCTCTGTTTGGTCTTTTAATGAACACTTGGGCCCACAAAGTTGCAGAGCTACATGTGTTGGTTATAAACTGTACATACATATACAAACACATTATTATGACATATATCCTTGAAAACAAAATATATGTATATATTTTGCTCAGTTTCAAATCTCAACTGTTCTTTCACAGAAACTTTTGTAAAACTAATTTCTCAAAAATGCTGAAAGCGCATGCTAAGGAGCAAATGCGTTTATAATAACGAGTGATGAACGAAGTTCTTTGATTTGTGTTTCTCTTTCCATCTAAATTAAGAATGGCTGAAACGTTTATGAATTGTTCCGTTGTTTCTATAATATGACTATTAGGTAACCATTGTGGCAGAGGAAGACTGTAAATTTCTGTGTTGGTCTCGGGAGAAACTCACCTACTTCCTGGAATCAGATACATTCCTTAATGAGGTGTTTAGGTACCTCATTGGTAAAGACATTACCAACAAGCTCTACTCTCTCAATGACCCCACACTCAGTGACAAGGTCGGTACAATAATATTGGGAACGATTCAACAACTCTCATAATTAGTGATTGTACGGCAGATGATAAAATGATTATTTTGTTGGTTCCTAGGCAGTGAAGAAGATGGACCGCCAGCCCAGTCTCTGTTCCCAGCTATCTATGATGCAAATGCGGAACAGCATGGCCAGCACCAGTGACAGTGATGATGTCCTTAATCAGATCCTAAGAGGAGGATCTACTGGATCCTCTCTCCGTAAGTCACAGTGAGGTGTTCATGGTACACCACCAGACAAATAGGATATGGCTAATCGAAGATATCCTGCTTCGAACCCCCCCCCCCAAAAAAAAAAACAATAATTTCAGTCTGGTTCTCTGTAAGTCAAATTTTATCCAATTTAAGTGTTTTAATTAATAATAGATACCAAATTAAAGATTAATGTTTTCCTAAATGTACACGTATGGTAAATTTTGATATCCGCAATTTTTCTCTCAGTTTTTTAAAATGGATACATTATGCACTTTTTTATGCACTTACACACATTAAACCAAATAATTGTTTCAAGTGAAGCCACTCTGAGGATCATTGCCCTTCAAAAGCCTTTTTACTACTGAAGAGCTATTTTTGTTTATAACAAAGGCTCTTAACGTTGTAATAAGGAAACTATGTTAATTGATGAATCAAACAGAAACCACCATGTTCCAAGATCTACAAGTGGACACATTGTCGATATTAATCCACTGAAATGTTGACAAGGGGTTATCTTGTTTTGTGTTGTTCTAAGATGTCATGCTGTTGCAACAAATGGCAAATTATGTTTTAATAGGTGTCCTTGAGTGCTTAGAAAGGCGCCCACAAATAATATGTATTATTATTATTATGTTTTAATATAAAAATACGATTTTTGTGTTGTTGTCTCTGTCTAGAAAAATCACCAGTTGTCAAGGACTCTGCAAAAATGAAGCCGATTGAGGAAGGTATGGAGGATGATGTTTTTGCTGATTCTCCTCCCAACAAGCCCTGCCGTCCTTCGAGCACATCCACTGAGGAAGTGTAACCTGGGGGAAATAAACACAAACACACACACACTCACACACACACCAGAAAGAAAATAAGACAGCATCTAAGACAATTGTTGTAAAATAGTAAATTGAAATGTATTTTGTTTTACATATCGGATGTAATCACTCTTTATATTGTGGACATTTTTCAATTACTAGCAATATTTTGGTCTGTGCAGTGCCTGTTAATTAAAGTTTATTAAATTCTAACAGCTGTCTAATTTTTATGAAAATGTCTTCAAGACCAAGCTGTTCTGAATTTTGTGGGATTGTGACATAACAGTATGGGTACATAATAATCTCCCCCGCCCTTCCGTACCCACCTATTTTCTCCACCCATGATGTGGCAGCTAAATTGGATGAAGATTTTCCGCTTTCATGTCACGGCAGGACAACATTATCTTAAAAACAAGGCCAATAAGTTAGCAAAGTATCAGTGTTTTTTTATGTCAGTCATCTCTGCACACCGTCCCCTCCCAAGAGGAAAATATTCTGTCATAACACTGGAACACATAGCAGTCATAGCTAACCAAGTTAGCCTCTGGTTAAGCGGCACATAATTGATTGTCGACTGAGGGAAGTGAGGGATTTTTATGGTTGGCGAGCTATCCTCTGTGTGTGCCACATATGTTTCTCTCCCGCCCTTACCTTCCCTATTCTATGGCTTCATTCCAACCTCCTGCTGCATTTTCTTCCAAAAATTAAATAATGGAATTGATTAGCTGGTCTCTCAAGACAATTGATCTGTCACGACAATTTTCTTAATGAAAAGGGCAGAAAAGGGGAAAGCTGTTTGTTGCTGATGTGTATACTTTGGACTTCTGGATGATAGTATGAATGTTGATACTTTCTGTGGAGGATGTAGAAGATGCATATATTATTGGAACAGATATCCTGTTGATTGGATGCGGCCAGCTTCATTGGAAATGGGCAAGTGGCCAGCCATGCTTGAAGGTTTGTGGCGGGTGATCAACACTCAAACTCAGGCAATGAGTGAAGTCAATCGCAGCTTGAATGCGATTCCCGAAACACTTTGCAAATGGGATTCCAACCTGTTTCCAAAACAACCATGATTTATCTCTTAGATGATGATGCTGAGACGCTGGAGCCCCCTTATCTCGCTACCCCTTAAACTCCTGTGCCCGCATTCCTATTTGGGACCCAACCAAGGTCATCTCCACGGGAACAATACGATGTGTTGGCATGGAGGCTGGGACAGGGACACAGACTCATGCATACGCACTCATATGATATGTATTTTTAAATCAATACAAATCCGAGCTACCTTACACTTTCCCCCAACCCATCTCCATTCCTCTATTACAGCGTAATTACAGAGGGATGCGGTGGTGCCTCCATGACTTGAAACCTGCTCACTGCATCTGGGCTGTAATGCCCCCCACCCCCCACACACACACACACATATTTCCCCAACCCACCTCCACATATGCTAGTCTGTGTGTCATTTATTAATGTGGACCTTTTGGTCAGATTTTTATTTTTTTAACACACGCGCACACTCCCTCACGCACTTCACTTCAATTTGGAACATGAATAAATAGTCATTGGTTGTTTGAATGATGATCATTATTTTTGATGAAGTTGGCACCCATGAGAGGATGGAAGTTGGGAACCCTGTACAGACACAACCATTAAACCGAGAAACCATGAAAAAACTACATTACCCAGGGCAGACTACGAGTGTTAAACGTCATCATAACAGGAAGTATGGAACTGGGCAGTAAACGTTGGCGTGAAGGAAGGCAGCTCAGCAAGGAAATAATGAGTTTACTGTAAAGCAGTGTACTGAATCAGGAAAAGACCTGTCCCCGCAGCGCCCATGGGCGACGCCCAGGCACAGCTCATTCGAATTTGGAACAGATAAATTTATCGGGCAACGCGGTGGTTCCGCGCAATTTCTCTGAGCTGTCTGCCCACCTATGATGGAACGGGCGATGGAGCAGCTAAACGTACAGCTCAACCGACTGACCCGCTCCCTCCGCCGTGCCAGGACTGTGGAACTCCCGGAAGGTAACACACGCATTGGCGCTTTTGGCAATGATCACCAGGCGGAGGTAGTAACGTCACTCTACTGCTTTCTTCTGTAAATGAATGCCGAGTGTATGTGCTCCGATCCAGTTATACAGTATCATTAATTTTGCTTTGGCAACAAATGACGAGACAAAATAAATGTGTCACTCCAAAAGCAGATTTTTTTCCCCATTACAGTTATTGCACCTATTGAAATGGCTCTTGTGAATATTTAATAGTATCGGAGTTTAAGCAGTGTGTGATTGACATTTGTTGACGTGTTTCCTCGAAAACTTGTGCTCGTTTTGCCGGTTCTGATATATTTGTGAAAATTCCTGACTAGAGTTATTGATTTTTCTTAATCTCCTAGCTCTGTGAATGTTCTGAGCCCCTATTGCGATCTCCTCATGACCAAAATAATCTAGTCTGCAGTATTTGCCATAGTAGGCGTCATTTTGGACGTTGCTCAATTTCCCATATCCAAAATGTTCTTTTTGACCACAAACTGGTTGGGACGCAATCACCTTTGCCACTGCCGGTTGTTGGCCAGTTGACTCATTTGCTTCAGGACAATGAGTCAACAATCATTTCGACAAAAAAAAAAAAAGAATCAATTCGTTTTGTCCCTCCCTCCACCTGATACAGAAAGATGCTACGTAAGATCAACCTTAATGCATTCATCATATTGATCAAATATCCGTGACACAAGCGATCTCCAACCTTTTTTGCGCCATGGACCAGTTTCGGGTAGAGACATATGTGTACGTTCCTTGAAAAAAAAACCCAAAAAAGATATTTTGAATGGTATTTTTCTTGATAGTTGTATTTTAATTTTAGCTATTAATCAATATAATTGTTTTTCATTTTTATAAATGTAAAAAAACAATTATTGATAGACTAATATGAAATATGTACATTGTGATTCGTCCAGCCCTACTCAGCACATTGTTTATTTTATCTTTAAATTGACCAGGTAAGTTGCCTTTTTCATAGTTGTGTAGACCTCTTACTAAGTATACTTAAAAATAAAATTTTTGCGTCCACAGATAATGAAACTGCAGTGTACACACTAATGCCAATGGTAATGGCTGACCAACACAGGTATGCAATTCCCCAAATATACAATCCATCGACAACTTATTGTTGTGTTGACGCATTTAATATAACCCATTTGTTACATAACAGGTTTACCCACTATAGCTCCATTGTACATCATCTCGCTATCTTTGGTCTCTTTATTCTGCACGTTGAAGTCGAGAGTGTTTTGTTACCTCCGAAAACAAAACCTTTGTCCCCTCTGCTTCCTAAAGGTCAGTGTCAGAGTTGCTACTCAATTCCAAGTTTGATGTAAACTATGCCTTTGGACGTGTAAAGAGAAGCCTGCTTCACATTGCTGCCAAGTAAGACCTTCTTCTTTCTGTCCTATTGCACTTTTCCCACTGCCCAGCACATATTAGGCTCAATACGGCTCATCTTGGTACGAATGATTTACAACTGGTAGTTTGTGGATATGAAAAGGTTTTGAAAATTTCACGTCACAATTATCGGGACCAAAATTACCACGCCATTATCACAGTATTGATGCAAATTCAAACGTCAACAACAATACAGACGTACACTTGAATCATAGCATCATGTTTTATTTAGAATTAAAAAAAAATATTTAAAAAGATCTTCAGTCTTTAGTTTTCTCATCTTCACAGTTTAAATCGAGGCCCCCTCATTTTTGTTTTCTCTTGTTTAACCGATTTTCTTTTTCTTTTTTGCTGTTGTAGTGACATTACACTGGGTGAGCTCCTGTCAGAGATACTAAATAGGCCGGTAGTAATAATAAAAAATTGAGACTGTAATACTAGTCTTTTGGAGTTTTGTCTTAGTTTAAGCCAGGAAGCCATGTCTTTCCCCATGTCAAAACTTCAAAATAATTAATGTTCATCCATTGTGAGCCTTTTTACTTTTCTTTTCTTGCTTTTTACTGTCCTAGTAATAGTAGTAGTACCAAATTCTGTGTTCACTATGGTTTGATTTTTGTGGTCCTGTTTTTAAGTGTAGACCGCTCCAAATTGATGTAGAGCTGAACCCAAACAGTACTGTTCAATGGAAAACCTGCAAAAAGTGTATGTTCAAATAGAATGCTATTCTGTAAATTTACAGTACCGCTACATGATTACAAAAAAGCAAATTTTTTATGACATTTCTTGACAGAAGGAAGTTTGAGGTTGAAATGAAAACGGAATGTAAAAGTGTGAGAAAAGGAACTGCAAGCTGGATTGAAGATTTTTGTTATTTTATTTTTTTTTAGCATTTGCTATTTTTAATTAGTTTAGTGCTTTTTGAATCTTCATGTTTGTTTGATCTTCTGCTGACATTATTATTATTATTTTTGTCTCGACATAGCTGTGGATCAGTGGAGTGTCTTGTTCTACTACTGAAGCGAGGTGCCAACCCAAACTACCAGGATATCTCAGGCTGTACCCCACTGCATCTTGCTGCCAGGAATGGGTAAGAGTCTGTCATTTGGTGTTTGAATGAAAGTCCTGTGATGTCACCTATAAACGTCCCAGGATGAACAATTGCTATAATTAAGAGCCAGATTATTCATACCTCGGTCAAGATTTTATTTTTTAAAATTAACGGCACTTCTATTGGTTAAATAAGTAGTTCTAGGTCCATAATTTTTCATACTCCATACTAATATTCCGAATTTAAGGAGGATGCTCTACATCACTGCTATCAAATTAAGGCCCCCGGGGGCCAGATTTGGCCCGCCACGTCATTTTATGTGGCCCATGTAAATAAACGTAATTTATGCTTGATGCTTGCTCAAATCTTACAAAATCTAAAATTCTCATATGTAATAGATAACTAGTCAGCATTTTCTTGTTACCAAACCCCTCATTATAGTCACTTAAACAATAGTTGAACAAACCATTATTTTAGACTTCCTTATATGGTTTGATGGCCGTCCAAGAGAAACAATGGCGACAACGTGGCCCGTGACAAAAATGAGTTTTACACCCCTGCTGTACATTCTAAGAATTGACATGAACTGTGTCCTTTACAATTGTTAAAAAAAAATAATAATAATAATAATAGTATACAGTCCAACAGTTAAATCTCAAAACAGAAAAAGACAACAGTTGGAGTGCTGTAAATTTTGGACGGTAAAAAGAAAAGCAGTTATTTGTTAGAGTAGAATCTACCTGAGAACAAAAAAAAGCTGATCGTTTTTGATAAAAATATATTAATCAAGGATCAAAATGTCAACTACTATCCAGGATCAGTAAGAAAATGACAACATATAACTGGGTTTGAATTCTTAGTTACATACTTATATTCCTTCATTCTTAAAGTTTGAAGACAGAAATAATTCAAATCCATCTATGTCTTGATCCTGAAGAATTAAATCCAATTTTTCAAAACCCATTTTATCTTGGCTTATACAAACTCATATCCTGGTCCGACCCATCTTCGTATTTTTTTAAAAAAGAAAAAAAATGGTGAGAGCAAGGGAGGTAAATCAGTGCTTGATTGATGGGTGTGAAAATATACTAAGTAGAGTAAATTGCTCTGTTAAAAGCAGAGTACATTTTTGTAATCTGAACTCCAACTGTTTCTTTCAGCCAGAAGAAATGTATGGGCAAACTACTGGAATATAATGCTGACGTCAACATCTGCAACAATGAGGGACTGACTGCTGTGAGTGACCAATAATCATTTGGTTTATGTCAAAATCCGAGTAATCATCGCTGTTATTTAATGACCGTATTTTCTGCATTATAAGGGGCTTTGGATTATAAGGCGCACCTTCAATGAATGGCCTATTTCAAAACTTTTTTCAATTATAGTGCACAGTGCATTATACGGTGCATAGAATAGAAGCTACAATAATGGCTGCAGTTGCACTATGCATCCACTAGAGAGAGCCTTCACAACCGCTGCAGCTCTAATAAAGCCATAGAACTAGTCACAAACACAGACATGAAACATATAAATACAAATGGCATTACAAAACAATAAATAAAAGACAAAAGTTATGAAGACAATTGATTAAACCAAAAGGCACACGAACCTCGGGGGCTCACATCCACAAGGTGCTAAATATCCTTAGAAGTCTTGCTTGTCTCCTTCTTCCTTCGTTACGTCAGTAATTAACTATGCTTTTGGTATCATCTTCTTCAAAGTAGTTGCCTGTTTGAGTGTGTTCGCGAATGCACATGTCAATTAGTGTTGGGCAGAACCCTTATTAGGTTACAATTGTTTCCTGCTAATAATCACCACTAGGTGGCATAAGAACATTAACAGGGAAACAACTCAATGGGGACTAGAGAGAGAGTGTACCTAACACCATATATAAGGCGCATCGGATTATAGGGTGCATCGGCTTTGGGAAAATTCTATGCTTTTAGGTGCTCCTTATTTGGTAGAAAATGCGGTCACTGAAGTTGTTTTATCTACTCACCAGTCGTCAGAGCTCTCTCACTGTCTGTCTGTTCGTGCGCCTTTCTGATTTAGATTCATTGGTTGGCAGTGAATGGGCGGACTGAGCTGCTGTATGATCTTGTCCAGCATGTGTCCAACGTCGATGTTGAAGATGCTATGGGGCAAACTGCATTGCATGTAGCATGTCAGAATGGGCACAAAACTGTAAGCCACTTTCAATTTTTAAATGTTTCTGACAGCATTATTTTATATGCCTTAGTTTTCATAGGGTCCCTATTATGGAAATTTTAATTGCTTCAATACATTTTTTTGGATTGCCTACCCACCGATTAAGTGTGAAATTACACAACTAAGTACATCTTTAGTGAGATGCCTGTTTCTGAATATGTGTCTGTGAGCAAACCATTATGAATTTGGCCCCGTCATTACGGTGATTAGTGATGTGCCATTGCATAAACCATACACCCAGATCTGCACCCAAATTGGCAATTGTAATTCGGCAGCCTGCGAATCAGGGTGAGTGACTTTTAAAAAATAATCAAATTTTGATTCCCCCCCTCATTTATATATTTTCTTCCCAGCTCACATGGCAATATTTCAGTTCTACCCTTCTCCCAAATTCCCCAAGTATGACCAATGTGTGTCATGTCCTGTCAGACGGTGTTATGCCTCCTGGACAGTGGAGCTAACATCAACCGACCAAACGTCTCAGGGGCCACACCTCTTTACTTTGCCTGCAGGTTTGCCAACAGTCAATTCATGTTCATGTTATGTATATGCACTGATAGAAATATTATCTTCAATTAAAATCCTCCTGTGAAAAAAAAGAAGCATTTCAGTTTTGGTGAGTACACTAACCTTTATACTCAAACAACTCTGCAGTCATGGCCAAAGAGACACAGCACAGATCCTGCTTTCTCGTGGAGCCAAATACCTTGCTGACAAGAATGGAATCACTCCTCTCGATTTGTGTGTGCAGGTTAGCATGGCAACTTACCCAGTTCCCCATTTCCCTTGCTCTGTTCAGTTTCTGCGACTGTATGTACATTTCTTTTTTTTTTTTGGAAGGGCGGATACGGGGAAACCTGTGAAATCCTCATTCAGCACCACAGCAGACTCTTCCAGATACTCATTCAGATGACACAGAATGATGACATAAAAGAGAATATGGTTTGATAAATTCGGGACTGGAAAATTCTTTCATTCAACATTCTTCCCGAGTACATGTTAAAAGAAAAGTGTGTGTGTGTGTGTGTGTGCGTGCGTGTGTGTGTGTGTGTGTGTGTGTGTGTGTGTGTGTGTGTGTGTGTGTGTGTGTGTGTGTTGTGTGTTGTGTGTTGTGCGGGCAGCTCAGGCAGGTTTTGGAGCATGTGTCTCAGCAGAGTGACAGTAATTATCAGAGAATCTTGACTAGTCTGGCTGAAGTTGCCACAACTAATGGACATAAGCTGCTCAGGTAGGATTTTAAAGTCATCCAAGTCAATAGCTTTGCTACTGTTGAACAAAATTAAATACCTGTCAATTCTGATTATTTTACAAATGCAGACAGTAAAATGCCTCTTCAACTAACGTCCTTTACTAGATGTCCTCAGTTGATTCCAGAGCATCCACTTAAACAAACGACACCACCAAATACCTCTTAAATAAAAAAACAAACAAAAAAAACCCAACATAAAATTATAAATACCTTTTTAGCCACATTTTCCCTTTGTGGTACAGTTTTGCATGAGTCAAGTGTGCCCTAATTGATATGCACACTCTGGTTTGCGTTTTCCGCTGCATGTGGGTCGGTACCACGCCAATATGTCCGCAAGTTCTGTAAATCGTGTGACATCATAGCAGCAATACAGCATGTGATTTGCCAGTCATTTCTTCTTTTTTACCGCACTAATGTGGTTGATGGTCGATTGTGGGAATAGTTTCTTGTAGTGTAAACCACGTGAAGTTCACTGCTTTTCATACCATCACTCAGTTCATAATACATACAACAACCCTGGCCTGTCGTGATGACCATTTTTTGTGATTATATATTCCCAGACAGTAGCACGATAAACAATAGTACCGCTGTTTTTTTAGTCACTAACGTGTTTAACGCTCTCTTGAACCGCTAGCATTGGAGAGATACAGACGAGTTACGCTGGCCCCGCTGTCAATTCTGGCACTCAAATCAGATTGGTGCTGCCGGTCGCCATTCTCTTTTATTTCCTGGTGAGCGTAATGAATGTTTGCAGAACCAGTGGTGCATAAGCAAGCAATAAGCAAATGCGCATGTTCGCACCGGCTAGCATTAATGCTCCATGGTTATTATTGGTGTTACTGTTATACACTGACGCGGTTCATTAATAAATGAGAAAAAGATTTGCGTGTGCCCATGAACATATGGGACACCCATGCAAACCAAACTTTTTGTATAACCCACAGAATCAGCTTGGTCCTTATATGGCACCGTAGGAATTAAAAATATGGAATTGAGGTAGTGTAATTGTAGCCTTCGCATTTGCAGAAACAACATGTAGGGTTATAATTATTTATAGAATAATAAGATACCTATATAGAAGGGGTTAATGCAAGGCAGATTCCAATCCCATAGTACCGTAATCTAGAGAGCAGCATACCTGGTTTCATGCCTGCACAAGCATCTGTGCCAATACAGGCACCCTTTCAGATAAACACCTTTTTCCAAGTAAATAACTGGCACTCTTTACAAATGAGTAAATGAATGCTTTCGACCACTAGTTGAGGGATTACTTAAACAGCACATTATCATGCTATCATCTCCTTCCTCCTACAGCCTATCCAGCAGCTATGATGCTCAGATGAAAAGTCTATTGAGGATTGTTCGCATTTTCTGCCATGTATTCCGCCTGGGGCCTTCGTCACCCAATAATGGCAGTACAATGGCAATGGGCTACAACGGCAACAAGACTCCCCGTAGTCAAGTCTTTAAGGTTGGTGCCTTGTACTGGTGGTGCAGTGTACAGTACTGTAATCTGTAAATTGTTACATGTCCTAAATGTATGCCAGCTGTCACAGACATGCTGCTTCAAGGCCACTATTTGTGTGTGTGTGTGTGTGTGTGTGTGTGTGTGTGTGTGTGTGTGTGTGTCTGTCTGTCTGTCTGTGTGTGTGCACGCATCAGTATACTTGTGACCTAGAGATGGCAGTAAAGCACTTTTATTTGCCAAACCCTCATTGCCAAGTAGCAAAGCATGTTCATACTGAGGACGGAGGAAAGATGACTTATTGCGAACCTCCAAAAACACTTGAAAAATTGAATTTTGGTGTAAGAGAACCAAATGATTGTGTTTGGGAATCTATGACAACCTGTAGATATTATGTTGCCATTTTTGATCTAAGTGTATATTGTTCCTTATTTATATTACAAGTTTGACAATAAGTGTACATGCCGTGATTATGAATGATCCACAGTTTCTTGTTAAAAAAAAAAACAGATATCAGCAGACTACATATCATAGTTTGGAGGCATGTTACTGATGTTAACTGGTTGCTTAATAAGTTGTTCACAAAACACTTATATACTGTGTATATATATATATATATATATATATATACATATATATATATATACACTTATATACTGTGTATATATATATATATATATATATATATATATACATATATATATATATATCCATTTCAGAATTATACTGGCTTCACAAATAGTTATGGTAATACAGTATTATCCGTATTCAGATACTCAACACTTGGTTAAACTGTATGCCAGAGACCATTGTCAGACGGAAGCAAACATTTGAGCATCCAATATGTTCATTACTACATTACTAATAATAACAAATTTTTCATGTTTTATACACTACGCATCAATATCCTCCAATAACTGTCATCTGGTTGCATTTTACTGCTGGTTGCAGATGCGTATGAGACCAGGGGAGGCTGTACCAAAAGACACTTGGACAGCTTCTGCTATATTAGATGTGAGCCATGGACATTTCCATTTCCTTTATTTTTATTTTATCATTTTATTGATGGACCCAAATTGGAATTTTTCATTTCATACAATCAATGAACTGGGCTTTTTGATTTAACCTCTTTTCTCTTGCATTGATTATTTTCAAATACACCCATTTGAAAATAAGATTTGGATTAGGCAATAAGGTCCATATTTTATCTTTTTACAGTACTAGCTCAAGTACAATCATTCAGCATTATCCCAAATTAAAATAGAACTGCAAGCCATCAGTCAAGAATCAAAAAAACATGATGAAACAAATCTCAAATTCCACTACATGTTGTCCTATCGCCTAACCCAAAGCTTTGTCTTCCTTGATTTGTATGACTGCTTGATTCTATTCACAACTCTATCTGATTAAGAATTAAAATAGCGTTCAAAGAGCCTCCGAAAAAAATACTTGTGAAGGCTTTGTGGCGATGCAAAGCTGTCAACTTTATAGCACCTTACCGCACATGTGAAGAAATATATATCATGAAGTATCCATGTACATTTTTAATCCAGTGGTGTCCAAAGTATTTGTACCTCAGGGGCAACATGGAGCATAATTTGAGGTCAAGTGGGCCAAACCAGTCAAATCAAAGCCTAATAACTGTAAATCACAATCTGTTTCCCCTTTGTCTATCCACATACAATTGCAAAGCAACCCCCGGTACATTATGAAACATTTTATATTTAATGAAGTATCCATTTAACGAAATATGAGGGACAACTTCCGTTTTTTTCATGAAAAATGTGCAATTTGCTTCAGTTCAACATCTACATCCATCGGTCTTTGTATTAACTGATCACAGTGATCTTGTACAGTATAACGGCACAATAATGGCCAGATTGAACCCACGATACTCATTGACGGCAAATTGAGGAGTCGCGTGCATTGGATTTTATTGACTGCTTAATGCAGTTGTGATCAGAGTTTTGGATCCACCAGATGAAACATTAATGTTCTGGAAATGTTCAGCGTTTAGTGTCTAATGTGTTTCTGCATTTCTGCACAGAATGATTGCCCAAAATGCATTGTAGCCAGTAACAGAACAGTCATTCCTAATGTATTCATTTATTGTTCTCAAATCAAGTTTTGTCGGTGAATGGCAGGTGCATATTGAGTGGGCAACAAATGTAGTTCAAACTTAATGATAATAAGTCAAGTGTCAGTTTTCAGCCCTCATTTGGGTCAAAATTTGTTACGGTAAAAATAAAAACATATTTGATGCCGCATGGACGTTATGTTGGTGACCTTATGTCAGAACTTTGGTTTGGCTGTCTGGTGCCAGCACTGGTATCTTCTCCGTGTGAAGATACTAACAGACACCATTAGGCACGGGTGCGCAAACCTTGCAGAATATTTATAGACACAAACACATTCACACAAAATGACAGTTTAAAAAAATGTAGTTAGAAAATATAGCTATATTTTTGGGAGGTGTACTCTCATAGTACTCTGTTACACTCAAATAACATAATTACTAGTTTTCGTCAGTATAGGAAGTAGAATGAATGAATTAAAACCTTTACATTTTTTTTTAATGAAAGGTCGAAGGAGCAATCCAAATGTAAATATTTTAAGCATTATTTACATATATGAATGCTAATGTGTAGTTATAAGGTTATAAATCAGACATGGGTTATTTTTCTTTTTTTTTTTTTTTAGTATATCAGATGAGTTAAATCTTGCATGATCTTAATAGTCCCAAAATGTTGCACAATACATAAACAGCCAATTGGCACTGAGTATGGTTGCCGCAGTCTTGTTTCCTTTTTGGCACTCCAAGATGCTTTTCACATGCTGGTGTCAAAAATCACATCCATGTTCCATGTCAGCGGTATGTCTTCTAGTTGACATTTTCAGCTGCTCTCTCCTCAGTTGTAATCATGCGCTGTTTCATAGGGAATTCTACACTCCCGTTATATTAGTACTATTCATTGCAGCCTAATTGATGCAACATGTTTCAAGCATTGCTAAAACGCATTGGTGTTTTGTCTTGCTTTTAGTATCCCTGATATAAGAATTTATAGATACATGTTAAAATGCATTGAAAACAAACAAAAATAAATAAGACGTCTAGTAGAGTAACAGTGTGTTGTTATTCAGTCGTACTGCCCTGGATTAAATGAAACCAAAAGAGCAACATTGACTTTGTGTTCATTTTGAGTATGATTACGAATGTTCACAACATTAGGAATAAATGTGATTTCTTTTTCTTTTCTTTTCCCCTGTTTATTTGCAAAAATCTTGATTTGAAAATGTGCGGGGTGGTGCTGCATGGCAGGTAATCTTCAGGACCTTGTTAGTATTGAAAATGTTTTAGCACTGGCCTTTAATGGAGAAAGAGCTTCCTTTGGAATGCTCTCAATTCAGATATTATGAAAAATGAACTCAAGGTTAGAATTCAGCTGTGATACCTGAAGATACCCTGAAGGCAAAATCAGTTCCTCTTTTATAATATTGTCATGAAATATTCCCTGTGTTTTTTGGTCCCATTCACCTCTCACATTTTGTTTGTGTTTACAGCCATTGGAGCTGCTTTGGCACTCCCTGGATGAGTGGCTCGTACTGATCTCCACCGAACTAGACAGAAACAGGAATCCCTCATCCAGCTCTTCCAACAGTGAGATAGCCTCCCTGCTTCTAAAGCAGCGGGAAGTCGATCACTCTAGCACCACACCAAAGCTCCCCACCTCCCTGGACCCTCAGATTGTCATGGAAACAGAAGTGTATGCTGATGGGGAAGACGTTATCTCCATGACCGCCAATCGGCTCAGTGCTGTGATCCAGGCCTTCTACATGTGCTGCTCTTGCCAGATGCCACAAGGGTTTGTCTACTGCAATGACTACCAATCGACAGAGAAGGCATGGCTTTTACTGTAGGGGACTTGTAGTGGTACAGAATTACGCAAGGTATAGGTGAAAGCTCCAGTCTAACGTAGAGGACACACTTTGGTCCACAGCATAACAACAAACACCTGCAATACTCATCAACCACTATAAATTAAACACTGTTTGCAAAATGTTTTCATCAGATACGGAACTGGATGTACTGAGCGCACCCAAGATTGCCTCTGCCAAACCAGCAGTATTGCCGTGCTCTTCATTTTGCAGATTACGTAATGGGGTGTATGCAAATTGATTCATTAAACATATGTGATGTGATCATCAAACCGGAATTTCGCCTTCAAATACGACATCTGAAAGGCACAGGCTCCCACCGGCATGCAACAGCGCTGCCAGCGTACCACAGGCAAAATGAGAGGCAGTGTGGAGAACCATTTCACATACACAAACATATTTATTGAGCAATGCTGTTTTGGAGCTATGACTCATCAAACGGCTGACTTGTAGCCAGTCACAAAAAGACGCCCTGTTATATCACCTGAAGAAACTCTTCCCAACTGAATTTCCTTGCATCCGGGCCATCCGATTTCAGTGCACCGTGACGACGTGCTGGCCACTCCCACAGCAGTTTTTCGGCTGTGGAGTCCCAAGTTTTAAGTGCAATGGTAACTCCTAGTTTGGCAGACACATCCAATGCACAAGTAATCGAGTGAAATCAAACAAAGCAAGGGGATTTTATGTGGAGGCATGGTTTCCTCAAAATGATCGACGTGACTTAGTTTGTCTTTCACTAACACTTCCAATTCCAACACTTCAAACTTCGTTTTGCTTTTTCAGGGCTCCCGCAAATGTTCACTGGTGAAAACAATCATTTAAATCCAGCAGTGGACACCACTTTTTCACCTCTTGCCAACAGTGCGCGATGTTTAGGCGAGCAGAGGTTTTGCTCGGTCTGACAGCTCAACATTGCTCAAAAAACAAAAGTGACCTGAAGGCATTTTCCGTATGGGACAAGACCGGAACCAAAGAAAGCCTACTGAACGTATCATGAGCAAGCACTTTTGAAACAAAAGCAAGGACATGGAATCCTGAACAGAACCCGAACAAAAGATTGTAGGGCGTCCATCTGCCACAAAGGTTGAGATGAGAGTGAGAAATGAGAGAGGATGTAGAGGAAACACAGACGGTTTGGCAAGTGCGAAAATAAATGATCAATAGTTGTCAGTGATGATATGTTAATACAATGCAAATTGTGCATGCACAGAAGAATACAGATAAAAGAACTGTGACTGACAAACACAACGCATGGGGCGGTTTTGAAGCGTATTAAGACCACAGTGCAGGTGTTTCTTTTGTTGTAAATGAGTCCATTCAGCAACAATGAATCTCTGAACTGGAGTCTTAACTAATGTCTGCAGAATGATTTCATCCCATTTCCAAATGCTAATGAAGAGTAGCGTTTCTGTTATTTTTATTGGAAGGAGCTAACCTCCAACAGTTACTGAATATTCACTGCTGTCCCACAGGGGATGGTGAACTTGTGATGTCAAGACTGGACAGTTTTCACAATATAAGGAGTTAGTGAAGTGTTGTTGTGGTCTTTAAAATTAAATGTTAAGCAGTAGGCCTCTTAGGGGAGTGTAACAATTATATGATGTACAGTTTGAAGATTGTATTTGGTAAACTACCAGTGATACTCTTTCTACTATACAACTATTGCTATTATGAGGGGGGCACAACTGCATCTTTGAATACTCTCAGTACTTGGAATATTTTTTTCCCTCCCCTTGCCCTCTGTTTGAGTTGTCTTATCTATGTCCTTGTTTACCTCCACACATTATGACATTAAACTCCCCCCAAGTCTGTAATTACGCTCCATTAGATCATTAAGTATACTTAATTAACAGCCGATGGAATTCCAGTATTGACATGCCTGCCGGAATAAGATGCTTGTCTTCCTGTCTTTGATGTGTTTTTCACCCTGCTCTTGATTAGGAGTCTGGTCTAGTTTTGTCTGCAATGGCAATGCATCATATTCAGTGTAGACATTTGGCTGTTTCAGATGAGTAATACATCTCTAATTGGAAAGCAGAGGCTGCCACAGAATTGTTGCTGCTGTCCATTTCGCTCCCCTTTTTCACTCATCATTTGTTCTCTTTCCTCACCCAGAATGACATCCCCCCACTTTATTGAGTTTGTCTGCAAGCATGATGAGGTGCTGAAATGTTTTGTAAACAGGTGAGTCAATGTCGACCAAGTCATACATCAGACTCTTTATTGTTGATTTAAGGACCAAAAAAATAATGTCTATCATTTTACTTCAGCTTTTGTCCTTTTGCCCATTATTCACATCTTATTTCTGTCTTTGCTCATGTGTGCTTCCACTTCATAGAAATCCAAAGATAATATTTAACCACTTCCACTTCCTGCTGGAATGTCCAGAGCTGATGTCACGGTTCATGCATATCATTAAGGGCCAGGTAAGAAAGACACAATAAACAGACATCTTGACTTAGTCAATTTAATATAGGTTGAAAATGATTTGCAAATCATTGTATTTTATTTTTATTTATATTTAACACAACAATATCTCAACTTTATTGGAATTGGGGTTTGTACAATCAGCCTGTGTATCATTTAAGTATTCATACTATTCAAAAAAAATTGCTGGTAAGCAATTCGATTTTTCAAATGTAAAACAGGTACCGTATTTTCCGCACTATAAGGTGCATTCCATTTTCTCAAAAGCCGACAGTCGCCTTATAATCCGATGCGCTTCATATGTGGATCAATATTGTGATTTCTTGAACATAGTATTTTAAATGTTCTGTAAAGCCCTTACAGCTGCAGCGGTTGTGGAATCTCTCTATAAAGTTTTATTGTATCGTATTGCCTTTACCGTAGCTCCATCTAGTGGATGCATAACGCAACAGCAGCCACTACTATAGCTTCTATTCTATGTGCCTTATAATGCGGTGTGCCGTACATATGAAAACAGTTTTAAAATAGGCCATTCATTGAAGGTGCACCTTATACTCCGAAGTGCCTTATAGTGTGGAAAATACGGTACATTGGCTCAACAAAGTATCCATCCATCCATCCATCCATCTATTTTCTGATCCACTCTATCCTCACAAGGATCGCAGGGCATGCTGGAACCTATCCCAGCTGTCTTTGGGCAGTAGGCGGGGGACACCCTAAACCGGTTGCAAGGCAGTCGCAGGGCGCACAGTGACAAACAACCATCCGCGCTCACACTCACACCTAGGGCCAATTTTTTTGGGAGTGTTCAATTAGCCTGTCATGCATGTTTTTGGAATGTGGGAGGAAACCGGAGTACCCGGAGAAAACCCACGGGGAGAACATGCAAACTCCACAGAGGAAGGCCAGAGCTGATATCGAACCCGGTACCTCTGCACTGTGAGGTCGACGCGCTAATCACTGGACTACCGGGCCGCACTCAACTAAGCAATACTTTCCAAATAAAAGTCAAAGTTATGTAATAAGTATCTATGCACCAGAGATCTTGCCTTGGAGACACTTTGTACACTTGATGCCAGTCGCCATGGTTCTCTTTCAACTCCTGGCGGGCATAGCGTATATTGGCGTACCCATGTAGTGCACAAGCAAGGACCGTAGGCAATAGCTGTTAGCTGAGCGCATCGACTAGGACTAGGTCTTTGGAGACACTGATTTAAAGTGTATAGTAGAGAAATATTGTATTCAAGGACGAAGAAAATAAGAACACTCTTTGAATTTAAATATAGTAGTTTCGAGTTGACATTTATTACACGATTTTAAGTAAATGTCTGATAGGAGCTTTGTAAAAAAAATAGTAAATGTAGAAAAATGTGATTTATTGTTCCCAATTATGGAAGCTATTGCGATTAATCGCGAACTCAAGGGGGCTACAAAGGGCAAAGAAAATCCTGACTGATCCATCCCACCCTGGCAGGTGCTTCTTCAACCTCCTGCCCTTGGGCAGGAAATATAGAGTTATGAGAAGACACAGAAACACTTTCTATCCCTGGGCAGTCAGGCTGCTGAATCTCAATTCCTCAAATCGTGTGCATGTGAATGTGTAGGCCTGGGGGAGGAGTGCAATTTTACTATATACCTCATGATATCTGTATTTCAATGAGTCCGAAATAGTCCACATACTGTCATGTTAATGCCTGATTGATATCATTTTGTAAGACAACTTTGACTGTACCTTAATTATTGCCGAATATTTTATTAATTTTTAAATGTGTGCATATGATTGCGTGTAAGTCCAGGGGAGTGCAATGTATTTATATACTTTTTATACTTTTATATTTTTAGATTTCACGACACTTTGGGGGTGGAGGCTCCTGCAAAATTTCGTTGTAACAAGTGTGCAATGACAATAAAGTATTCATTCATTCATTCATTCATTCATTCATTCATTCATTCATTCATTCATTCATTCATTCATTCATTCATTCATAATCTGTTTAAAAAATGCAATCGCTTGATGTAATTACATTTATAACATATATACCTGTATAAGAACTGTGATGCTGTTTTAAACGAGCATTTGATATTGATATCCATGTTAATAACACTATCCTCAAGTTCTATATATGTGGCTGTTGAAATTAAAAAAAAAAGTTATTTACTTGCTTGTCAGTATTCATATTTGAGCTGCAGTGTTGAGTCCTATGGATTATGAGTCACCTGGGAACAGGCCTCTGTTTTAATTACTGACTTTAACCTGATAATTTGATTTCACCTGATTCCTCTTTCGGTACGCCTCACAGCCCAAGAGGAAAAGCCACTCTTGCTGCAATGCTTTCCCCTCGCTCTACCTCTCCCACTTAGAGAACAAAGGCACACATTATGCAAATAATGCTCAGCTTCAACACTGCATTACGGAGGAGTATTTCCCCAATGAAGTCCTTTTAGGCTTTTGGTTGAAACTAAAAGTTCAGAGTCTTAGATATGAAAACAATTCGAAGTGGAAATACATTTAACAGGTAAAGTTGCTCTGTGATTTGTTGTGTTTTTATGTTTTTTTTCCCTTTACTGCAGCCATTCAAGGATCGCTGTGAGTGGTTCTACGAGCATCTTCTGGCCGGACAGCCAGACTCGGACATGGTTCATCGTCCGGTCAATGAGAGTGATATCCTTCTCATCCATCGAGGTGCACAGCCCAGACATTTTTATGGAAGAAACATCCCAACAAAATGAAAATGTGTTGCTTTTGGACTTATCTGTTCCGGCCACAACATTAAGAAAACATTAACAAATTCAAGAGTTTTAAAAATTATGCCCATATGAAGATAAAGCTCAGTTTTGGTTGATTCTTTGATTCTTGTGGTCGAAATTTGGTGAAGAACTGCTCTGCATCACACTGATATGTTTCTTTCATCATTTTCACCCTCGAAGAGAGGCAAATTGCTAGAAATGTTATGAAAGTAGAATTTGTGTTTATGTTCTCGTTAGGCTTCGGGTAATTGTCTGACGTGTGTATTTCCCCTATTTTTCCATTTCTTGTCAAATCCTGCATACAGACTCAATATTTGAGCAGCTGTGAGATGGTTTCAAAGTCTACCAACGAGAAACTGAAACAAGGGATTGCTGTCCGATTTCACGGCGAGGAGGGGATGGTGGGTTTTTAGATGGTGGCATTCATATTTTTTGTTTTTGTTTGAGCAAGAAAAAAAAAGATTGATCGATTAATCATCACTGATGCTGCATGGCGAGAGATCTGTCTTGTCTATTTTGTCTTTTTACAGGGTCAGGGTGTTGTTCGAGAATGGTTTGACATCCTGTCCAATGAGATCATCAATCCAGACTACGCTCTCTTCACTCAGTCAGCTGATGGTACACCGTGTTCCGAATCACAATGCACACAATGAGACCGTTTTTGGGCTAAATGACGGAGTAATGTTTGTGCTTGTTTTGTTACAGGTACCACTTTCCAGCCCAACAGTAACTCGTCAGTAAACCCAGACCACCTGAACTACTTCCGATTTGCTGGCCAGATCTTGGGTTTGGCTCTGTATCACAGGCAGCTGGTTAATATCTATTTCACCCGTTCCTTCTACAAACACATCCTGGGTAAAACAATTTCTACAGTATGAACATAAACATATCTGTAGTCCCTCAGACTTTTAGGATTGCAGGGTCTCTCCGCATTGGTTTGCTTCTTTCAAATGAACCACAAAGTTTAATCTGTTGTGGAGTGTGTTTGTGTGTATGTGTCGGGGTTGGGGGTGGAAGGGGGGATCTTAATCCCTGTACGGTTCAAATCGCCTCGTGTGAGTACAACCTTAGGCTATCTCCAGATGAAACCAGATGCTATCATTAGACTTCACCTCCCTGTTGATGTCCCGCACTCCCGAGGCAGTTGACATTGTCAGGGAATGCCTGTGACTACAAGCTACTGGACAGAACCGCATTCCTTCCAGTCCAGCTCATACCAATAAAACAGAATGCTACACCATTTTTGCAGGGGTTGCAGTCTTACAAATGTCTAGCTTCGCTCAAGACTGCTTATGTGACTTATATTTTGGGGCATGTGTGCATTTGGCTGTCTCAGGAATCCCAGTGAACTACCAGGATGTATCTTCCATTGATCCCGAGTATGCAAAGAACCTGCAGTGGATCTTGGACAATGACATCAGTGATCTGGGTCTGGAGCTCACCTTTTCTGTGGAAACAGACGTGTTCGGTGCCATGGAGGAAGTTCCACTCAAACCAGGAGGCATAAGCATTGTTGTGACTCAGGACAATAAGGTACAGTGATGAACCACATACACAAATAATAGTTAACCAATCTGCACACCAAAAGTAAAATATTCTTCATCAGACAAGGAATTTGTATTTTGGCAGTTACCTATATTGTTATTCGTTTTCACCAGGCTGGACTCTATGGGCAAGTGGCAGGACAGTTGTTAATTAATATAACCGATATTTGTGTTTGTTTGTTTTTAGCCCACCTCCAAATAAATTACATAAAAATGCTAAATGAGAGAAACCGTTGATTTTTGTTTTTTGTTTAAGCTTTGAGGAGGAAAAGGGAATTCAGCCATTCATAATTTATGCAGTTGGGTATAACTCTAATTATATGATGTATGTGAGGTATTGTGTTTGTTTTCGGTGATTGGGTTCTCATAAAGGATTTAAGATAAGAATTCAAGATTTGTACAATTTAGTCTTCTATCAAATAATCACATGCAAATGTTTTGAAGGAGGTCTTTTGTCAATGTTGGTGTTCTTTGTTATAGTTCATGAACACTTGAATACATCAATTTTTATAATAAAATCGGGCTATAAGAATGAAACTTGGAGGTGATGATCAAAGACTATGTGAAGTTCCAATGGGAGTTGGGGTAATGGGCAGTACCTTTTTCTTTCTCTTGATGGCACTGTACTATAAAGTATGTTCTGTGGAAAGTACGGGGTAACAATGAGCCTTGTGTCTTTCACCTGTCTATGTACATTTCCCAAAGACTTTAATCTTTGTATGTGCGTGTCTATCTGTATGTGCGTGCATGCCAGGCTGAGTATGTCCAGCTGGTGACTGAGCTGAGAATGACACGGGCCATCCAGCCTCAGATAAACGCCTTCTTGCAAGGATTCCACACTTTCATCCCGCCCTCGCTAATTCAGCTTTTTGATGAATACGAATTGGTAAGTGGTTGTCCTTGCCTCTTTTTTCTATTCTGCTCATCTGTTACAGTTGACATTCTGCTTGTTCGAACCCCTTTGCTTTGCTGGCTTGTTCCACCTGCCTCTGATGTAGGGACTGATTAGCCATGCCTAGCAGGAGACTGAGGTCACCTTGAAGCCCCTCCTCCTTATTTAGCTCTATCAGATGTTTGTGTGTCGGCAGATTTAGTGTTCCCACTCGCAGATGGATCAATTGTATTATTCCACCCTGCGTTTGTTAGACACACCTCGGTCACGCTGTCATTTCTCCTCTTCAAAGTATTGACTGTAAAACCTGTTTTATATTTCCACAGCACAAAATTATTCATGACTACCCTGAATGCTACTGACGTACGTCAGTTTGAAACATAACGCAAGGTCTTATTCTGCATTTGATGAATTCCGATTGCAAACGACAAAATGCAATGTGTTGATGTATATCCATTCCCAAATATTTTTGTCGTAGGGTCACAACCATGAACACACACAGAGACTGCAGTTTATTTGTTGTAACTTCTTCATTTCACGCACCTACCAATCTACAAGCTGCTTAACATATATATGTTAAATCTTGGTGAAATTTGAATATTTTGTGGACAATTACAAGCCGTTTGGGTCACGTATGCCAGATGGTGCGAGAGGGATTATTGGTCAAGAGAGAGCATAATATCATGTGATGGATTTTTATTTGCTAAATGGTAAATGGGTTGTGGGCGGCCTGGTAGTCCAGTGGTTAGCACGTCGGCTTCACAGTGCAGAGGTACCGGATTTTATTCCAGCTCCGGCCTCCCTGTGTGGAGTTGCATGTTCTCCCGGGCCTCGTAGGTTTTCTCCGGGTGCTCGGTTTCCTCCCACACTCCAAAAACATGCATGGCAGGCTGATTGAGCACTCTAAATTGTCCCTAGGTGTGAGTGTGTGCGTGGATGGTTGTTCGTCTCTGTGTGCCCTGCGATTGGCTGGCAACCAATTCAGGGTGTCCCCCGCCTACTGCCTGGAGACAGCTGGGATAGGCTCCAGCACCCCACGCGACACTAGTGAGGATCAAGCGGATCGGAAGATGAATGAATGAATAAATGGGCTGTCACTTGCCGGCGCTTTTCTACCTCGGCTACTCAAAGGGCTTCACACTGTTACCTCATACACCTACTGACAACAAAGCATCAGGAGCAACTGGGAGTTCAGTATCTTGCTCAATGACACTTTGACATGGTCGCAATGGCTAGGGATTAACCCACCAACCTCTGGGTTGAGAAACGACCACTCTACCGCTGAGCCCTGCCACCCCCGATTCGCCAAACACTGCAATTGGCTGCCAACCATTTCAGGGTGTAGCCACACACTGCTCAAAGCCAGCTGGGATAGGCTTTAGCACGCCTGCGACCCTCATTAGGATTGGTGGTTAAGGTGTGGATGGATGGATGGATGGATGGAAGGATGGATGGATGGATGGATGGATGGATGGATGGATGGATGCTCCAAATATACTACCTGATGCCTGGAGTCAGCTGCTTCCTGGCTGATCTGAGAGCAGTTTCTCCATTTGACCAAAATGCGGTAACCCTGGCTTTCAGAAGAGATTTTACCTCTGCGTTCATTCAGGGTTTCTGATTGGACTGATGTCAGTCATGGTGTTTGTCACAAAAAGCTAAGAACATGTGAAGTATATTCATCCACCTCTCCTTCTCTCAGAGCAGATTCTCTGAATATGTCCCGCTCTGTGCATATGAAGCTGTCCTGCAGCATGGGCATAGCATCACAGTGACGGGCCTCTGCTTTGGCCTGCGGTTCTTGTGTGCTTTTCGAATATTAATAATCTTAATATTGTTTTGTGTTGCTGCTGTTTGCGGCTTTCTGCCGCATAGCTTCGCCTTATTGTTGCTTGTGTGAACAGCACAGTCGGATCAGATGTACAGCTTATTTTTGATGATTCACATACCTCTGATAGGGAATGCTGAATTGCTCCATAAATACATAGATGGCTGTGACATATTACTGGCGATGATACATTCCGTACAAGCAACTAATCACCGTGTAAAATAAATTTCCCTCACTGCATGTTGTACTTGTGTGAAGGAGCTTCTCCTGTCAGGGATGCCAGAGATTGATGTGCAGGACTGGTGCAGGAACACTGAGTACACCAGCGGCTACGACCCTCAGGAGCCAGTCATCCAGGTGAGCTCTTTATTTACTACTGCGTCTTGGACTGATTTGTTTTGATGAAACAATCCTTTACTTCATCATGACACCTACTTCTCTAGCCATATGCCCGCTGCCTGCCCACTTTCAAGCGAAATATATGGTCTATACAGTTAGACATACCGTATTTTCCACACTAAAAAGCGCACTGGATTATGAGGTGCACCTTCAATGAGTGGCCTATTTTGGATTTTTTTTCTTACATTGGGTGCACCGCATTACAAGACGCAATCTACAATGCATCCACTAGACTCAAAGAAATGCCAACAGAACGATCAGTTGTCAGTAAAACTTACTTAATAAAGCAGCGACATAGTTGACTAAACAACAGCACGTTCTAACATTGACTCGTTAAGGTTGAACTCTCTTGCCGCTGCTCTATTTCCGTTTTCAACTGCGTAACCAATCACGCTAAGTTTGAACTCTGCGTTGTAAGCATGTCTCTAGCAAGGAGCCATATTGGGTCGAAATATTACTGTAATGACCATACACAAGGCGCATCGGCATTTCAGGCACGCTGTGAGCTTTGAAGAAAATGGAAGTGTTTTAGGTGCGCCTTTTAGTGCGGAAAGTATGGTATTTTGTGTTTTCATCAACATTGAACCATATTTACAATTTCATCTGCATAGATGAAACAGTGCGATTGGGATTTTGCAAGCGGCACTCAAAGCTCGCCACCTGCACTCATTTATTCTGAATGGAGAGCTCAGTGTCATTCATTTGGCCGCCTCTTCGTGTCAGTGGCTCGTCGTCCTCACTGTCTGGCGTCCGAAGCCCTCTAGCGGTCGCCTAAAGCCGTCTTCCGCGAGGCTGAAGGTATGACTGTTAAGCCAAGGGCGGCAAGGCAGGGTGTCAAACTCAAGTCCTGGAGGGCGCTGTCTACATGTTTTCCAAATCTCCCTGTTGCAACACACCTGATTCAAATGAACAGGTTCAATGTCAGGCTTGCGCAGAGCTTGCAGATGATCTGATTATTTGAATCAGGTGTGTTGCAACAGGAAAACTTGGAAAACATGCAGGACAGCGGCCCTCCAGGACCTGTGTTTGACACCCCTGCCTTAGAACCATCTTCAAGATGGTTTTGAAAACTGGCTCCTTTGCAACCGCTTGGCCCCGAAAAAGTCTAAAAAACAGAACATGCGAGACCTTGTTGATGTGGAGCGGGGCTAATGTGAAAGCTCCTTATGCAAACTCCAACATAGAAGTCTTTTTCTTTGTTAATTCATGTGCATTGTCCTGAAAGAAAATCAACAACTACAACAACATTGTGCCCAAAGGACAAGACCAGAGTAGCCAACAGGTCTGTTCGAAAAATAGCGTACCAGTGAAGGGACTTACTATGTCTTACTAAATTGAATTAAAACAGAAGAACAATGTTAACATTTATTTATTTAAACTTAACATGTTACATGTTTCTTAATGTACCATTTTTTTTTGTATTTGTTGAAAAAAGGACATTTTAGGCACTGTCTTTTTAATACAGTGATAAGGTGATAGTTTTGGTCACGGTTATGATATTGTCAGAAGTTAATATCGGCCCATGCCTAGTCAGTATATGTTGGATCCTTTACCTGTGTGTGTGTGTGTGTGTCACATTGCTGTTGTCAAAATCAACACACGGCTTTTAGCCATAAGCACAAAATTCCAAGTTTCCGCTAACGAGTACGGCAGCAAAACCAGTGAATGAAATAAAACTTTTTATCATAGCTCAGGGCTTTTTCAACAATACAGTATGAGGAACTGTTTGAATGTATGAAGTGTGGAGGATTGTTGGGGAAAACGTGAACACATTTGACTTTAATTTGCTTGTTAGCATTCAGCTAACGAAACTGTCTATTGTCATACACAGTGGTTTTGGAAAGTTGTGCAGCAACTAACACAGGAGGAACGAGTTCTCATGCTTCAGTTTGTCACTGGAAGGTTTGTCTGCGCCATTGACGCTTGTCTGTTCAGAAAATTGCTTTAGATTCTGTTTTAGGAATGTCCTTGACCCACTTTCATCCTTCACTATCAGTTCCAGAGTTCCTCATGGTGGCTTTGCCTATTTGATGGGAGGCAGCGGCTTACAGAAGTTCACTATTGCTGCAGTGCCATACACCTCGAACCTCCTGCCTACCTCCAGTACTTGGTAACCGCCTTGCACTTCTTTACAGCCCGGTCCATCTTTGTGTTTAACAATGTGTGGATCTGTGTTAGGAGGGTTATATTCCTACAATGACTGCGGCCTATTTACCAATTGTTCAAGTCCCCTTTGAAATAAATGCCTTTCAAGATAATCCCAAGTATCAGTCAAGGTGTGAACATTTTTTACCGTAATTTCCGGATTGCAAAGCGGACCTGCGAGAACAGCTACATTTAGCCATAAAAACAAATATGTACAATTCTACATATATTGACCACAGATCTCCACAATATAATGTGAGATATTTGCAAAGAAACATGTCATGGAGATGTATTTAAAAAAAAAAAAAAAAAAAATTAAATCCCCATTCACACTGGTTTACTTTTTTTTTTTGCCTCCAAACAAGCAGAACACTCCTAGTTCGTAGATGCCTTCCAGAAAAGTCACTGATCGCGCAGCTGACCTGAGCATGCTTTGTCTTGACATAAATGCGGAGTGACGTCGTCATTTACACACTTGAATTAATTTGGACCAAAGATTAAAAGTCAGGTAGTTGTTTTGTTAATTTATTACAAATGACTCGTGAATTTAGAGTTAGTTGTTTCGGTTTTATTTTGGACACAAATGCTCTATTACAGGATGACCAAATTCTGCCTTTTGTCGAAAATAAAAAAAACTTTCTTTAAAAGTATCTGTCATTGATTTAATAGAAACTCTATTCATCAAAAATAGAAGTGATATCGTTTACTTATTCTTTCGGTATCATTGAGTACTCAAATTCATCAAAAAAAAAAGATTGAACATGCCTAGTAAACACGGTTATGCTCTGTAAATTATGATAACGTGATTTATTGGATTATGTTTGGTACTCTGTCAAATGTTATATTGATTTAATCATGAAATTATTCCAGTTATATGTCCCTTCATAGTCTACAAATGCAAGGTTTACCCTGTAGACAAATAAAAATTTTTACAAATCCATTGAATCAAGTGGACCAACTAATCTCTTTTGGGGCATCATGTAAAGATAGGGAAAGAGCCATTTGATGCTGATATCATTTTCAGCATCTTTCTTCAATTGACACGTGCAGTTATTTGATTCCAAATAGATTAGAAATGCATGTTGTATTCAATAAACATCCGTCTACATCAGGGTGCCAAACTAATCGATCGTGATCGACCGGTAGCCGGACCGGCCCAAGTTGATCGCAAGGAGTGTCGGAAATGGGAAAAAAGATTTGTGTGACTGCGTGCATGTTATCCATCCATCCATTTTCGACCGCTTATCCAGGGTTGGGTCGCCGGGGCAAGAGCTTTGGCAGGGAAGCCCAGACTTCCCCTTTGCCCCCACAATCTGACCCCAGATAAGCAGCAGATGGAGGATTTTATTTTTAAATATCCATTGTAAAATATGGACACATGGACAGACTGGGGTTTTTTTTTGGACAGATATGAGACACCAGCAGTTCTCCAGTTGCACATATGCTGCTATCATCTGAGTTTTACCGTTCTGACTGTGTTTCCTTGACATGTCTCCCATTTCCAGTATCAACATGCTGAAACTGCCCGAATACCCCAGCCAGGAGATCCTGAGAGATCGCCTCCTGGTAGCGTTGCATTGTGGGAGCTACGGGTATACTATGGCATAAACATCAGTTGTGCTGCTTGAAGAGTCTGCAAAGTCATGAACTCTTTCCCCCCCAGACAATGTCTTTGTATTCACTCGCTATTTTTGCTGGGCAAAAAAAAAAAAAAAAAAAATCCAAATTTGTTGAGAAACAAAAGTTAAGAGTCGCACATCAGATTGACGAGAGGAGAGCTGAGTTGCCTCTGGAATCCCTCCATCCTCACTCCTGCCTGCCTGTCAACCCCTTTGGATCACGCCTTCTTGTCTGTTTTTGCTGTTTTTTTACACATTAGACAATGATCCAAATGTTTTATGATAGAGTTATAATATAATGATACTGCATATGTACTGTACATATTGAGAATACATGGTAAAAATAGAGTTTCGATA
This sequence comes from Hippocampus mohnikei, assembly GCA_026261675.1. Classification (NCBI taxonomy): domain Eukaryota; kingdom Metazoa; phylum Chordata; class Actinopteri; order Syngnathiformes; family Syngnathidae; genus Hippocampus; species Hippocampus mohnikei. The sequence goes on along the minus strand of JAKGUB010000556.1, from coordinate 15,939,772 downwards.
TTTCAGTCATCTTTGTGTTTTAACTGAGATGCAATATTTTACTACTATAAGCGGCTCAAGCGGTAGAGGAAAAGGGAGTGTAAAATTAATCTCCACATAGTTCTGAACAGTTCCAGTCTAAATGCCCTGCATTCCGTGGTATTCTGCAAGTAAAGTTAACTTGTTTACATTACAATAGGATGCTATACAATGTTAGTCAAAATGATGTAATGCAAGAGTCAATTTAATAAGATCAAGCGCTGCAAGAAGACGCCTTTGGAGGAATGGGTCCTCAAAACCCAGCCTGGTTGGTCAGTGAGGAAATCTTCATAGCAGCGCCTCAGAGGAGGTGGTCCACCTCAGATCTTCTCCGGATCAGTCAATGCAGAATCTGTACGGCGACATCAAATCGGGTCATCGTCACCTTGTCCCAAATCAAAGCCTGGGGTTGCTGGAGAAAGAAAAGCAGCGGCACTCAAACAGGACAACATGTAGTTCAACCAAATTCAAATAATTATTAAGTTGAGTTTTAAACATTTCTAATGAGGTGGTGGCGTTCCAGTCCACTGGTGCCCAAATTGAAAACGCTCTGGAAATCTGCGGTCTTCTTTTTGGCTCTTTGGATCACCAAAAGATGAGCGTGGTGTGAAGAAAGGTTTTGGGACAGAACTTCCTGTAACCATAAAATCAACGAGATAGGAAGCTGCTAATATTTTATAGCAACGTAACAAAACCTTGAAATCGCATCTCAAGTGGACCGGGAGCCAATGCAGTCGGGCAGATTGGACAAACCACCATACAATTTGTGCTACAATCATGTCATTTGATCTAAGTATTCCTTATTGTTTGCTTTTTCAGAAAAGAGTGCTAGGCACGAAAAAAAAATCTATTTGGCAAGGATTTTTAGAGAAGGCCACCGGTGGGCCTATGCTGCGTGGTTTTATTCAAACAAAAGAATTGTGTATAAACCAGAAATTTGCCAGGAGGGTTCCTTTTGAGTCAAAAGTAATTAGCACATTTTACTGTTTCTATCAAAGCAACCAATAAAAACACAAGGAGCAGAAAAGAAACAAAGGCCTTTCAAATAAAAAAAGTCAACACTTAGTGTCTTACTCATTTGTTCTCGTCCACCTTGAAACCAGATAGACTTTTTATTAGTTTCATTAGCACTCCTGCTATTAATTTTGTCCTTATCTTGTCGAAAGCTGCTGAAGAAAGCAAGGATTGGAGCAAAGGAATAAAATGTGTTTGAATACGAGAGGTTGTTGCATTTTGCTGCGCTTTTTCGATCCACTCAGTGCTGTGGCGAGAAAAATTGTCTTTTTTTATCGCAAGTTTTCACCATAGCCACATACTGAAGCTCGCGGGAACATTAGTCAGAAGCCTCTTTCACCATCTGTTGGGAGTACGCCAGATATTGCCAGTCCGCCCAGTACAATGTGTGAGTTCCCATGTACTAAGCATATTCTAGCATGTTAGCATCGCTTCCATCATGAATATCAACAATGTTTGATATCACCTCCAACCTTTGTCACGAGTTAAAGGTGGCTGTAAAGTAACATAAATCATCTTGATTTTTTCAAGAAATTGTTAATGGGGATGTTGTTTCCGCAGCACCATTCTGTTTTGGCTGCAGTTTCAAAACAAGAAGTTGGATTGAAAATCTCAAAGTCTTATGAAGAATGTTTAGGAAATAATTGCTGCAGACAAAATGATTTATGCAGAACAAATGCAATCACAACATAGCCAGATCTCTTCTCAAGCCATGTGGGAAGAAGAAAATTTGGCTTTGCAGGCCTAAACAGTATGAAAATGCCCAAGATGAAGCTGGAAAAAGGTTGCTGCGAGATCAATAGGACATGTCAGCAGCCTACAGGCCTGTTAAGGCGCCCTCAGGGCCATCTCCAAAGACTGAAGTGTGAGAAGAGTGTGGGGGTGATTATGGCAGCCCTGCTTGCTCCACGAGGGGCAACATCACAGCCAATGTCAAACAGAACTGGAGAGATTTCAAACCCAGAAACATGATTATCGCTTTGAACTGCCGACCCCTCCAACAAGCTCCAATACTGATGTGTATTCATGACTGAGACAAGGCCAACACGGGATGGAATCCACACACACACGCACAAAACGCACTGTAGAGTAGTTAATCTACACTTTGATGGTTTTACTCTTTCATAATTCTCCAGGCAAGCAAAAAAAAAAAAGGGAATGCAAGGAGAATGACCCTGACCATGACCGTGACCTCTCCTTTGAGATCAAGTAGCCTAGAAAGAAGAGGAGGTGGAGCCATGCGTGAAGAACATAACCCGGGGCATTTGTTCTCCAAATCTATGCTCCCCTCGAAGCAGGGCAGCCACCAGGACACACACTGGATTGACACATAGACCTTTTTTTTCATCACGGACTTTGTATATTATGCTCTAGAATTGTTCATTTGAATATTTGCACAAGTAATGTTGCATAAACTACCCAAGGGGGTGCAACACACTGCGAGAAATAAGACAATGTACTATTATTTACATCCATCCGGTTTCAGATCCGCTTATCCTCACAAGGGTCGCGGGACGTGCCGGAACTTATGCCAGCCGTCTTCGGACAGCAGGCGGGGGACACCCTGAACCGGTTGCCAGCCAATCGCAGGGAAACTGATATTTCCCGAAACAAATGAAATCGTAAACAACAATGGACATAAAGTACACTTTATAATGTTCTGCCTGGTGGAATATATGTTTTTATTTATCATGCTATACATGTAGGTTTTGTTTCCTTATGGTTTAATGAAAACAGAACTGTTCAGCTCTCAAGTACACTTTAAAAACACTTTCCTGTATCAAGTGGAACCTCGGTGAAACCTCGAAGACACGTTGAAATGAATGGAAATGGAATTCATCCATTCCAGCCGCAGAGCCAAGCATATTTACCTTGTTTTTATTAGTGTTTGGTTCGAAATGAATACAGTACATTATTGAAATAATTGACAACATGTTATGATGAAGAAATGGGGATCTCTACGAGCAAACTAGAAACTTTGGATTTCCCAGCATCCGGGTCATTTCTGCACACCCCGAGCTGTTTTTCTTTTGTGCCCTCCCACGTTTGTAACGCGATGTTATGCGAGATGGCTCGAGACATCCAAATGCCACACATTGAGAATTAAAACAAAACACATGTTGGGGGAGTTAAAAGAATCGATTACTGCTCAAAGCATTAGTCTTATTTTTGAACAGCGCATCATTAAATGCAATATAGATTGGTGTACATCGTCAACCTCTATTTCTACTACTGTATGTCTCCAACTCTGTTTCCTACACAGACCACAAAGGTCACTTCCTCATGAAAATGTTTTTAATGTGTTGTTGCTTTTCCCTCAGCCAGACGGCTTGAGTTGACAGAACCGATTACACAGAAACCTTAGGATTTGAGAGGGGATTTGCAGTGGCACAGCAAACTGCGAGCACAAACAACTGCCTCCTAAACTGATAAAAGGAATTGTTTGTTTTGTTGAGCAAAACTCTGCTGTGTGGCTTTGGTATAATGATGGCCTCGACAAACTTGAAGAACCAAGAAAACAGCCCCGCTGTTGGGAAATGCCACAAATGAAGGTTCACACTCCCGCAGCTAGGTCACTGATGGTGTAGAGCTACATTCACCTGACTTCAGTGAAGGCAGCGTGGCTTCACTTCCCACTGAGTGACAGTGTGAATGTAAGTGGGAATGGTTGTCCGTCTCTTGCGACCAACTGGCGACCAGTTCAGTATGTAGTCTGACTTTCACCCAAAGTCAGCTGGGATAGGCTTCAGCAATCCTTGGCCCGAATCAGAATAAATGGTCTTGAGAGACTGGTTTGAGGAAGTCACATAATCCACAAGCACATCTTCAGCCTCATTGCTTTGAACTGCTTCAAGCAAAGACAAACAGTCTGTGCAATGACTATCTGCCCTCAACATAATTCAGTCTTTTGGCCGAATAGCAACAATGTGGATTTACGATTGTGTGTGTGCGCGTGTGTGTGTGTGCGTGAAATGAAGGCAGAAAGCGAATGCAATGATAGGGAATGAACAGCATGAAACGGCACTGGGTCTTTTGCGGAATGAAACATGGCATTTTGCAGGAGACCTACAGTGTGTGAGAGAGCACTGAGTCGAACAGATGTAATCTGCCTGTGCGGATGCAGACGTAATAACTCGACAAGAAGAAGCCGTAGAAGCGACTCTGTCAATGTCACAAATATGTGGTGCAAAGAGAAAAAGATGGATATAAAAACAAGCTGCATTAGTTGCTCAGGCAACGCAAGGCACATTTTTAGGAAGTAAATGACCATGGTGAATTGCAAATATTCCTCTCAAGTCACATATTTAGAGTGTTTTGTGTTTCTATACACAACATGGAGAAATCACGTTTAAAAATTGTTTCGGTCTGGTTACGTTTGGTTTTGGCTCCTCATGTGCCCTTTTTTCACCACCTGTTGTCGTTATCAGTGTCCCTTGCGTTTAACCAATCAGCTCCCTCAACCCTTTGGGTCCTGACCAGGTGTTCCTCGTTGTCTCGTCAATTTGCTTGTATTTATCTCCCTGAGTCCTGTCAGTCTTTGTTGCGTCATTGTGAGTATGTGAGCATACGTACTTTGCTCCTGTCATGTTTTGTTTCCTGTTATAGTTTGGTTTGATACTTGTGATTTCCAGGCATTTCTTTGAGTTCTTCGACTTAGTGTATTTTTTGTTAACTACATTTTGGTCAATCCACCCTGCATCCCTGCTTTTTGGGGTCCTCTAACTATCACCACGCAGAACGTGACAAATAGTCATCTGTTGTATCAAGGACATTCAATATACAATTGAATGTGTATACAGTAAAGTTTTTAGGTAAATTAAGGACACGTGATTTTTTTTTTTTTTTTTTTTTTTACTACTAGCTGTGTACGGTTGTTTGCAAATTGTGCCAACAAAGGGTTTGATAAACACCGAAGCATGACTTCACACCTACCTCAAAGGGGGAATTTGCAATTTTCAGACTGCTCGCAAAATTTCAGTTCCCTAACCATGAGACTCTGACCAAAGTCACGCTCCTCACCAACGTGCACAAGCACGCTTACCAACTTACAGATGTACAGTGGTCATTTATTACAGCAGGAACAACTTGATCAACTATGTAATGTCTTTTTCACCAGTAAGTATAAAAAAACAGATGTTATAATAATAACTTTGGAGCAGACTAACATGTGGTGTTATAGTTAGGGACTTAGTGGCTGTTACATTTGATTCGAAGTCGCTTCAGTGGCACCAACTAGATTCAACTAAAGCTCCAAATATCAACATGCCGCATTTTAGCAGACAAGCCTGGACGAGAGGCAGAACAAGTCCCCTGAGAGGGAGCATTGGTCAAGTGGTAAACGGGTCCGTCTCACAGTGCAGAAGGGCAAGGTTCGATTCCAGCTCTGGCTTTCCTGTGTGTTGTTTGTTCTCCCCATGCCAGCATGGGTTTTCTCCAGTACTCGGTTTCCTCCCACACTCCAAAAACATGAATGGCAGGCTGATTGAACACTCTAAATTGTCCCTAGGTGTGAGTGTGAGTGCGGATGGTTGTTCGTCTCTGTGTGCCCTGCGATTGGCTGGCAACCGGTTCAGGGTGTCCCTAGCCTACTGCCTGAAGACAGCTGGCATAGGCTTCAGCATGCCAGCGACCCTCATGAGGATAAACAGATTTAAAAGTGGATGGGTGGATGAAAGATCCAACCACCATGAGATCTTTTAGAAAGAGTTGAAAGACTGTGCATAGACCTCCGTATTATATTTATTTGTACTTACAGTAGGGGTTTCCGTGCCTTGACAGATGTATGTTAAATGAAATCCGGGCACCTTACTGACCCCGGAGAGAGCAAATGACAATTTTTCTTAGTAGGTAGTGTGGCACTACAGAGTTTTAAGACCTGGAAAAAAAGGGTGGTTATCCGAAGCTGTGTAGCGTGGAAAACAAGGAATCACTACCCTGATCCCAAATGACAGTACGGTGTATATTATGAACACAAAACACTACAAATTATGCACTTGAGGCACCACATTTAAAACGAAAACTCACGTGCGGATTCAAGATAAACAGATTTTTGAGAATTCCTGACATTTTTTGTGTCTCTTTTCTGGTTTGCCTGCAGGAAACCGTTAAGTGACCATGGTTGATGACAAGTACAATCCATCAAAAACGCCGGGTTCCCTCTCGTTGTCAGAGTCACTCTCATTGCCGTGTGGATCCACAGAAATTATGCCGGCTTTGCCAAAAGCTCGAACAACAGTGCAAGCAGACACGTTTGTCCAAGCAGCCACAATTCATTCGCAAATAGTGGCGTAACTAGCCCGGCGCTGCCTCCCACTCTTCGTAAAGCTGTGTTTGCCATCGATCATCCATTGTTCCCATGCCGCTCGCAACTTCACTTTGAACGCCCGGTTGATGCCGATGTCCAGCGGTTGGAGTTCTTTCGTCAAGCCTCCGGGAATGACGGCAAGTTCAGAGTTCATTTGCTTGACTTGGTTTTTCACCGCTGCTGTGAGATGGGCACGCATGGAGTCGCAAATCAAGAGTGACGGCGAGGCATGGAAAAAGCCATCCGGTCTCTTTACATACACCTCACTTAGCCACTCTCTCATCTTCTCTTCGTCCAGTTTCGTCAGTTTGAACTGAGCTTCGTAAGCGTGTCTCTTTGTTGTATTCATTTTCGGGGGTTCTTTGAAACCAAAACCGAAGTTGTTTTGCAATAACGCACAAACTCACACTATATACAGGTACTGGCACCTGCCTTTCGCATCCACTTACACGCCCACCATTCACTGATTGCTGCTTTACGTCATGGCTGTCCTCTCTCACGTCCTCATTTACGGCCACTTACACGCCCACCCTTCACTGATTGGCCGGCTGTTTCCCCGCACGCCTGGTCACACTCGCGGGCTACTTACACGCCTACCCTTCACTGATTGGCTGGCTGCATTCCCGCGTGCCTGTTCACGCCCACTTCCGCCTTTTCTCTATATAAACAGCGTGTCGGCTCTCAGTCAGGATTTGGAACTCGGCTCATACACTAGACGCTCCGCATTATAAGGCGTCCTGTGCACTTGGGAGAAAATGTAAGACTTTTAGTTGCGCCTTATGGTCGTGAAAATACGGTAGTTGCCACGGCAAACATCCTGAAAGTAGTGTACAGTCCATTATTTGTGAGCTGTTGCTATGGAGACTAGGTATTGTGTCAGAGAAAAAAGTATAATAGATGATTTACCAGTTTAGTCGCATTTTATTACATATCAAATATGTTTTGTATAGCATGTGTCTCTTGGGATTGTCTCTATGGGAATAACCCATCTGACATATTGAGTTGAATCTGTGTTTTATTGTCTGTTTATGTTGGCTACAAATATGCACTTTCATGCAGCAGCTTCAAATATGTAAATAGCTGGGTTGGAAGGGTTACTTTAAAAATGTATTCCAATACAGTTACTCGTTAGATACCTGTTAGAAAATGTGGTGTACTATGTAATCCAAGTACCATAATATTAAAATAATGTCACTTGATGACTTATATTTACTTTTGGATTACTCCAATACCATGAATGTAATAAAATGAAAAGATCAATACCATGTTTATTTTTATATATGTGTCTGGTCGTTTCTCTGTTATGGATGTTGAATGGAATGTGGCAATAAGCCTGAGCACCCACAATTCAAATCCAAAGCACAAAAACTGTGAGGCAGACATGCTCACCCAGAGGTGGCCAAATCCGGGGTCCACTATCTATCCTGCATGTTTTCCAAATGTTTCCTCCTCCAACACACCTGATTCAAATGACTGGGATTGTTATCAGGTTTCTGCAGATTTAGCTGATAACCTGATTACCTGAATCAGGTGTTTTGGGCGAGGGAAACATCGAAAACATGCAGGATAGTAGCCGTCGATGATCGCAGTTGCCCACTCCCGTTCTTACCGCTTGTGCACAATTCCGCAGAGATTAGACAGACAGATGGATAACCATTCCATGAGGTTATTACATTTTCTATCTTCCGAAACCTTCAAAACCTTGACACATGGCCAGTTTTTGTCATAATAAATGAAATGTTAAAAAAAAAAGTTATTTGTCAACTGTGAGCATGCGGAGCACTTTGAGACTATTCTGTGATTAACCCTTTCAGGGACGGCGGTTACTACAGTGGACAGCTAATCATGTTCTCGAGTTACAGGGTGCATAAACAGGTTAAGTGCTATATAAATAAATTTGACTTGACTTGATTTTTTTTTTTAAGTTTGTCATCGCTGCGGTTAGAGACTTTCGATTCCATTGGTCTTTCAAAATGGTTTTTGCTGATAACTTACGGCAACATCTAATGACTACTATCTTTGCTCTGCTGAAGCTTAAGTCTGCCGATAAGAAACCTTGTAGCTTAATGAATGTGAATAGTTTAACCTTTCATTGCAGCCTCTGAGAGAAATGATTGTGGCTTCATAACCCGGGTCATCAATAAAAACTCAGCTCACAAGCCATTTCAGAAAGGTTAATAATAAGAAGTAACCCGTTTTCATAGACTCCCTTGCCCATCTTATCCCTCCCGACATTCATTAATGCCCTTTGGCGTTGATGTATGTGTTTTCATTACAAATGTGCCTTTTTTTTTGAGTGTGCATATAAAGTGACCACTGTATTTAGAAATCAGATAGGAAGTGAATGTCTGTCAAATATCCACTCTGTTTAATGAGACTACAGGGGACAAACCAGGTTGATTGGCAGTCAGGGATGTCTCTCTTAGGTTTCACATTGATTGGCCTTCCTCACCTGTGTTTTTCTGCCTGTGATCCCATGACTCAATGAAGCTTTTTGAACAGACAGCCCCAGGATCTAAAATATTTTTGTAGATTTTCCGTTGCTTCTATAAACTGCACTAAGGTACTTGACGAGCATATCAAAATGCTTTCATTTACTTCTGACTGAGATGTGCGAGAATTGGGAGAGCGTCTGAGGAAAAAGTAAAATAGTCAACTCCCTGGCGAGATAGAATGGTCTGGCGTTTGCAGTCAAAAGCTTGATGTCGGATCAAGACAATCCTAGCATGTTTACGACAATTGTAGTTGATGTAAATGCACCACCTCTCTGGATTTACAATCGAGTTTGCCGCCTTTATGGGCGCAACATGTAGCAAGCCTCTCAATGTCAACAATGTGGTCCAGGTTGATAGTTTATGTCTCTCTCAGAATTATGGTGCAGCCGTTCCTCTGACATCTCATGTTTTCATGTTAGTTTCAACTGCAGACGATCTTATTTGCAGGGAGCAAAAGTTGGAAAGGAAGATGAAGGGAAGTGCAGTTTTTGTTTTAGCTGTTCGCTATCGCCCACTGGACACAATTTAATCTTTGCATGGTGTCCAGACTTTTGCAGTGGCCTTTTTTCCCCCCATTTCTGTTATTTTGAAAATGTAATTGATGAAAATAAAATGTGATTTTGTTAAAAATGTAAAGGGGTTGTATCATATGTAACCTAACAATTTTGGGGATTCATTTAATGTCATTTCTGCCCAAGACTTTTGTGCAGTGCTGGATCTACAGTATGTAAAATATTCAGTTGTTTAAAAATGTTAAATGATTAATGTTCATTTTTTTAAAGTGTTTAGAACTGGCGGCACGGTGGTCGACTGGTTAGCACGTCGGCCTCACAGTGCAGAATTCGATTCCGGGTCCGGCCTTCCTGTGTGGAGTTTGGATGTTCTCCCTGTGCTTGTGTGGATGTTCTCCAGGTACTCCAGTTTCCTCCCACATTCCAAAAACATGCACCATATGTTAATGTAAAAGAAATACTTGATAGTTTTTGTTGTTATTATTATTTGCCTTCACTGTCTAACTTAAACACATCTACAGAGAGTGAAGATGCATGCTTGTTTTTTTGTTTTGTTTTGTTTTGTTTTTAGCTGAGCATTGAACTTAAGCAGAGTGAAGTTAAAAGATTAATTCTGTGGAGATAACTCATTCTTCTTAAATGAATTAAATGACAAGACACAATTTTCCACCCCACTGGTTTGGTACTGTGACATGAGGGTGAGGCAGATGGAAGCCGTGAGGAACTGAGGGAGCTTTCAATCATCAAAAAATGTGCTATGGCCTCTGGTAAGGCTTGAACATTGTCAGGAACCGAATTTGACAAAGCAACATCGTAAGTCTTAGTTTGGGACTTAATGGATTGTATGCATGCATCATTTCCGCATTTAGGGTAGGAGGCTTGCTAACTTCCGGTTGCTAATTTAACGCATATCGATAGCATGCAAATCTTTAAAATGTACTCACAGTCTGCTGAAATTCCGTCAAGTTACCGTAAATGACGTATTACCGTACTAATTGCTCCAGTTATCAAAGTGTCGCCGAAGTGATCATTTGCTTTTTCACAGTGCATACAGGTCTGTGGATGTAAAAACATAAAAGACAACAGTAATAAAACAATAATAATACAGTAAGAGTATGGCTTTGTGACTTGGCAGGAAGCCATGTATGGAGCCATATAGTCTTTTTCAAACTCCTAGTATTGTTTGGACGTAGCATCGAGTCTTGCTCTCTAGGAGTGTTCCCTTTGATTGGTCGGATGTTGAGTCTCCTCATTGCTGCTCGCCTTCCTAAAATTCCGTGTTTACGAGGGGACGGCCTTGCTCATATGTATCCTCAAGAGTGAGGGCTTCTCTCTTCCTGCTCCAGACAATAACGTGCAAGTCTGAGCAAGGCAGAAAAAAGTTAAGAAAATAAATAAATGGAGTCGGTGGAGATCTTTAGCGGACATTCTTTTACAGTTCTGTAATTCTTTGCCTCCAGAGGGCTTGTGAGACCACTACACTGACATGACTGTGTAGTGGTCTAAGGTGAAGAAACATCTGGGAGGTAGGTGAGTGAGGTGCGGAGATTGTGGCAGAGACCAAACAATGGCATTTGTCTGAGTGTTAACATTCAGACCAATTAGTTGAATCACACATCTTGTTATGCTGTCTGCCGATCCTCCTCAGTTTAACTCCAAAGCTGAGGACTGCAGAACAGACAGAAATTGGTCCCTTGGGGGTTCCCGTGGCCTTGTTGCATAGTAGAACTCACATTTTCTCACAGGCCTAAAAGCCCCAGAACAAACTACTAGATTTATTTTGCTCTTTAAGTGCTGTTTTGCCAACTCTTTATATTCTTTGTTGTGTTACAACACACCTAATATCCTGTCTGGAGGCTTTCAGTCCTCTCCAGCCGCTCTGAGTGTTGCCAGCAAATACTGTTGCCAAGGTGGTGACCTATTATTAATTTACAACACACTGCAACATTCAGCAGATCGGGGATTTTACAATGAATACCTGAACTGACATTTTTATTAGGTTTGACTGCACATTCACATGAACTGCAATTGTCTCACATGATACACAATTCAGATATTTGGTTAAGCGCAATATTTTTATGTACTCGTTCATGTGACAAAAACAAATGCGACTTCTAATGTGAATGAAACACATCTGTGATGTGACATGCATGCGCACAAAGCATGATGTCGAGTGACAAGCAGAAAAGTCAACATCACATGTGGCACACTGTTTACAAAGGTAAATATGGTCCAGAGTGTTGGGGATCACCTTTTTAGCATTTTATTTGGACAGAGGAACGATGCGGGAAGAGGTAGAAATATTTTGGAGGAATGAGACTACGCTTGTCGATCTCTTCCTATTATATGTCTCCTAAAGATGACGTCACGTCAGAGAGACATCTACTAAAGATGATATCACGTGTCAATTTTGCGTTTCATGTTTCAAGTTGGGTGGAAAAAAACTTGAATGTGAAGTCAACACTGTTACTTAAAACAATATAGATTAACGAAGGAGTCAGTAATTAGTCTCATAAGCACTCTGCCAGTCTGCACGGTGGGCACCTTTGATGACGTATAGACAAGGATGTGTGCGGATAGGTGTTCATAGTGCAGATGCATCTCATACATATTTATTTCCACATTCGGAAGAGGACCAGGTTCAAATTGAAAAAAAAATCAGAATTGTACTGTTGACACTGCATGAAAGAAAAAAATCTGATGTGTGTTGCATATGGGCAAATCTGTACTGAGCTGCAGAGTGAACATAGCCTAAATTCCATATCCAAATTCCTATATTCCATAAATATGACATATTTATGATTATTGTTATTGATATATGTTATTTTTTAAATAACCCTTTATGTTGAAAAAAGAAGAGCTAGTAGTTGTTTTTGGGATTGCCCTTTTCAACAAAGACCTTGCCTTTACTGGGGTATTATTGCTTTTTATCCTTTTATCTGTACACCCACAATTTGTTTTGAATCAATTTTGCCAATTTGAATGTCTAGTAATGTGCAGTTACGGTCTTCAAGGCCTTTTCTGATGGCCTACTGTAAACACTATCAGACACTCTGACCAACATTTACAACTTCAATGAAATTATATTTATTCATTTTCAACAATGTTATGTTTGTTTCGGTTACATTTGCTTTCGTGCCCTCATGTGCCCTTTTTTCACCACCTGTTGTCGTTATCAGTGTCCCTTGTGTTTAACCAATCAGCTCCCTCAACCCTTTGTGTCTCGTCCAGGTGTTTCTCGTTGTCTCGTCACTTTGCTTGGATTTCGTTCCCTGGGTTCTGACAGTCTTCTTTGGATCATTGCGCGTGTCTGTGTGCCCGTGTTGTGTTTTGTTTATTTTGGTTTCCTGTGGACTGAGATTTGCTATAGCACTTTGTTTGTATACTTGAGTTAGTTTTTTCTTCCAGTGTACTCTTGTTTGTATTTTTGTTAAATAGGCACCTTGGTCAGTCCACCCTACTACTCCTGCCTTCCTGCTTCTTGGGGTTCCACCTACCACCTCGCTAAACGTGACAGAATGATTCAACCCACTACCACCAAGCAAAACGTGACAAACAATCTCATCTTCATTTCATAGCCATTATCCTGGCTGCCCATCTTCCACACGTGTGTGCTATAGATTTTTTTTTTTTTGCTGCACCACTCCTTCATGAAATCAACTGATGGGCTGACTTGTGCAAGGCTGACTGCCATGAGTTCACCAACAGTTCTGTATGGAAGATAGGAATAGTCTTAGGACTTAAATAAAGAAAACTGAATTGAAATTGCAATTAGGAGTGCTTGAGATTTTTCCACTGACTCCAGCTCCTTCGAATCTCTTTTCACGACCGATATCATGAAGACATATGAATTTTGGGCAATGCATTTAGGTGTCCCATATAATTATTATTACCCGAAACCACTTCTCACACACCAGTCAAAAACTCTACTCAGCTCTCCTACACCAAAGACTGCCTCTCCAATAACCCCCTCCCCTGCGCTTCACCCCAAGGACGCTGACATGAGATGCAGATTTGTTTTCCTTTTCCAGTGAGGAAGGTCATCTCTACCCACATACAATTTTAACTCCGTTGTGGTGTCAGCTTTGATTTGAATGCCGGAGTTGGAGAAGGTATATTTGCACTGTCGGATTCCATCGAAATAGCCCGATGTATGCAGATTGCTCTCAAATGAGATGCAATCGCTTTTGTGCTTGGGTGGATAAATACCTCGCTGCACATAACCTACCCCTTCAGTGACCTCAAAAATTGTCCGGCGAACAAACCTTCTCTCCATGATACGACGATAAAAGCGGAAAGCTACAACACCGAACAGGCATGGGAACTGCTTCTGAATGGAATAAACCCTTTTGACCCGGATGGAGAAGACACACATTTTCAGCCAAGTTTGGACTCTTGAGTCATTTTCAGGTTAATGTACCAAACATTCGATTTAGGTTTCCTGGCTATTTTTTTTATTTGGGAAGACAATTTAGACAATAATACGATACAAAGGAAGTATATTTTTGATGTACAGTGGCCCCTCGACGTATTGTGGATCTTTTCCTGATGAGTAGCCCGCAGCCGCCCTGTACAGCTCCGTGCAAATCAAATGGCGTACGACAGAGGCATATCACCACTATAATTTAAACAATACGTGCATTCATGGAATAGTTTGACTTTCCATTTGCTCATATATTGCATTTGTACATTTTGCAGATGAGGAGACGACTCATCAGCTTGTTTGGAGACTGCGTGGACTGTGCCGAGAGTTACAGCAAAAATGGCGGTGTGAGATCAAGACCATGTTTTCATTTCACCCGAGCAGAACCATATGATGCCGATGGAGAGCCAACAGCTAATGCCAAGAGAAGTGTCTAGAGTCGCTTACAGAGCTTTCTCTGTTTCATCACTGTTGTTCGCAGCTTTGAAGGCTGGCCTATTCAGCACTCATGGCAAATGGGGCAGGTGGGCTTGTTCGTGGGGATTCCTGAACTGATGGCATTCGTCGCTCTCCTCAACTTGTGGGGGGTGATGAAGCACCTATCACTGCGTCATAGCTGGTAGCGGCGGAAATCTACGGATCATTGAGATTATACCTCGAAACCACTGCCAAGAGATCATGCGACACCTCCGCTTTGATGACAGGTGCACACATGCAGTGAGTGAGGAGAGACCGTTCGACTTGCTGCATTTTCTGATGTGTGGGGATCGTTTGTCACCAATTGCATCAAATCCTATACCACCCTGGTCGACGCATCACCATTGATAAACAGCTTTATCCATCAAAGACCCGCTGCTTTTTTTCTGCAGTGCATTGCAATGAAGCAAGACCGAGTTTAGATCCAAACTCTGGGTGCCTTGTGATTTGAAATCAAAGAATAATTGCAATGTCCTACCAAATCTTGGACACCAGTTGTCCAAGTGGGGAGAACTGTCTAAGGACGTGGTGATGAGGCTCATGGACCCATTCCTGGACAACGGCAGAACTGTCATCAAGGACAATTTTCATCACATCACTGTCACTTGCGCGATGACCGCTCACCTGGAAAACCACCAGTTGGCTAACGCTTACGTCACTGCGAAGATGGTGCGTAAGGAGGAACTGCTTCAGCAACAATCTCCCTCACCGAGCCCTGGGAAACGTATTTGTGTTTTTGATTATTTTTTAAAACTATTTGCAATAGTTTTTTTTTCTTAAATCCAAAATAAAAAGCATTTTGAACACATCACAGTTGTTCTTTTGTGAAGTGATCAGGCAACAAGTGGCTGAGCTGTAGTGCACATATATTGGCCCAATTTACATAACAAAAACGTCTGCGGAGAGGGTATTCGCTAAATGTTTTCAAGTCCTGCAATTGGCTGGTAACCAGTTCAGGGTGTATACTGCCTAATGCCCGATGACAGCTGGGATAGGCTTCAGCACGCCCTGTGACCCTTGTGAGGATAAGCGGATCACTAAATGGATGGATGGATGGAGTGTGTTCAAGTCGGAATTACCTTCTCTGGGTTCCCACAAGGGGACAGGGCAAAATGGTCAAAATGATATGAGGATGGGCATTATAGTGTTAAATTGAATATGGTAACATGTTTATATCGCTTAGGCACTGGAATCCGTGGTTGTTGCAGCGTGGCGCGAAATTAAGTACTGTATTTGATTTACATGACATGATGAATGACATTTATTGGACAGATTTGACAGGTGGGGAAAAATGATTGTGCTTTCTATACAGAAAACCTTCTGGGAGCTTCCCACGAGAAGTTAAGATGGGCAATTTTGGAAATATTCCAAATTGGAAAGTTTCTTTGGGAATCCATGGGAATTTGGGGGAAATTGGAGAAATGTAAACAAAAGTATCTTATACAAACATGAATGAAAAGATTGTTTTAATTTTGTCACCAAAAATCCATAGAAAATAATAAGCTAAAAAACATATTTCAACAGATTTATTTGAGTAGAATGAACAATTCTTTTAATGAACAACAAAGACATGAGCATGAACTCCTGCACCCTATCAAAAAGTAGAATGAAAAAAAGCCCCATTAAAATTTCAAATGAAAGGATCTACCTCCCACCTCTGAAAAGTGCGTGAAACAAAAACCTTGCAAGCCTATAGTTTCCGTCTGCTCCGCAATTTTGCCAAAGCCTTAGAAACCTGAGAAATTCACACTGATAGTCCTCTCCCTTTCACCTTGCTGCATCTCTCTCCTCGCGTTTCTGTCCTTCTCATTTCACCATCTATGACCCTTATTTCCCCCTTCATTTACTCTGTACTCCCCTTCTGCCATGAGCTCACCTCCTGGGAAGGACGTCTACACATCAAAGGTGTCCATCAAGGGTCATTTTGGTACTATCAGCAAACATTAGATAATTGGGTGTCGTCTGAGGTTTCCCTCAAGCCCATAGTGCCTTTCTGACAGGGGAGAGCATAACCAAAAGGAGAAGGGAATGACAGCCTCTTAGCTTGCAGCAGAAGCAAATTGAAGCAAGGGTGGGGGGAAAAAAAACAAAAAAAACGCCAGAAATAGTTTGATGCCACGCATATCAATGCTGCCCCTGCAAGGTAAACAATGACTTTTAATTATCGGGCTGAGTTTTAATGAAGATGATGGTAGCATAATCATTCCTTCTGACAGGGATGATTGAGCCAGGGAATCCATGTTCTGATTAGGGACCTCATCTGGATGCTTTCTTTATTATAGGGATGCAATAATGGCAGGCGTGCTTGTTGCAAGATGAAAGAAGACTTCAAAGTCTTCTTTTAGAACCCCCTCCCCCCTCAAAAAAATCTTGCCAATCTCAGGGCACACATAAACTAACAGCAATCTTTCACACTCACCATCACACCGAGGGACAATACGCGGTGTCCAGTAAACCTATCATGCCCGTGTGGAATATGGGAGGAAACCGGGAAGAACATACAAATTCCACAAAGAAAGGCTGGAGCCCGGATTCGAACTAACATTATTAGTCCCAGTTTACTTATTATCCCATATTATTTTTACACCGTTCATGGAAACTGAAAAAAATGCAAGTCTATACAAAGTGCAAAGTATAGATATGTTTTCAAATTGACAAAGTCTTCAGAAAAGTAAGAAAGAAACATGCAAGTAAAGAACATTTGCCCCAAAAATATATTTCGCGCAAGTACGGTTCTCACGAATGGCACCTACTATATTGGTGAAGATACGGATCCATAGGACCACCTTATGGTTGAGAGGTTTCCGGCATCACTATTGATCATAAAATTGCAGCTCATCTTTTCAGGAGTTCAGTAAAGTTCTGCCCAAAGTCTGCCTGACAAATAATATGATGTGCTCTTTTTGTTCTTGACCTTATAAAACACACTTGGGTGTGCACCTCACATATTCCACTGAATACGGCTTCCTTCATAGTGCTGTTGGTTTATACAACAGCTACGAAACTTTTCCGTTAAAAATGGTCACATGGATGACTTCAAGCTTACTATTCGGAGCTATGTACAGTATTTTCAAGCAGAGGCTTATAAAAACATTCATGGAAATTTAGCTGAAAAAAAGCCACTATTTAATGTCACATAAATAATATTTTCAGTCGGCGACATGAGAGAACATGCTAATTGCCCTTGTCTGTCATACTGTCAGTGAGCTATTTTCTTTCCAAGGAAGCATGCTGCGACAAAAAGCTAGCTGCTTGCTGCAAGACACCCTAAATTCAGAATACTAGCTTTTCATTTTCTTTAAAAACTATTCATTGACTACCTCTCCAGGACACTCCCCTGATCCTCTGAGAGACATTTTTGATAGACCTGTCACCTTGAAAGAATGTAATTAAATTAGATTCCATGAGAAGTATATATATATATATATATATATATAATAGAGAGAGAGAGAGAGAGAGAGAGAGAGAGAGAGAGAGAGAGAGATACAGTAGATATATATCTATATAGCTATACATAGAGATAATATGCTGATGCTGACTGACCGGTTGGAAATTGGGAGGTACCAGAACCTTTGAGGACTGGCAGTGAAAGACATTCAGGTGGGGGGGGCACTGCCAGCTCGATTTGCATCATATAACAAAATTAATAATTCATAGGTTCATGTCCTCGAGCCTCAAATAGAGTTTTGATGCATACAGTATACATAATAAGGAATTCAATCCCTGTGGAAGGCTACCTACAAAAGAAAGCAAGAGTTTATAAACTGTGATTGCCTGTACGGGCAAAGTGAGACTTTTCAAATGATTGAACTGGATCCTTTTTTAGTCACACTCAAGCGCTAGGACCTAAAATACATACACATGCTAATTACCTCAGCAAGAGGGATATCAGTCTGCTATCAGTCTGTCTGAACTGTGGCAGCAGTTAAAATGTAAACATTTTTAATTTTCGACGTATTCTTCAAAATACAAACTAACTATGTATGTAGAGCAGCTGCTCTTACCATAAATCATTCAGACTGTAACCTGCTGATGCTTACAGTACATAAGTACAAAACTGAAGATAATTAAGATGATAGTACGTTCAATTTTGATAAAACTTCGGCTTTTATCAGCATTCCTGACAAGTGTAGAAATGATGGTGCAAGTTACATTGAAGGTGATACGATGGTCTGAACACTTTTTTTTTTGCTGTCACTATTTAGTGCAATTTAAAATGGAACCAACAAACTATACATTATGCAGGGTTATTCAGTAAACAAACAAAGAAATAGGCCCACTTGGAAACATATTTCACTCTTCTTGGGCACCAAGTCTTTTTTTTTTTTTAAATCTAGAAGGTATTGAAATGAAATGAGTCAAATTAGGAAAACACACCACGCTAATGAAAACTAAAATAACCACTTCTCGTATGTTGAATTGAATCAACAAAATCAAAATTGAAACTGGAAAAAAAAAACCTTAAAGACTAGAACTTTCATTTATCTATTTAGTTAGTTTTAGCACTAGACCATAACACAAAATATACCGGTATTAAAATGAAGTTGGTTCTGGGTATTTGATTGATGTGTTACCAGAGGGTGGAGGGTTTGTGATTTCTAACAAACATGTCATGTTTTGTTACTTTGAATACTTCGGGGTTATAGTTTGTAGTATGTGAACATTTTAAAGTATTGCAGATTGGATCCCCCCATCATCCTGTCATTAGAATATTGTATATGAGACAGACTTGGAATGCACATGCAGCGTGTATCATGTAGTTGTGAGTTCCTGGAGATATGCATCACCTCATCACGCGCTCCCAGGGAGGCAGATTGATTACAATGTCTGATGAGATCAGGATATGTTGAGGAAAGGCAGGGGGTAGAAGGATGATCCGACACTAGACTGAGTAAGCACGCATTCAGGTGACACTGGGGATAAAAGTCTTTCACTCACACTGTATTGTCCCCTGTGGCATTGACTGTGACCCCTAGCCGCCATATATTTGTCCTCGTCCTAAAAATCTTAACAGGGTCAATGTTGTTTTAGGCACAAAAGTCCAGTTCATTTTTCACATAAATGTCATTGCAGTACAGTTATGATGCATTCCGCTGATTGTGAATTAATGATTGTCACCATGGTCTTTATTGCTGGAATTCTGCGGGTGCTAGGCGGGGGACACCCTGAACTGGTTGCCAGCCAATCGCAGGGTACACATAGACGAACAACCGTCCGCGCTCACAATCACAACAAGGGACAATTTCGAGCATTCAATCAAGCGACCATGCGCGTTTTTGCAATGTGCAAATTCAAGCAGGGAGAACGTGAAACTCCACACAGGAAGGGCGGGGCCCGGAATCAAACTCATGACCTCTGCACTGTGAGGCAGATGTGCTTAGCCAGTCGACCTACCATAAGCACAATTTGAAAATGCTTAGAATTAAACACAGCCGGGACTGTCTCCATGAGCAGACCTTGACGAAGCAGCGGCGGCCTGTCCTTATCATCACCGCCTTTGTTGTTCCTGTTGTTTTCCCCCCGTGACGTGACCTTGATCTGCGGAGCGCTCGTTTTGGACTGATCAGCTGGTCGGACGGGCCATGTTGCGTCCCCCACCCCCCTTATATCCATCCCCTCATTATATGTTATGTCTTGTGACTTATTGTAACTGTCATATGCTTGTTAAATGTGCTTGGGTATTTTTTTTTCTCCTAGTACTCTAATTATCCTCAAAAGAGTATAGTTCGAGCGTGTTTTTTTCTGTTGTTTTTTAAACCCCTCCCTTCCCCTAGTGGTTTCCTTTCTAACTAAGATCTCGGGGCACTTTACAGCGAGTACCGACAGGCCCTTTGCACTGTATCCCACGTTCGTCATTGTTTTTCATGTTTCTTGTGCGGAGCGTGCCTGTTAAGTGATGTTTCGTTGCACGAAAGTGTAATGACAATAAAGATCCATCCATACCACCAACAACAAAAATCACACACGCATACTTGGAATGCTTTTAGACTATGATTGTACCACTTTTTGTTTGTTTCGTGAATTTGGTGAAGCTCATGACAGTGAAGGAGGAATGCATGTGCCTTTTATTTCTAAGCTAACACACACACACACACACACACACACACACACACACACACACACACACACACACACACACACACACACACACACACACACACACACACACTCTACCTTTGACACAGGCACCATATCAGCACCAATTTCTGTCACTTAACTGTGCCAGCTCATGAGCGATTACCTTGGGCGTCACCTGGATGAATGAACCGAGGCGATGGGATGGTGCTGGGCCTCAGCTGCTCATGTAATTCGCAATGACATTTCATTTTAGAAGCGTTCGCCTCCTCAGGCTCGCCGGGACTGCGAGAAGGCATCTGAGAAATGTAATGCAACCACAGGTTGAGGAGCGAGTATCCTTTGTTTTTCTTCAGATGTTTATCTACTTTCCAATCTCAAATGAGATTTGCTATAACACAAGTTGTATTCCAATGTGCTTCATGCGTGTTTGTCAAACCATAATTCCTTCTCATTCGATGACTATATACCATCCCCTTCCATTTCCATGACCGAAGATTCGCATTACAGTCACTGTTACACATTATAGTCACAATAAAAGGAACAAACATTTTATTGTCTTCATAAATCAAGTACTGTGTAAGAATTAACTTTAAACATACTATTCAATATAAGGAATAATTAAGTTATTTTCTAGTCAATGAATGTAACGTATTCTCGAGTCTAAGTATTAATCCACGTAGTGTCATGCA
The DNA here is from genome assembly GCA_026261675.1 of Hippocampus mohnikei. NCBI lineage: Eukaryota > Metazoa > Chordata > Actinopteri > Syngnathiformes > Syngnathidae > Hippocampus > Hippocampus mohnikei. The sequence goes on along the minus strand of JAKGUB010000556.1, from coordinate 15,918,761 downwards.
GCTGTGAGAAAAATTAACTAGATACTGCCTGCTTCTGGTCTTTTGGAACATGTTATTAAAACTCTGCACAAACGTTTGAACATAGATAGTCCAGCAAGTCAATTTACAACACCTTACACGAAAAACAATGTACTGTGCATCCCACAATGACAGTGAATATATATGTTTCAGATTCCAGGTTGGTTATATTTACTGTATCTTTTTCCGATCAAATATACCGGTATGTGGATTGAATTTCTTGTTCCTGAATTTAAATTAACGTTTGAAAATATGAGGTTTTCATGTACAACATTGTCATATTCTTCTGATAATTCCATTTGTCATGAATGCGCCTTGATTTCGCGTATGCTCGCCCTACAACACTTGTCACTGGTCAATGTTAAGATCAAGAAGGAAGGTCACTCAAGTTTTGTGAGTTTCAAGAACTTCAAATCTGGGGTGCAAAAAGTGAAAGTGGCAGCCTCACACTTCGATCCCAGCTCTGGCCTTCCTGTGTGGAGTTTGCATGTTCTCCTCGTGCCTGTGTGGGTTTTCTCTGGGTACTCCGGTTTCCTCCCACATTGCAAAAACGTGCACAGTAGGTTGGTTGAACACTCAAAATTGTCCCTAGGTGTGAGCGCAAATGGTTGTTTTTCTCTGTGTGCCCTGCGATTGGCTGGCAACTGGTTCAGTGTGTCCCCGCTTACTGCCCGAAGACAACTGGGATAGGCTCCAACATGACCCTTGTGAGGATGAAGCTGTTCAGAAAATGGATGGATGGAAAAAGTGATAACATGCTTTAGCAAAATTACATCTTAACAAGTATCTTTAGTAAAGTAACACTTTTTAGGCTCACTTGACCTTGTCCAATGGGCAAAAACCTCCAAAACATGGTTGTCAGCTACAGCTTTTCTTCCGTCAATTTTGTTGTCTAACATGTTTGCTCCGGGATGTCTGACAGAGTTGTGAATGGGCCCTGACAGCGACAGGCACTTAGTAAAATTGCCCCTGTGAATGTTGGAGGGATCTGGCGTGGAGGACAACAGCAGGCGTCGATCCTCTATTTTGTTTTACAGAGGAATTAAGTTGCAATGTCAGATGGTCTTTTGCCAAAACACCCGTTCCTAGGGATGGAATAAGTTGCAAATTCCTTTGCTCACTGTGTTTTTGAAAAAAAAAAAAATAATAATAATAATAATAAAATAAAACAACTGGTGAATTGATTTTGCAATGTAGCTAAGTTAACTGGACATGCTGATGTTTGCATGATTTCAGGGGGTGAATAAGATACTGAACAGTTAATTGAACAAGCACAAATGACTCATTTCTTCAGAAGTGAAAAAAATACATTGTACCAGTACTGTATTTGGTTTTTAATCAATTATAATTCATACATGAAAGAGCACCCCATATTGATGCAATGTTTTTATTTCAAATACAACCTCTACTGAAGCTTTTATTTTTTATTTGAATTGCTGACCACTCAAGAAAAAAGGCTGCTTTTCCAGGCACCTGATTAATTTACCAGGGTTGGGTGTTTAAAAAATTGCTATAGTGTCACTTTGAAAAGCGTCGCATGACAAGATGGTTGCCATGTCTTGATCGTTTTTTTGTGTTTTGGTTTTCAGCTGGAGTGGAGGGCGTTCCCTTCAGCGACGCAGCTGTTTTGCATTCTGCAATCAGCCTCTTGGACTACTTAAGGACAGCCTTGCGTTCATGTCACTGTCCGATATTCTCCTTGCTCTCGTTTGTTGTACTAGGTGCAATTGTCTTGACACTCTCGTTCTTGCCATCGACTTGGTCAGTTATTTTATTTTAGTTTCTTAATTATAGTGTAGTCTGTTTTGTGTTCCGTTCTCGTTTGGATTTTCTTGTCCTTTTGACAAGCAATTTACGTTGTTCATTTTTCCCTTGCCTTGGGCATGCCCTTTTTGTTATCCATTTGTGCTTTGTCGGTCTTACGACCTTTGTTGGAAATAAACCCTTTGTCAAAAGAGATTTTTATCCTCATCCACGTTTTTGTGATCCGCCCCATTCTAAATTACTCCGAAATGTGACTATGGTTAAAACCGTGTCAAAAAACATCCAGTACAGTATTGACATTTCATGCTTGTCAGATCCACTAGCCATATTTAGATGACTTTTCCAACTCAATTTGACAAAAAAACATCTGCATCCACATTTTCCAGCACTGTGTCCAACAAAAGCATGGGTAGGTTTGTTTGCATTTGTATGGTCTTTCATACTTTTCGCTCTCAACAGTAAATTCCAAATTCATTCAAATCAGAAACGCAGCCATTCATTTATCCATTTTCTGCAGCAATCTCGGAAGAGATCACCCGCATCTTTGTGCAGCTCATACAGGGGAATCCCAAGGTGTTGTCAGGTCCGGTGTGTTCTGAGTCTTTCCTAGTAGGGCCCCTGGTGTGATATGCCCTGAAGACTTCATCAGGGAGGTGTCTTGTAAGCATGCTCAACCGATGCTCCTCTTGATGCAGCGGAGCAGTGGTTCATCTTCTCCCGGATGAGCCAGCATCATAATTTTTCAAAGGAGAGCTCGCACACCCCTGTAGAAGAAACTCATTTTGACCACTTGTATACATAATCATGTTCTTTCCGTCACAACCCACAGCTTGTGATCACAGAGGGTAGAAATGTAGATTAACAGGTAAATCAAGAGCCTTGCCTTTCAGATCAGCGCCGTCTTTAGCATGACAGACCAATCCATAATTTGCATCACTGCACATGCTGTACCATTTTTGCTTGCTGATCTACAGCTTCAATCTTCCCTCACTTGTGAAGACCCCAAGATAAATGAAGTCCTCCACTTTTTTTTTTCTTAACTCCTCCACTTGGGGCTCAAGCTCATCCTCGACCTGGAGAGGGCACTCCACCCTTTTCTGACTGAGAACCGTGGCCTTACAGTTGCAGGTGTCATCCCAATTGCTTTACACTTGGCTGCAATCAGCTTCAGTTCAAAATTGTGGTTTTGTGAAGCCAGCAGAAACATCATTTATGCAGTGCAGAAAATGCACCAAACCCAACCCCTTTAATGCCTCAGCTGTGCCTAGAAAGTCTGCATATATGTATGCACACACACAGACACACACACTCTGTATATACCGTATATAATTAATTGCAGACATTGTCAGCAACTCATCAAAACTAGTTTCAGTACCCTGCACTCTGCACGACATGACTGTGGCATTCAGCCGCTTCCATTGCTCATTGTGAGAATAGAAAGGCAGAACAACTAAATGTTCTTTATTAGAAGGCTGAAGTTACAATAAACTGGTGGAGCCACCTGTTGCCATTCATATACATATATATGTGTGTGTACAGTATATATGCGTGTGCGTGGGTATGTGTATATATGTATGTATGTACCTAACACCTCCATGGCCCACACCATCTTATGTGTGTGCACGTGTATTTGGTTATGGATAGAAAAGCTCATCAATCAACTGTTACTGCTGTCATACTGCAAACAGTCAGTGTCTCCTCCCATAATAGTCGCTCAGGTAAAACTCACATCTTTGTTGCACGAAGAATTAATCTGCTAATAGGGTCCACTTCTTGTAATATTGATGGATCCGCTGACCCAGTTTTATAGAATCCTCAAACCCAGTGGCAAACAGCAGGTTTAAAGCAGCATGAATGCCTTTGAGCTTGCCTCGGGCTCATACAGAGGAGCGAGGCATCTGATGCGGAGCCAAAACTTGATTAGAGACCCAGTAAATAGCAGGTCATAGTTGGTTTACCATCCTGCACATGGGATATAACAAATGTTAGTTCTCTGACAACACAAGCAGGAATTTTTCACAAAAAAACAGCTCTGGAAAACACATCATGATCAATAGCGCAACTTTGCACAAACACCAGTGGCTTCCTTTTCAGATTCTTCCAAATTGTTGTATTGGCGACTGTTAACGATTGATTGAATTTCCATCTTATCGCAGTCTTACAGTTGCTTGCGTTTCCACCCATAGATAGCTTGACGATTGTCGTTGGTTTACTCAAAGCTGAAAGTGAGCGTAGTCATTGAATAATCAATGTAATAGAACACATCTGGCAAAGAAAACATAACCATCGATCACATAATTCAGAATTGATGTATGGGTGAGTTTAAACAAAAGGTGCGATTTTGTAAGTTGTGTATAAGATGACCTTTCTGAGCCATTCCATCCTTACTCTCCTCGCCGGTGTCTCAATTCAGCGGACCAGAAACAAGTGGAGGCAATCGGGGACTAAAGGGAAGCTCTGATCGTCGATTCACACCGAATACCTTTTTAACTATTCCCTGTGAGCAATAATTGTACATTGTGATGGTTTGTAATTGCAATTGCTACTACTGGATAGCATTTTCCCCCATCTACCAAACCTTGCACACCCAACCTAAATGCCTCCACAGACTTTTCCAGCACAGTGAGCCAGCGACCATCACACTACTCGGTGTTAATTATAACACCCATTGTCACTCTGTATGACACTCATCTACCTTGCAGAAAAATGCAATTACAATGGAATCAGCATGCAGCAGGACATTAAAAGACACATTTGTCACTGTCAGGATCAGAGCAGGTGTCTGATTGCACAGCTGATTGAAGAAGATGGCATCTTTCAGCTAATCCGCTCGCTTTCTCTTCCAAGACAGAAATGTGTGCAGGGTCAAAAATGGTGGAAATTAGACAATAACTTTCAAGCTTTGACTGTAATGTACCCATAACAACACTCCAGGGTTTGTGTGTGTGTGTGGGGGCTTAACTAGTATGTGGAGTGATGAGAAAATAATCCGTTTTCATGACTTCAGTGTGTTTCTAAGGAGGTTCCTTTTTCCCCCTTACATTTGAAGTAGTTTTACCTGAATTTGACCAAAGAATAATCAACAAAATTGAGTCATACAAGTGACCCCAAGGCAATGGAAAAAAATGTTTCCCACGAAAAGGAGAGCAGCTATCCTTAACCAAACACGTCACTAAATTTGGGTACATGGCGCAGCACTATTAAGCAAGCTGGAAGTGCATTGGAACAGAATAGTTTTTTGTAGGGTTGGGCAAGGAGTCTTGAGAATCGATTGAAACCGGGATCAACATTCCAACTCTCCTGGAATTGTTCTTATCTTAAAATTTCTGGTTCGCCTTTTCAGTGCCCTCCACTCCAACCCAAAGAAGAATCCTGCTAAATCCAACGAAGAAGCGCGCACACAGTGCCAATCCAAAGTGTGCAAAAGTTACAATATGATAGTCTTGTAATGTGCAAAGCAGGTTGCACGACATGTTAAGAGTGCCATGTCTGACCATCTTGGTGCTTCCTCCCGTTCTGAGTCTCAGCCTAGCACACAGATTTTCCATGAAATAGTAAAATCGGCCGGGTTAAAAAAAAAATGTCTTGGCAATAATGATGCATCTATGAACTAAATGTTAGCTCATCTCAAATGCAAATAATCAGCTAACATTAGCATATGTATTTTCTCGACCAATCGAGCGTGGGTTCTCATCTGCAGTAAGACATACAGCTGTGTCCACAAAAGGCACAATGTACACATACACACACACACACACACACACACACACACACACACACGCTGTACTTGCTGTTAATCTGAACTGAGTTGGCCAAATCGCTCTGCTTTTGTCCATCTTTGCAGCAGCTGTGACAATCAAAGAGATCTCAGTAACGTGCACGCTCAATTACACTCGTGTAAATTCATTTACAGGAGCTTTTGAAAAATGTGAACATGAAATATCCATAACTTGTAAAGTCAATTTTATAGGTTTGATATTAATGGTTAAAAATAACTATGAACCATAAAAAATTAAATTCATCGCAAAGTTCACTGAAAGAAGAACAATTAAAAAGTGATATATTTAAAAATCGCAGACAAGTTCAGATGAGCTCATCTATTAATAACTGGTTAGTTTCTTAATTGAAATCAGAGTATCCTGGAATTTAATGATGACAGGGTTTACCTGAAGGTGTGTACAGTTAAAAAAGCAAACAAAAACGCATCAAAAGCAGGACTAAAATCTTCAAACAAAACTCTGGCTTGAGCCTTGGCTCTTCCAGATGTTTGCAGTTATATGATGCACAGTAACAGCAGCGTCTTGCATGCTGCGACTCTCTCCTGAAACAGATGTCAGAGTAAATAGTTGCCTGGCATGGATAAACTACGCCACCAAAATGTTGACAAGGAAAAGACCAAGTAGCCAGAATCAAAAGCAAAAGTGGATGGACGGAGAAACAACGGGAGCTAGACAAACTGAATAAAGACTACACAAATCAGGAAAAACAAAAGTGCAAAAAAGAACGGTAACTCAGGAAATAGGACCCAAACACATCAACTCCAAACAGAAACAAATGCAAGAAAGGAAACAGAACCTAAACTTCCAGTATACACGTTTAGAAGAAAAATAAACAATGAAACGTAATCCGAACAAGAAATACAAAACGCAGAAATTATGGACGAAGATGAGGAAAGAGACTGAAGTCTAATTGGACAAAGCAAAAAGCACAAGGTAGACAAAATTGTGGCGACTACATCTTCTATGTCCAGCGCTTGAGAACCTGACTGTTGATTATACAGAACCTGTGTGCGCAGGTGGCTTCCACCGTCCACACAACCAGGCAAAAGATAATAAAATGACACTGCTCGAGTGAACACACCATTTTTTCTTTTTGGGAAAGATCACACACTTAGGTCACATGCAAAACACCCAACAGCAGCGCACACCTTCTGTTGGAGTCTTCGTGAATTTAGTATCCGTTGAAATCAGGCCCTTAGTCTGTTGATACTGCATGCGTTCAACACCATGAACAAAGCTGGAAATATATCAAATACACTGATGTCCTTAAATTGTGTATTCATCCCCACCAGGCTCATTTTTCATTCTTTGTAACTTTAGAATAAAAAAAAAAAAAAACATTTTAGGAATGTATTCATCAGCCTCAGTTGCCCCATCATTCAGTGCTTATCAGTTCCGCCTTTTCTCACCCTCTCTGTTTGAATTGTTGAATAAATGAAACATCTGAGCGCTGAAAGGGTTCAGGTCGCATTGATGGCTGCGAGAAACAGACGAGCATTTGCATTGTATACATTATGATTTATGGAATATGGTCTGGGAATAGCACATGGTTGGAAATGTCTTCTCTCATTTTAAGGTAAGTCTCAAAAACAACGTGCGAGAGCCACTTATTTTGATTTGAGGGACTCAAAATAGATTTTCGTTTGAAACGAGCTTCACATTAGCATAGAAATGAATACGATGACAGATAATGAATAGCTCCCTTTTGGTGCACTGTCAACATTCCAGAATATTTAACTATAGAAAGAAGAAAAGCAGTACCGGTATACTGTATTCTGTTTAAAGTACGGTGGGAATTGTAGGCAACTGCAAAAAAAGAAAAAAAAAAGAGGGACGGGAGTGTTTAAAAATAAAAGTATTTGATCACGGAAGAAAAAAAAGTCAAGGTCAGCTGCAGATATGGTGCAGCCTTCTGTGAACTGCCAAACCAATCTGTATTGCACACATGCACACATTTGTTCTAACGGTGGCACACGATTGTGCCTGTGGAATGAGGTGTCACATTTGGTTTCCTTGAATAAGATAAGCTCATAACTAGTCGGTAAATTGGGGGGAAAATATCTGCCGGCTGCATGCTTTTTTAGACAAAAATGTACTGAGTATCTGAGTAAGCATTTTTCTGACTTTAGCATAGAAAGGTGAAGCACATGTTCACCACCATTCTGTTTTGTTTAGTCTTTTTACTTACTTACTTATTGTTCATCCATCCATTTTTAATTTTAAATGGGATTTTCTGAGGGAAATTGAATCTTATACAAGCCGTCTCGGCTCCTTGCACTTTTTTTCAATGTATGTTAAAATAAAGAAAACAACAAATTATGTGAAATCGCCAACCTCTCGAGTTTTGCGTTCCCTTTCTATTATCCAATACGTTCTTTTTACCCGATCAAGGCTGAAGATACTTCTAAGTCAAGTCACATTTATTTATATTGTATTCATCTTGTCTTATATGGCCTTTCTTTTAATATCATATTTACTTCAGCTAGATAGAGACACAAATCGCTTTTGCATGGTCTTAAAAACCATACATTTCACCAGGTAAAAGCCGACGAATCCGAAATAAAGGCGAAGCTGATGACAGATAAGGCAGCCCCAGACGAAGCCATATTTGCTCCCTCAAAATCACCTATATGGTCACCTGAAAACCCATTTCATCGCACTGATAAGAGACAAGTGATAGCAGATAACAATCTGTCAACACAAAGTAAATTAAAATTGTTGCGACTTAAAAGCTGATAGTATCTCAAAGCAAAATCCAATTTATTCGAACATAACATTATGAACTCATTTGATGATGGGTGTGTGTGACGCTGTCGTGTGTTTTGCTGTTCATTGACGCTTTTGGTGGAGCTCATTTATAACTTATAGTGTTCATAGTTTTTCTTTTCATTCACAATACTGATGTTAATGAATTAATTAACAATATTAACATTAAAATAATGGTTCATTCTCTCAATTTGGCTAACTGTGTACTGACAATCATACCTTTTGAATCGAATCACACTAACACTTCAAAGTGGAATGCGTTTGGTGAGTAACGGTCGCCATATTCGGATACAAAAGCAAAAACTGTTGCTAGGGGCAGATAAACATGAAGAATGGAACAATTGGAACAAATGACTCATACTCGTTCTGTTATTATAAAACTTGAGCATGTGGATTCATGAAAGGAACTCATGCAATGCGTTTCTTCCTGAAAACACAAGTTAGAAAACTGAAACAAACATAACTTTTTTATTTATTATCCATTTCATTTTTTAGCCGTGATAGCTCGTTACCTGCTACCTAAATGAGCTGGAGGGTGCTCGGTTTCGAAGTTGCTTGCTCCCGCTGCCATGCTTGTCTCTGTACGCTAGTTTGGAGCTGCAGCCAACCACAGACGGAAAACGCAATGATGTTTGGCGCAGGCGTGTCAAGTCAAGTCATTTACGCATTGTGGGGATGCAGTTTGTTTGCAGCAGAGACACGAGAGAGCGGCTATGGTTAACATGGTGTTGCAAATTGATTCTTTCATTTTTTTTCACTGCATCAATTCATATTGTCAGCATTTGAAATCAATTTTAAGTCTGTTTTCAATGAATCGTTACATCCCTACCATCTGCATAAAAGTGGTACAACTTATGCTTGTACCATCTATGGCCTCAATTTCCTCTGAGTGTACTGCCGGTCACAGCGAGCGGCGCTACCGGTGAGACACATTGCCCACCCTTGATCCACTCCTACAGAACAAAGACTGTGGACTTTAAATGCCAATGTTAAATATCAGAATCAGAATCGTCTTTATTGTCATTGTATTACATACAACGAAATTTGGGTGCCACTCCTTATTTTATTTTCTTACAAAATGCACTAACGGGTTAATAAATACAAAACTCAACAACAGCAGCAGTAGTGGTAGTGTGGAACTGAGGCTTATATTGCACACAGGACACATATTGCACATGGAATGGCTCAGATATTGCTCATTATTGCACATAGTGACGTAAGTGAGTTTAAGTTTAAAATGCAGTAGTTTCGATTATTGTCTATGGTTATTTATTGCGGTAATGGCTCTAGGAAAAAAATGGTCGCTGAATCTGCTTGTCCGGGTTTTGTGTGATCTGTAACGCCAGCCCGAGGGTAACATGACAAACAGGTGTTTGCTGGGGTGGGATGCATCCTTGATGATGTTGGCAGCTCTGCTAAGGTAGCGTGAGCTGGACTTTGTCATAGCCGACATCTGCTTTTCCCCTGATCAGCGTTGATTTCCTGTGTGCACACGGTTTGCCGGTGGACGGACGGGAATCGGCAGTGTAACTTTGACACCTGCCTCCAGGACAGACTGAATCTTGATGGAAGCAAGGAACGATTGGGAAGGATGTGGTCGGTGATGAACTTGTAGTATGACGTTTTGCCCGGTTCAAGAAACAGAATAAGATAAGATGTTAGTAAAGGACCAGGACTGCTAAGTCTACTCAGAGATTGAAGAAAGACTTAAACTAGTCGCTCCACGACACCACGGTGCTCGCCTCACAGATTTGGCACAGAGCAGAGGCCAACGCACCAGCCATGTACTGTATACTGTATGTCCCTTTCCAATCGTTCCTTGTAACCCTTTTAAATCAACATTTTAAACGACACTGTTGAGTTTTTCCTTGCTGTGACTACGCCTTGTTTTTTCAGCATTTTGAACGCAGCGCCAAGAGAATAAAGTGTCATGAAATTCCCTGTTCTACTGAACTGAAAGCAAATTGCAGTTCAAATGGTCCATTAGCTTACTACTAATTAAAAGAAATCACTTCCTGCTGCCTCTGTTTTAACATTAAAAGGCTTTTATAGTGTACGCATTAATGCTATTGTCCACCATAAATTATGCAGCTTCAACTTTTTTTTTTTTCCCAGCTGTAAATATTGCAGGAAGGAAAAGAATCAGCAGAAACTCAATTATTCTACACTGGTTAAGTGAGCTGTAGGCTAAATGCTCTTACTGGGATTTGGAATAGTCAGCAAACTACACAAGCGTGCATCATGTATACTCTCTGCCTGGCAGTCATGTTGGGTCAATCGCTTGTGCGTTTAAGAGCCTAAAAACTGACAGATGCCTTTAACGGCATAGGTTGTGCATAGATCTGTTACTGACATAATAATAATAATAATAATAATAATAATAATGCATTTTATTTATAAGCGCCTTTCAAGACACCCAAGGACACTTTACAATAACAAAAAACACAAAACAATACGGGTTGAGCAGCGGCAGCCAAATGCGCCATCGTTCACTCAACCCGGAAGTCAGACATATATGTAATACATAAAGAATATGCCATCCTCGTCTATCGATCTATCTATGAATCTATCTATCCTTGTCAGTGGCAGTCAGCATTTCTTGTATGGATGTTTCTGTTTTCAAATGCAAGTCAGTATGTATTCTATGAACATACCGTCTACTCGTAACACCAGTGACAATAAAAAAAGGATAGAAAAAGACATCACTGTCTTGTTTTGCTTCACTCTGAGCTGATTCCGCGACGAGAGGCAAGCAGTTGGCTGACACAAATACCCGTCGCCTACCCATTGACTGTCCTCCTAAAACTGGACTCGCCATCAGTGCAGCAGTACCGTATATATGATGGGATGACAGAAACAGATCCGCTCCTAAAATAAGCGAATTTCACCACGTGAAGAAATATGCTGTAAAATATGTCTGTTTTTTTATCCTTGGGTTAACGTGGTGAAAGCATCTGTCTATTTTGCATGTCACTCTTTATGGTTGCGGGTATGCTGGAGTGTATCCCAGCTGGCATCAGGTGAGAGAGGGGTATTCTCCCCTGACTGGTTGCCAGGCAATTAGACAAACAATTCAGGCTTGCATTAACCTAACGTATGATTTTTGGCGTGTAGGAGGAATCCGGTCAACCCATGCAGGTATGGGTGTAAACATGCCGACTCCATAGATGAAACAAACACAGAATCTCTCGACTATGAAGCAGACATGCTGACCACTAATGCGCTGCGCTACACATGAATTCAGTTTCACAAATTCATGTGTTCCATTGTACATACAAACTAAGCGAAATGGTTCATGACCAGCATGACATCGGCCAATGAAACCAACAGTAACAAACGCACAGTGCTGCAAAGATGCATTGATCCTGATGATTTTCACGATCACTTCCTTAAACAACACTTGTGAATAAAACAACCACAAAGCTCAATATGGATCCTTACGCTTCCTTCCAACAGACACAGAAAACAATAATTCCAGCAACATCCACAATCTGTTAGGCACAAATAAGTGCTTTTTCTTTATATCAAATTTGTTTAGTGGGCCGATGGGAAGAAGTGGACACAACTCAGCATCTTGACAGCTTGATGAGATTGTGCTGTCCACAAATCTTGTAGATTGGGCCTGGAGGCACTGGTACCGTCTTTTTGAAGTGGGTGTGTGAGCAGATGGAGGTGTCGTCAGTAATGCTCATGGCCCTGCAGGACACGTGGAAGTCTAAAATGTCTGTGAGGCTGTGCAGGGAGAGTGAAAATCTTGCCAGCTGTGTTGACGGCGTTGTGAGTCTTTCCCTGGGTGGCAACTGGCAATGCAGTTTCCATACCACAGAGTGATGCAACCAGTGATGACACACTCACTGGCCATCTGTTTTGCTTCCCTCATAGCGTGTTGATGTTTTGCTGATTCCACGGGACCGTTTGGTGACATCAATGCATTTACTTCTTCATCAATTCTTGAATGAAGAAGTAAAGACATTCCATATCATTTGTCCGTGGTGGGCGGCGAAGCACTAATGTTATGGTAAAGCCATTTTCACAGGAACATCCGTACTGTATCTTTTGTGTACCGTTTTAAAATGCCGCTCCCGATTAAATTTCTTTCAAATAAATTTTTTGAGCATATTTTTTTGCAGATGTGAGAATGATAGGGCACATTCAATAGGCTGTAGTGTAAACAAACACAAACTTTAAAATAATAACACACACACACATACCCAAAAAGCAACATACAATAGACTGTTTGGGCACGCTTGGTCTAAGAATAAGATTATGCTTTGCCTTCATAATCTTGACTATGCAGCGTCTAGGCACTGTGGGTGACTATTAGTTGTTACATGGAAGCATTGCACCACAACCCCTGACCTTTAAGTCTGGTGTTATGAAATTATAAAACTGTATTGTTGTGAATGTGTTACACCCTAAATTTGACCGAAAACAGGGAGAAATAATCACAACAGTGATTGTGTCTTGTATGAGAACAATTTACAGTACACTCCAAAGAAAAATGGCAAATTACGTCTTTTACATTTGCATGAAATAAAATGATACATTTGCAGTTATTTTCATCTTCACTCAACGCTTGCTGTTCAACAAGAAAAAGTACTTATGTTTGACAACATTTACAATGTCGAGCATTCAAAGTAACATCAAAACGCTTACATCTAATCATAGTCGAAATATGCTTACTTTTAGCTTCAAAAATAACATCCCATAGTTTAGCAAGCTGTATTAGCAAATGGGGGCACACACACACACACACACACACAACTACTCTGTCCAGCATCTAACTAACGAGCGGGGCCCACAGATACACACACATTCGACTCCTGATAAATGAATTTAAAACACATACAATATTTACACAGTATTCTCCTTTACACTCAGGACTATGTGGGCTACAACAGACATTAAATCAAATACTAGCCTGCAACAAAGCTGAAAACGGGGAGAAATAATCACCAGAGTGACTGTGTGCTATTTCCTCAGCAGACTTTATTCGTCAGGAAACTATCCTGCGGTCGCCTGTTAGGAGCATGAAGACGCAAACAATTGATCTCAAATTGCTCGCTTTGGTGAGATCCCAGATAGACGCCGTCAATGGCATTATTGGCAAGGAAATATTGAAATTAAAATATGAATCGTTTAAACTTTCTTAACATTTTAAATGTTTTGTTTTTCCATACCGTATTTTCCACACTATACGACGCATCGGATTATAAGGCGCGCCTTCAATGAATGGCATATTTTGAAACTGTTTTCATATATAGGGCGCACCATGCATTATGCATCCACTAGATGGAGCTATGCAAAAGAGAATACAATCCAATACAATTCAGCTTTATTTTTATCGGGCTTTCACAACCGCTACAGCTGTAACATAGAGCTTTACAGAATATTTAAAATACTATGTCCCAAAAATCTGAAATTGATCCACATATGCTTTTAGCTGTGCCTTGTAGTGCGGAAAATACAGTAGTAAAGTATTTATGCTTGTTATCCTCAGCAATACAGGATCAAATTTAATTTCATCAGATTTACTTCACATTACAAATAATAAATTTGTCAGACTGTAATGTTTTAACTTGCATTTGTTTTATGAAGACATGAAGAATGACTCAAAATATCAAGAGGGGGGAAAAACATCTGCGTAGATTCAATGTTCAGTATATCCCATTTCCTTACAAATGTATTGTGCCAATGTTATGTCCTAAATGATCTTTTTGTTGTCGTTGCTGGTTGCCACGAGAGTGGCTCAGACTACCAGGGACAAATGTCTTGTATGTTTTTACATGCGTACCCTATAAAGCTGATTCTGAAAACGTCATATGGATGATGTCCTTTCAGAGAACATTCCACTGCAGCAAAGTGGATTTTGATTGAACACGGAACACAAAGGTGACCCTTCTATTTGAATGTTTTGGGCTTCTGGTTTAACTGTACTGTATTGAGCTGCCGTGCATGTCCTTTATTTGTAATGCCTATTGATTTTCAACACAACCCGAGAAAGGAAGTTGGCTAAGTGACATTGAATCCGGAAAGAGGCAATCTGATTCTAGTTTCAGGATACTCAAACAAGTATTCATTTGCTGGCATCTTTCATCGCTGCACACATTTAAACTACAGCAACCTCCATGCAAACAAGGTCACATGATAAGAAGCACACTGTTATTTATTAACAGGAGCTGATTGATCAGGAAGGATCCGTAATCCAAATACAACGTCGCACATTTTGAGCTCATGCTACCCCTCAGATATAGTGAGTGGGGAAGAAATATAATTTGAGATATCCTTTTCAAATTAACACATGAGGCGGGTCTGTTTTGAGACTTTGATGGAGAAATGAAGGCACTCGATTGGGTCTTTATATCTCTCAGAGACCTTTGAAGTAAAATCACTCTCAAATGTGTAACGGGTTTAAGAATAATAAGAATAGTTCTGTATGCACCACTGCTTTACAGGTTTTTGGCCCAATTATAACAGGGACAAATACATAAGGAGCACTTTGTGCATATAAATGATTGGGAGACCAAATGGCCATTGCTTTATGTCCATAATGGGGTGATCATGTTTTAATCAGGTGCAGGCTTTTAAAGTACAATTAGAGTAGAATTTGACACTTATCGTCGCTGTTCTTACTTGCAGGACTCAGTCTGTAAAGACGGTTTAAGCTGTTGGTCGAATAAATCTTGAATTCAAAAAAATTTTGAAAGAAAAAACATTGTATTAAAGTGCCATCAAATTCCAGACGGCCATTCCCCACTTTGTGATTAACTATTGTGTGACAAGGGATGGATTTGGGAGGTATGACACAAATGTATACATTTTACACTTTTGAAGAACGACAGAGATGCAGGAATCCATGCTAACTTCTTCTTTTTTTTTCTCTTCTTTTTAAGAGTGAGCGAAAAGCAGGTCTAAATTGTGGCGCATGATTTTGGTGTATTTAATCAAAGTACGCCACTGGTATTTTCTTCACAAATATGACAACAGCATGCGAAATGAGTTAATGCGTTATTATTATCGTCTCTTTCATATGCTTAGAAAAGCACCCCCTGACCGTGGTGTGTGTGTGTGTGGGGGGGGGGTAGTCACACACAGAGGCTTGATTGGGTTTGGTAGACACCCACGTCACAGCGGCCAACTTTAAATCATGCCCAAGTGAAGATGTTTTTGCAGTTCCTTTATAAACATACTTTGCACATCTTGCATCAATTCCAGAAAGTCAATAATGCTTCTCCCGTATTGACTGTGCCCCTCTCCTGTGCTGAATTCAAAGGGAATGGGAAGAGCTGCTTCAAATGGCTGGGAATTAAGTCATCTGTGTCGACTCCCACACCGGTGCAAACACCCATTTCTGCTCGTTCACATCGACGCAAATAACAAAAGAATGACAACCCGACCCATGCCCACACTTAGCGCGCAGTTTGTGTTTGAGGTGTGATGGGCATGAAAACATGTTTGGTTTGTTCAAGACCAATTGTGAATACAAAAGAGAAAATACATATTTCACTTAATAATGAACGGCCAGTACATCATCACATGGGGAGGAAGAAGTGTTAAATCAATTGATTGAAAACAAAAAAGCCCGCAGAAATGGAATTAAAGTTCAACATATACACTACTTCTTTTTATTGCATAAAAGAATCGATTTGTTGTCCCTCAAGGTGCTTGTTTCTTGCCCTCTGAGTTGGGTGGACCTCACTGAGCAAATAAAGGTCCACTTTTATCTCAAACTCTATAGGTAATTATGGTGCAATCAAAAGATAATCTAATCTCTTATTCTACCCAAAGGACCCAGAGTGAGATTCAGAGTATAGGAGAAAAACAAGGTGATTGACAAAGTCAGAAGAACAGTGCTCTTCTCTTGAAACCATCCCACTGTGGTACGGCATCATCGGTGTATGGCCTCCATCAAGGCCAAAATCATGTCATACATTCACATGCCAATAGTTCACACATTTAAACAAACACACATTGATCATTTTATTGCGAAGAACACCTCGGCGGTGGGTTAACCGGGAAGTGGCCCTTGCCAGCGCCCATTTTCAAAGGTATGTTAAGCAACAGCATTTGAATCTTCAACCCTCTGGTCCCAAAGTCCAGGCTAATTACTCAACACAATTTCGTATCAGAATAACAGGGCTACTCATTTTAACGTGACTCGCTGATAACAGATAGCAGTAAGCTTTCAATGTTTCCATTAGGTATGATTTGAGCTGTTCTTCTGTCAACAATACTTTCTGACCTATAGCTATTTATTGTAGGTCAAGCTCCATTTGGCGCAGTAGTCTAATTAGTTGTCCGAGTCATCCAGTATGTAAACAGTAAAGATGCAATGATTTTCTTAACACAATTAAATGTGTTCCCTTTTAATTTTTACGCTCCATTAACTAAATGAGTAAAAGGAGTGTGGTGACTTTTTAATGATGTGAGTATTCACTCGTGGGTTGAAATTTACATATTAATGAGGGTATCAGGAAGAGCTTTTTACTTTTCATGTCAGCACAAGCGAAGCATTTTCCCCTAAGTGACTGTCACGAAAATAAGGCCTGTACCTATAAAACCTGCTTCTTAACCAAAGCCATTTGCCGCAATTGTAGCCCTCAACTTGTTAAAATGAGCACCTGATGATTGCCATCGCCGTTGAAGTGATTGAGCTGGCTGAATCGAAGGTAGCAAACGGTGTGGACGATGAGGGGGGAAAACGAGATAAAGCGAGTGAATTGAAAAGAATTTCAAACGGGTATAAAACGTGAAAGGAAATTTGAACAGAAATCAAATGGGGAACCATTACTTTAAAACGATGTTAAAACTCAAAATAAAACCATATTCTAACCTAGGGGTTTCAAAGTCATTTTCATCGTGGGCCACATTTTAGGTACAATTTTCCTTAGGGGGCCATTATGATTTAAATCATATAAAGAAGTCAAGAATAATAGTTTAGGGAACTATTGTTGAAATGATTGTAATGGGGTGTTTGGCAACAAAAAATGCTTACAATGTCTCATTTATTACATATGAGAATTTGATATTTTGGTAAATATTTTAGCAAGCTTCATGGAATTTGCCATGTTCGAATTGCTTTCACGGGCCACATAAAATGATGTGGCGGGCCAGATCTGGCCCCTGGGCCTTGACTTTGAGACCTCTGTTCTAACCCAAATAAATATATTTGTGTTCCACATATGCCCGTTCTACGAGCACACACACACACACACACACACACACACACACACAAAATGCGGCCTCCAGTAGTTTGACCAATGATGGGTATGCTATGTAGTATGTGTTAGCTTTTCCTGTTCTTGAATGTTACCAGTGGTTTTCACCCTGTTGTAAAAGCCCACAGCATTTTTAATTATGAAACGTGGACAAATATTTCTGATGACAATATCGACCTAATACCTTTCCAGAGTATTTGGGACATTGTTAATATGATATATATTTTTTCTTAACATGGAAGGGATCCCACAATCATCCACTTTTTCAGAATACGAGAAGCAAGTCATATTTTTCATTTTGTAATTTCATAAATGAATGAAACATTTCAAATTGAAGCTTCAAATCTACATTTAAAAATATCCCAGAATCGTGACCTGTGTTCTGATCCCTGTTATGGATGATTTGTAAACACTTGTACTGTAAAAAGACAGAAGAAGAACAATGTGCAGGTGTGCACAATGAGTCACATACGCAATGCTGCTCTAATAAAAGTACATTGTTTTCCAGCACTAAATGACTCAAGCAGTCTGTGCCATCCATCTCCCTCGGCAAACAGATGAAATAAAGAGGGCATGTTGTAAAGAACATTGGGAGACATCAACATAAAATGCACCACAGTCCATATAAATAACACTGCAGTCCCTGATGGGTTTTGCCGTCAAGACTAACATACCCACCTGGTTTGTCATGCCAGTCCACGTAAAATCTGCTCTTACATGGAGAGACAGATCGGACTGAAACTTGGAAAAAGATGAAGAAGCCTTGACAGGATAAGCACAAATTCATGATTTATTTTCATTGGCGAATGGCAGCAACCGCCGTTTAGATTTTGCATCTGTGGGTGATTAATGAGTGACTAAAATAGCATATTTCCTTTTCTCCGTGAACAGAGACAAAGAGATTTAAGGTACCGCCTCTTGCCCACAGTCAGCTTGAATACATTCCAGGTCACCTGTAACCCTTCAAAGGATGAGTAGTGAGTAATAAGTTTTAAAAATGTATCATCAAATTTGCGTTTTAAATTAATATGTTTTTCCAAATTGGAAACACTGCAAAAAAAAAAAGAAAAACACCAAATCTGGAGCTTGGCCACCCCATCAATTATTGATTGATTTTAAGATTTTTTTTTTCTATGACCAGTATGTTCTGTTTATTCGTTCAAAGCAACACAAGCGATGGGAGAAACTAGTCCTGTGCATTTCAATATATTCTTGC